>QXTE01000341.1:877098-929102 GCA_003942145.1 Platysternon megacephalum
CCCCGCACCCTACTCCCATGCCCCAGCCCGGAGCCCCCTCCCTCACCCTGAACTCCTAATTTCTGGCCCCACCCCAGAGCCCACACCCCCCCAACCAGAGCCCTCACCCCTCCCACACCCCAACCCCAATTTTGTGAGCATTTGTGGCCCACCATACAATTTCTATTCCCAGATGTGGCCCTCGGGCCAAAAAGTTTGCCTACCCCTGATCTAAGGTATGCTTGGCTGCCAGCGCTCTCCTGCTGCTACCATCCCAGATATTCTGCTGAGAGAGCAATAGTGTGGAGTGAGCTGTTTGGAAATCATCTTTTCTTCCTAGTAGCTGTTAGCATGTTAACCCTGTGTCTGCTGGCATTTCAGTCTTGCAGGTAACTGGGCTCTCTACACGGGTGGGCTGGTGGTGCTACAGTACTGGCAGAAGAGGTTGTCACTGAGAGACTAGATGAGATACCACCCCAGAGCCATGGCCAGCAGCCTCCGTGGCAAAGCATGGGCAGCACAGCCAGGGCAGACAGATTCTCATCCATCGCAGCTGGCCCTCAACACTGCTTGATCTACCCACACAAAGGTGGCATTTGAGGAGACAGACCAGCCTGGGTGGGCTCAGGGCTGGCCTTAGACTCACTGGGGCCCTGGGAAGAAACTAAGAAGTGGGCCCCAACCTCACCTCCCTTACCTTCTCACACGTTGGTGGAACACTCAGCACCACTGACAGCAGCTGCTAATGGACTGTGTTGAATGAATCCAGGCAGGAGCCTGGGCTGATTTGCCAAAGACCCCTGGGGGAGGCACCAAACTATTGGCAAAGATGAGAATGTTGCTTCTGAGCCAAACCCCTGAGAGGAGAGACAGAGTTCCAGAGCCCGGAGTCAGCTGCTGGGGGACCTAGCAACCCCTGCAGACAGTGACAAACACCCAACATGGTCTGTTGGCTAGAGCCTACTGCGGAGATGCTCAGCCTGCTCACCATCACTAGCTGCTTCTCCAGAGGCCACACCAGCCTTGCTGAGGAGCTGAGACTGTGGGAGCTGAGGGGTTTGTGACCAGCTCCCTGCTCCTGAGCAGCACAACCTGCCCCCGTAACTTTGTTTGATCAGCTATGGCAATGGCCTGTCTGATCAGCGATACAGAGTGGGGGAGGGGAGGGAGCAGAACAACTGCGCTTGTTAGAACCGCTTCCAGCTGCATGAACGGGATGCTCTTTGAAGAGGTCACACACAGACACATTTGCTGAGAGGATAGAAATTGTGTGTTTAAATCCTGAGAAGCTGTTTAATGAGCTGTCATCCAAGATTGCTAATTGTGAAGGGACCTCCTAAGTCGGGTTTCAGGCGCTGGGCTCAGGCCCAAGACTGAATGTCTACACCGCTATGTTTAGTCCTGCCTAGTCTCTGAGACCCACTGCCATGGAGGTTTTCTTTGCAGTATAGTCGTATGCATAGCGTCCAAGGCCAGATGGCATAGGCACCGACTCCATTGGATGCTCTGGGGCTGGAGCACCCATGGGGAAAAAAAAAGTGCGTGCTCAGCACCCACTGGCAGCCCTGCCCATCAGCTGCTCCCCCTCCTCCCAGCGCCTCTCACCCGCCAGTGATCAGCTGTTCAGCGGTGTACAGGAGGCACTGGGGGGCGGGGGGAGGACCGGGGGCAGGAAGAGGCAGAGCAGGTGTGGGGACTTGGGGGAAGGAGTGGAGTGGGGCTGGACCTGGAGCAGAGCGAGGGTCGAGCACCCCCCAGGAACTCAGGAAGTTGGCGCCTCTGCCAGAAGGGACCATTGTGATCATCTAGTCTGACGTCCTGGATAACCTCAGGCCATACACATTCCCGGAATTAATTGCTGTTTGAACTCTAGCAGAGCTTTTAGAAAAACAATCCACCACAAGCCTTGGGAAACTGTGCCAAGGGTTAATTACCCTCACTGTTAAAATGTGTGCCTTACAGCTAGTCTGAATTTGTCTAGATAGGCCCAGTAGAGCTGACTGCGAATCTTCTGACAATGGTTTTTCATCGCTCAAGGTCAATTTGTCCAAACTGAAACAAATACAGATACACCTTGGAACCCTGATACACCTCGGAACCCTGGGTCCTCACTGACCAAGGACAATCACTGTGAGTGGGGTATGGTGAGGGAGCAGAGAGGGGCACAGTAAAGGAACTGTTGGTTGTAGAACTCAAGAACATGAGGCAGAAGATACTGCCCCACGCACTCTGGGGTGGTGTCCTGCTCACAGTTTTGATCATGAATCCAGCTTGGTGGCATTTTCCCTAATTAATGTCAGGTGACTTCCCTCCCTTTATTAGAAGTTTCTTTTCTACACTCAGACTCTGTGATTGCGAGTGGGGAAGTATTGCCTCTCAGAGGTGCCTAGGGGTGGTGTGTAATTTTCCCAGGTTACTGGGTGGGGGCTCGAGCCGGTTCTGTGTTGTATTGTTGAAAAGGAACCCCTAGATATTGAACCCGGCCCTGGGTGCTGTCGGCTCCACCTCCTGTCCCACCCCTCAGCTTTTGGTAGAGCGGGTGTGGCCTTCCTGGTTCTGCAACCCAAGCAGCAGGTTGTGGTCCCTCTTTGTCAAACTCTGAGGGAGGCCACACCTCCTTGCCATAGGCTCAAACATGTGTTAGAGCCCGGGTACCCTATGCAGTCTAGACAGACCCTGAGTATGGTTCTGCTCACCCCAGAGAAGGTGGGACACTTTCTCCCCTGTCAGTTATGCTATACACCCCACTTCCAGAGCCAGAATTGTAACAAGCCCCACAGGTGGTCCCGGCCTTGCCGACAACCCAAGCTAACCCAGCCATGCTGCACGGGCAGTGAGAAACGTGTTTTCTACTTTTATAAAGGCGCTTTCCAGATCACAAAACTTTCTGTGATTATGGAGCTGAGGCAGCGACTCTGGTGCTAGTGCTGTAATTCACAGCACTCAGCTCATGGTGGGAGAGTGCTGCAGAGATGGAAAGTGCTGCCTAAGTGCAGAGCATTATTTATTCTAACAACTCCTATTCCCTTGGCAATAGGAGTCTGGATTTCAAACCCCTCCTCCTAACCCTCAGAAACTGTCCTTTCACTCTCAAAATCAGTTGGCTTCCCCAAACTGTTTTCTCTCTTCCCTATGCTCCCAATCACAGCCTCCAATCAAAGATCCCTTAGGATTTTGTGTGGCTAAAAAGCAGCCTCACTCAAACCTGCTGCTCTGGTGGACAGGAACACAGAGCAGGCCTTGCCTTCCCTACTGTTACCCAGAACTGCTTTCAGTGACCGTTGGAGCTGGTACAGTCACCTTGCGGAGGCACAGCTGGGCAGCAAAGAAACAGTTACTGACTGTAACTGTGGTTCTTCGAGATGGGATGCAGACGTGTATTCCACACAGGTGTGTGTGCACCCAACGCACCAGAGCCGGAGAATTTGCCTAGCAGTACCCAGAGGGGGTGAGGCTGTTGCCTTGCAGCCATCGCCCCTCTCCTGGCTATATGAGGCCATGCTGCCCCGACTCCCCTCAGTTCCTTCGCACCAGACATCAAGAGTACAGACTCCACTGTAGAGAAGCTAGAGGATAGGTCATGGAACACTTCTGAATCACAGCTCAAGAGCCACATTACAGCAACTATTTGTTCTTCTTTGAATAGATGCAGCCGTGTATTCCACACAGGTGACTCATGAGCAGTACCCACCATGGAGGTGGGGCTCCGAGTCCACTTGAACAAGGATTGCAGGACCACTGTACCAAAGTTTGCATCTGCTTTGGATGCCGCGGCAATGGCATAATAGCTGGTAAACATATGCATAGACTATCAAGTGGCAGCCCTGCAAATGTCCAAAACTGAAATGTCACTTAAAAACACCATCAACATAGCCTCTGCCCTCATAGAGTGAGCTTGCACCCTTGGAAGGGGCATCTTTTGCACTATTTTGTATGCAGTCTTGATGCAGGAAGTTATCCACCTAGAGATCATCTGTGAAGAGACTGCTCGTCCCTTCATCCAGTCTGTATACGACACAAACAGATGAGGCAAAGCACAGAAGAGTTTAGTCCTGTCCAGGTAAAAGGTGAGGCAGTGCACAGTGAAGGAAGATGCTGCTCCTCCAGGGTTGAATGTGGCTTAAGACAGAACACAGGGAGATGCCAAGTGAAATTGAGACACCACTTTAGATAAAAACTTAGGGTGCAACCCCAGATGTGCTCCCCAGCTTATCAAGGAGACATCAGTGACAATGGTCCTGGTCGGTGGGGACCAAGGAGGGGAATGCCCTGGCATACATTGCCCTGAACTGTCCACCACCATAAGGAGTCCAGAATCAGTAGAGGGAGCCGGACCAATCCATCCAAGGAGTGACGGGTTGGACAATAAACTGTCCTCAGCCACATTTGGAGAGGGCAAAGAAGCAACTTGGCAAACTGGACCGGTGTGCAAGAAGCCGCATGACCCAGCACCCTTAGGCACACTCTAGCTGTAGCTGAAGGCTGAGAGTGCAGCTCCAGACACACATGACAAGTCGCCTGAAAACGGTCCATTGGCAGAAGTGCTCTCTAACTTGTAGAATCTATTAAGGCCCCAATGAACTCGATTCTTTGAGTGGGGACCAACACTGACTTTCCTTTGTTGAAACTGAGACCCAGGTGATCGAGTAAGCGTAGTGTAAAGTGTATGCGAGAAAGAACTTCCTCCGTGGACTTGCCCTTCTGTAACCAGGTGAGGTACAGGTAGAGGAAGTTCTGAATTCCCCTCTTCCTGAGGTTGCTGTCACTACAACAATCCATTTGGTAAAAACCCAGGGAGCAGAGGCCAGACCAAAGGGGAGTATGGTGTACTGATATCATCAGTGTGCCACGACGAACCAGAGAAACTGTCTGTGGTGCAGGAGAATCGCCCCATGAAAATAAGCGCCCTGAAAGTCCACAGCAGCAAGCCAGTTGTTCTGATTTAACACAGGGAGGATATTTGACAGGGGTACTATATGGAACCTCACATACCTGATGTATCTATTGAGGTTGCAGAGATAGAGAATTGGTCTCACCTCTCCTTTGGACTTGGGAACCAGAAAGTACTGGGAATAAAACCCTTGGCCCCAGTGCTGAAGAGGAACTTCCTCCACAGCTCCCAACGCTAGTATAGATTGAAGGTGCTTTAGGAAGAGTGTCTGCAAGAGGGGTCCCTGAAGAGGGACGGGGAGGGAGGGCGGATGGAAAGGAAATGGATGGCATAACCTGATCTTATGGTGCACAGGACCCAGCTGTCAGTCGTAGTGGAGCCCCAAATAGTGTGAAAAGTCAAAATGGACATTTGATAGATGCAGTGGGGAGGATGAGTCGACTGACCAAACCCAGAACCCAAAGGCTTCCGCTTCTGGGATCTATGACCCTTTCTGGGGCAGTCTTGCTGCCCAAATTTTGCAACCAAGATGCCCTTCTCATGGTTATTGCCGAGGCCATAACTGTGGCCGATGTATCTGCCATGTCCAAAAGCTGGTTGCAAGGATGTCTTGGCCACCAAAAAGTCCTCAGCAACAAGTGCTTGAAATTCCTCCCTGCAGGCTTCAGGTAACTGGTTTACAAAAGTTTAGACAATGCTGTCTGTAATGATGCTGCTTTTGCTGGGACACTTCTGAGAGTACCAATTCAGGACAAATTGCTTAGAGCAGGGCAGTTACAGCCCAAGGCTGGGTTTCCTTTCCTCTAAAGGCACACCAAACCAGCCAAACAGAGAGGACTCTGGTTTTACCCCACTGGCTAACCATAAGTCACACAAGCAATTTCCTTAGACACTCCAGTTTCCCAGTATCACCACCAGTGCCACTCGTTATGGGGACGGATGGTTATGAAAACCAATACCCCAGTAAAAGGAAAAGGTTCTCCCAATCCCAAAGGACCAAGCCCCAGACCCAGGTCAATATACAAGTCACAAATCACACTGTTGCCAATCCTTTAGAATCTAAAATCTAAAGGTTTTTTCATAAAAAGAAAGAAATATAGATGAGAGCTAGAATCCGTTAAATGGAATCAATTACATACAGTAATGGCAAAGTTCTTGATTCAGGCTTGTAGCAGTGATGGAATAAACTGCAGGCACAAATCAAGTCTCTGGAGTACATCCACAGCTGGGATGGATCATTCAGTCCTTTGTTCAGAGCTTCAGTTTGCAGCAAGGTCCCTCCAGAGGTCTGAAGCAGGATTGAAGACAAGATGGAGGAGATGCAGCAGCCTTTTATAGTCTCTTGCCATGTGGCTTGTGCTTTGTTCCAACCACAAGCCATCCAGCACATGGCGTGGAAAAACCTTAGAGTTCTGTCCATAGACATGTCCCTGCATGCCTTGCTTAGTCACAAGGTGTATCTGCCTTCTCTCAATGGGTCAATTGTATAGCTGATGGTCCTTAATGGGCCATCAAGCAGGCTAGGCAAGTGCTGACACCAAATTGTCTGGAGTGTCACCCAGAAGCATAGCACAAGTTTGAAATACAAACAGTATAGAGCCAATACTTATAACTTTAAATACAAAAAATGATACATGCATACAGATAGCATAATCATAACCAGCAAATCATAACCTTGTCTTAGACACCTTATTTGACCCCCTTTATACAAGATTTGGTGCCATTATAGGAGCTTGGTTGCAACAATGATCTATGCGGTCACAGTTTGTGTCAATAATGTCACACTGTCCAATTAGCAAAATCGTACTTGGACAGCAAAGCCTGCTTGTTATGTCTTTGGGAGCAACAGTTTTAGGAAGAAATCACTGGAGACACAGAGTGCTGTAAACCTTGCAGCAGCCATTTATTTCCACACTCAGAACTAACCCACAGCCCAGCCAAACTGGCTGGGCTATCCCCTAATAATCTAACTCAGTTGCCATAGCAACACAAGGTTCTATTACCACGACAACCAAATACACAACATATCCCTCCCCCCTTAATAAGAATGTCCCCTAAATAAAACAAACACTAAACTAGAGAAGGAGGGTAGACTGCCTCCATTCCCGGCTAAACCCCAGGGATTATTTTGCCCCGTAACCGTGGGTTCGCCCTAGCTAAAGACGAGGAGGCCTTCTGTCTCTAGGTGGATTACGGCGGACTTCTGGTGTTGTTGCACCCGAAAGTGTCTTGGGTGCGGGTCCGACAATGGGCTCAGGGTTCGTAGGGCGAATGGGTGAAGATGGGGTATCAGCTCGTGCCGGGCAGAGGGGTATCTCTGCCGCTGGCAGTAAGGGAGGGGAAAAGGCAGGAACAGGTGACTCTCGATTCGGTGTCTTGCCGGAGGTGGTGAAGTCAGGCAACTCAACAGAAGATGTGTCCTGAGGACTGGTACGACCAGGCAGCAGCTGATCTACATGTCGCCGCCAGGTGAGATCCTCTGCAGTCCAGACTGTGTAGGAAACAGGTCCCGTTTGAGCGATGACAGTGGCAGGGACCCATTTAGCTACAGAAATATAATTCTGAGCCAAAACTGGCTGTCCTGGGCTAAAGGTTCGGTCTTTTGCTCTCGGTGCACGCCTGATGACTTGATCTTGCTGCTGCGTTGTACAATTTGTTGGGGTTCAGAAGGTTTCAGCAGATCAAAGCAAGTGCGCAGCTGTCGTCCCATCATTAGAAAGGCTGGGGATGCCTTGGTCATAGCATGAGGTGTGTTTCTGTAGGATAGTAAGAAGGTGTCCAGACGCTTTTGAATGGATAATTGTCCCCTTGCCGATTTCAAAGCTTGTTTCATTGTCTGCACAAATCTTTCAGCTAATCCATTGGTGGATGGATGATATGGTGCTGAAGTGATGTGGTGTATCCCATTTGCCTTCATAAACCTTTGAAACCCCTGAGAGACGAACTGCGGTCCGTTGTCACTCACAAGTTGTTCTGGCAGACCGAAACGACTAAAGAGTCCTCGTAGTTTTGGATAGTACTCTCTGCAGTAGTGGACTGCATTATAGAGACTTCTGGCCATTTAGAATGGGCATCTACCACCACCAAGAACATGCTTCCTTCAAGGGGGCCAGCGAAGTCAACGTGAATACGTTGCCACGGGTTTTCAGGCCAGTCCCATGGATGTAGGGGTGCCCACTGGGGTGCATTCCTCACACCCTGACATGACATACAAGCTCTTGCCTTCTCCTCAATAGCACTGTCCAATCCAGGCCACCAAAAATAGCTTCGTGCAATTTCCTTCATGCGCACTATTCCACAGTGACCGGAATGGAGCTGTTCTAACATCTGTGATCTCAGTGGTGGTGGGATAATGACACGTCTCCCCCACAACAAACAACCAGATTGGATTGATAACTCCGTACGCCTGGACATGTAGGGAACAAGGGCGGGTGAGACCAGAGAGGTTCGTCGAGATGTTCCATGCATCACCAGGTCCATAACTTTGGACAATACTGGGTCAACTCGAGTTGCCTTCTTTACCTGAGTAGCGGTGATGGGTGTATTCTCTACCTGTTCAAAGTAAAAGATTTCCTTCTGGGCACTATCTCGACGGTTGACTGGCAAAGGCAGCCTTGAGAGACCATCCGCATTGCCGTGCAGAGTGGATTTCCGATATTTGATGTCATATGTGTGCGCGGAAAGCAACAGTGCCCACCGTTGCATACGACTAGCAGCTAATGGAGGAATGCCGGTGTGGGGTCCAAAAATTGAAGTCAGGGGTCGATGGTCTGTGAGAAGAGTAAACTTCCGTCCGAACAGGTACTGATGAAACTTCCGAATTCCGAAAACGATTCCCAATGCCTCACGTTCGATTTGGGCATAGTTAGTTTCTGCTTTGCTTAGAGTGCGTGAAGCGAAAGCAATAGGTCTCTCTTCTCCCGAAGGCATAATGTGTGACACGACTGCTCCCACTCCATAAGGGGACGCATCACAGGCCAACTGTAGGGGTAAGGATGGATCAAAGTGCGTCAGAACTTCAGAATTTAGCAATGCATCCTTAGCTTTGTTAAATGCAACATCACAGGCTTCAGTCCACTTCCAGGCCTTGTTCTGCCCAAGGAGTTCGTGAAGTGGTTTTAGCAGTGTGGCTAACTGTGAGATGAACTTTCCATAATAGTTCAATAGTCCTAGAAACGAGCGAAGCTGGCTAACATTTCGAGGAGGGGGAGCCTCCACAATAGCCTTAACTTTGGCAGGGGCCTTACGAAGACCGGTAGCATCAATGATGTGTCCCAAATATTCAACAGAGGGCTGGAAGAATTTACACTTGTCTTTGCGGACTCGCAGTCTTTGTAGGGTAGCCTCTAAATTCTTTAGGTGATCCTCCTCATTCCTTCCAGTGACCAGGATGTCATCCAGATAGCACTGGACTCCTGGCAAGCCACACAAGATCTGGTCCATAGCCCTCTGGAACAGGGCGGGAGCAGATGTTATTCCGGGGTAGGCGACAGTATCGATAAAGCCCCTTATGCATCACAATAGTCAACAGCTCTTGGGACTTTTCATCAACGTGCATCTGTAAATACGCTTGACTCAGATCAATCTTACTGAACTTTTGTCCCCCAGCCAGGCCTGCAAAGAGGTCATCGATGCGGGGAAGCGGGTATTGCTCTGCACACAACACTGGGTTGACAGTGACCTTAAAATCACTGCAAATCCGGAGGGAGCCATCTTTCTTCACTATTGGAACAATAGGAGTTGCCCATGGGCTATGGGTAACTGGTATTAGGACTCCATTTGTGACCAGGCGCTCCAGGTCCGCTTCAACCTTCGGCCTGATGGCATATGGCACAGTTCTGGCTTTCAGATATTTTGGTTGACTGTCAGGTTTAATGTTCAATGTCACAGTGATTCCCTTCATACTTCCCAGATCCTCTCCAAAAACAGCAGCATGTCTCCTTAGTATAGTGGTCAGACCGGTTTCTTCTTTAGTCACTCGGTGCACTTCTGCCCAATTCAGCTGGATCTCCCTAAGCCAAGACCTACCCATTAAGGCTGGGTAATTACCTCTCACCACAAACAGTGGCAATTTAGCAGTCTGTCCATTGAGCTCCACCTTAACATCAGTAGTGCCCAACATGGGCACAGCTTCTCCCGTATATGTCTTCAGCACTGTTTTTGTTGCTTTAAGCGGAAGATGCTGTAGCTTTTCTTTATACACAGTCTCTGAGACCAGTGAAACTGCTGCACCGGTGTCCAGTTCCATGCGTATAGGTTTGCCATCCAACAACGGAGTTACCCAGTATTCATGTGAGCCCACTGCCAAAGACAAAACGTGCAGTGGCTCTTCTTCTTGGGAGGAGGTGTCTCCTTGGCCATCCTGGGTCTGCTCTAGGGTATGCAGATTTCCCTTTTTGGTCGGCCAGACCACAGGCCTCTTTTTCTTTTGTTTACAGGCACATGCAATGTGTCCCTTTTTGCCACAGTGTCGACACACCAGGTCCTTACACCAGCATTCTGATGCAGGGTGACCCGGCTTACCACAGCGGTAACATTCCTGACTCCCCACAGTTTTGTGGGTAGGTTCTTGTGACACCTTATGCACCCTAGGGGATGCACCGATGGATTGTGCCTCCTTTGTAGCCAGTTCCATGGAGACAGCAATATCAATGGCCTTCTGTAAGGTAAGCTGAGCCTCTGTCAATAGGCGCTTCCGTATAGCTTCACTGTGCAGGCCACACACTAACCTGTCACGAAGGGCATCATTTAACATCTCCTTAAATTCACAGTGTTCTGCAAGCTTTCTCAAAGTTGCTACAAATTGTACAACTGTTTCGTCATCTTTCTGGTCTCTTTTGTGGAACCTATATCTTTCAGCAATTACCAGTGGTTTTGGAGAAAAATGGGACCCCAGAATTTCCACAATGTCACTGTAAGATTTAGTCTCTGGCTTAACAGGGTGTAGTAAGCTGCGTAGCAGGGAGTAGGTCTTAGCCCCTACACCACTTAAGAATATTGGCACCTTCTTCTCTTCTGTAATGTCATTTGCAATAACAAAAAGCTCAAAACGCTCAGTATATACATGCCATTGCACTATAGTCTCCTCAAAAAGTTCCAGTGGCCCTGTAAGTGTAGCCATGGTTTTAGTTTCAGTTTGCACAGTCAGTGCAAACAAGCCAGTTCTCACCCCCTTCCAGCAGCAAACAAGGTTTGTTTGTTTGTTTGTTTTGTACCTTAACTTCTACTTCCTTCTGTTGCTGGGGCAGCACAGATATCCCACCCTCGTCACCACGTTGTTATGTCTTTGGGGGCAACAGTTTTAGGAAGAAATCACTGGAGACACAGAGTGCTGTAAACCTTGCAGCAGCCATTTATTTCCACACTCAGAACTAACCCACAGCCCAGCCAAACTGGCTGGGCTATCCCCTAATAATCTAACTCAGTTGCCATAGCAACACAAGGTTCTATTACCACGACAACCAAATACACAACACTGCTGGTTCGCAATATCTTGCATTTGCAAGGAAAAGGAGGTATAGATTTTTCTACCTGTTAAGTCCATTCTCTTGGACTCTCTGTCCTTGGGCATGGACGTAAACCTACCCTATCATTCACTGCAGTCACAATCAGGGAATTAGGGACCAGGTGGGAACCGAAGCCTTCAAAACCCTCCATAGGTCTGATAGCATTTCTCTGAATGCTTTGCCACAGGCGGCACTGAAGCTGGAGTACTCCAAAGAACTGTAGCAGGCTCCAGGAGTGCATCATTAACAGTAAGGGCTATCCTCCCTGGGGCAGATGGCTGGAGAATACCCAGTCATTTGTGAATATTCTCCTGCAGGAACTTTTTCCAGATGCCCAGATTCAGCCGTGTCCTGCACAAGGTCCTGCTAGGCCTTGAAGTCCTCAGGCACTGAGGGGGAAGAGGAGCGTGGCACTGCTGAAGCACCGGGGAATGACACCAAAGCAGACAGTTGCACTAGGGATGAGACCTGCTTTTGAACTGTTGGACCTGGATGGGAGAACTCTAGAGGCCCTGAGAGGGGAAACTCAGCCAATTCCTGAGTTTGTGGTGGATTAACGACCAGAGCCACCAATGTGCCCAGTGATCTCCTACTGAGCCCAGGTGGACAGACTTGGACTTGCGATACTTGTACTAGGTCACAAAAAATAACTAGGTTGACATTGCAGCTTGGACCAGAGCTCAGGCTCTGAAGCTGGGAGGAGGAGGGTTCAAAGCCTGAGCCCCAGCCCAAACTGTCACTTAAAAGCACCATCTACACAGTTATATTTAGTGGCGTAGTGTGAGCCCCATGAGCCCAGGTCTGTCAACGCGGGGTTGACGGCTTGCTGCCAAAAAGGCTAACCTCTGTAACTGCTCAGCCATGTGGCAGCAACCAGGGCCGGGTTCAATATCTAGGGCTGCCTTTTCAACAATACAACACAGAACCGGCTCGAGCCCCACCCAGTAACCTGGGAAAATTACACACCACGCCTGGGTGCCTCTGAGAGGCAATACATCCCCACTCGCAAGCACAGAGTCTGAGTGTAGAAAGAGTTTTCTTTAATAAAAGTAACCTAGCATTAATCAGGGAAAACAGCACAAACAGGATTCATGAACATAAAAGCAAGGAGCAAAATACCCCACCCCAGAGTGTGCTGGGAAGTGTCTTTTGCCTTAATTTCTTGAATCCAACACCAAAGTTCTTGTAGTGTGCCCCCCTTAACACCCCACTCACAGTTGTTGTCTGCAAAAGAAAGCTAAGGAAATTCATTCCAGCTCATTGTTTCACCAGAGTTAAGCTGGAATATTGTGGTTTGAAAGACCTACATGTATGAAAGTTGAGGGTCTAAGGTTCTACAAACAACCTCACCTCTGTCCCTGCACCTCAGTCCTGGCCACCCTATGTCTGCATCACTGAGGCCTGGTCTGCACTTAAAATTTAGGTCAGCCTAGCTATATCGCTCAAAATTCACACCACGGGGCGATTATTCAGTCAACCTTGCTATTGCTTCTTGGTTAGGTGGATTTGCTATATCAGTGGAAGAACACCTTCATCACTGGAGTCTCTACACTACCGTGCCACAATAGCATTTCAAGTGTAGACATACCCTGACATCCTCCCAGCCCACACATAGTACCTCTTCTATATTTATATGATCCCATATCTAGGGTTTGCTGGGACAGTCCCAGGTTTTCATGATATCTCAGTGTTCTAGGAACTTCTTACCTGCAATGTGCTGAGGTTTCATCAATCCAAATATTTGCCTTTTTGTTCCATAACTACAAAATATTCCAAAACTACAGATGTACGGCTACTCCAAGCAGAACTGGCTCTGTGTGTACCAGGAGTGAACTGTCCTGTGTCATGAGCAGTTTCTCTGATTTTCATTAGAATTAACAGAATTTTTCCCTTAGATACCTCAAACATTCCCCGAGATCTTGGAATTGATTGGATGTGGTTTTCAAAAGTTATTTTGTTACAGTCAGAAAAATAGACAGTAGAGCCTTGCTTCACTCAGCCAATTAATGCCAATCATGATTTTATGGAAAATAGACCTTGTCAAACAAATTTTATATTGTTTTTGGATGAGATTACAAGTTTGGTTCATAAAGGTAACTGTGCTGACAGAATGTACATGGACTGACAGGCATTTGACTTAGTTCCACATAGACAGATAGGATTTAAGGCCAGTAGGGACCATCATGATCATCTAGTCTGACCTGCACATTGCAGGCCACAGAACCTCACCCACCCCGTCCTGTAACAGACCCCTCACCTCTGGCTGAGTTACTGAAGTCCTCAAATAATGATTTAAAGACTTCAAGTTACTGAGACTCCACCATTTACTCTAATTCAAACCAGCAAGTAACCTGGGCCCATGCTGCAGAGGAAGGCGAACCCCCCCCCAAATCTCTGCCAATCTGACTCAGGGGAAAATTCCTTCCCCATGCCAAATATGTTGATCAGTTAGAGCCTGAGCATGTGGGACACCTGGGAAAGAATTCTCTATAGTAATTCAGAGCCCTCCCCCTCTAGTGTCCTATCTCTGGTCACTGGAGATGTTTGCTAATAGCTGTTGCAGATGGGCCAGTTTCCATTGTAGGCAACCTCATTGTACCATCCCCTCCATACACAGGTGCCAGCTTCCTCCGGGCCCCGGAGGTGCTCAACCCCCCCGCTCCGCATCATACATTTCCTAGAGTTCAAGGCCAGAAGGGACCATTAGATCAACTAGTCTGACCTCCTGTACATCACAGACCATTACATTTTCCAAAAATACCCCTATATTGAGCCCAGTGACTTTAGTTGGACCAATGCATTACAGACCTCAGAAGAGTGCACTGTTGCGTGCCACAGGCAGAGAACAGGAAGGACAGAGAGGCACCAATGCCCGAGGTCCATGCAATGGCATGGAATTGATTAGGTGAGATGTGCCCATAGGATCCCAGCAGGCGACCCACACCCCATACACTGGAGAAGGTCCTGTCAGGGACAGGGAGCTCAGCTCTGCATTGAAAAAGGCAAACAGCACAAAACACCAAGAGTTGAGGCAGGGCTGGAAACCTTCCTGGTGCAGGATCTGACTGGTAGGGCTTGGGGGACACTTCCCCTTGGGAAGAGTATCCCATCGCTGCTGAGGCAGGGTTCTTGCACATTCCACTAATGCAGCTGGACCTGGCCACTGTCAGAGTCAGGACATTGGAGCACATGGAGCCGGTTCTGGCATGTCCTCTTAGACATCATGTAGACATGGAAAAAACATGTCACCAGCCAGGGATACAGCGAGACAAGCAAGTAGTAGGAGGCTGTTAGACAAAGTGACTCCTTTCCCCCACACCTATTGGAGGGAAGGAGAGTAACTGACACTGGACCAAACATGATTGTCCTAACTGGGTCAAAATGGGAAAGGGTTGTTCTGCCCCAGCCCAGCAGTTCTACATGCAGCGTGAGCAGCAGAATGGAAAATCTGTACGAACTCCCTTCCAAATACAAACAGACTCAGCCCAGGAAAACATCATCTGAAAGTGCTTTAGAGAGTAACGAAACAGATGCTCTAAAATTCTCTGTAGGAGCCACGAACTAAGTGCTGAATGCTTCAGTCTGGCTCTTATCATTACTGGGGTTTCCACAGAGGCTGAAGTGACTCAGGGAGGAGGCGGCAGAGACATGCACACAGTTCATAAAAGGGGAAAGCAAGTGACAAACTAGCGCTGGCATGGCAATGCAAGCCTTTCCAGAAATGATAAAGGAACTCTTTCGAATCATCAATGCTGGAGCCCTGAGAGACAGGCACGGTGGGGGATTGCCAGGGCACGTTCTGAATATGTAATTCACTCACCAAACAGAAAAAGGAAGCTCACATAATTAACTGCTACTGAAGACAGAAGCAGCCTGAACTGGGGAGTGCTGGACGGCTGGAATGGAGGCAACCTGGCAGTTAACAATTGTAGCAAAACCTGGAAAATTCCCTTTGAATCAACTCATTAGAAAGATTCCCACTCTCTCCCCAGAGCCAATCAGAATGGCAGTGAAAAGGCTACTGAGGCTACTGAGGTCTCATTAAGCCAACATCCAGAAGTGTGGCTCCCTGGGTTACGCTCATCCTGGAGAATGCTTTCTGCAAGGGGAGAGCGACTTCAGTAGCAGAATGGCAGAATAGTATGGCGGGCTCCCAGGCCAAAGGGACTGGACTTTCCTTGGACACAGAGTAATTGTACATTGAAGCCCAGGGGGATCCAGAGTTAGAACTTCCATGTTGGGCTGAATGGCTGTCTGCTTAGCAGACAAGGGGAAGTAGTTGCCTGTCTTCTTGGCTATCCACAGGTGTTGGGCTGTATTTGGCACCGACTTGTTTTACTAAAAGATCTGCAATTGGGAACAGGTGGAATGGCCAAGTCTGTGTCAGAGGGAATACACACGCCCAAACCCACACAGCAGGAGCCAGAGTCCAGCTGCTCCCTTGGCCAGAGGCTTTTTATGACTATGGGTATGTCTAGGTTACAGTTACCATGACTGTAGTTAGCTGCAGTGCAGTCAGCATGAGATAGTGCATACACACAGGGTGTTGCCACGAGTGTTTGCTGTCCACCCACAGGCACAGGTGCATTGCACTCAGCCGTGTTGGCAGCAATGTTTTCTGGGCAGACAACCCAGCAGAGTTCCCAGCACTGCTCCCAGCTGCAGGGAACAGAGCATAGTTGCATCCAACCCCTGGGACAATCTGTGAGCACCCAGGGGGATTGTGGAAGGAGAGGTCACTGTGATGGGTTCGGTCACAGAGACCCCCTTGGGACTGCCACCTGATGTGCTGAGACTACCTCTGAGCCTATTTTCCTTGGCAGCTTGGGACTTCAGAACCCTGTCTTGTTGAGCCAGACATGCTAGCCTGCTACAAACACAGACCCAGGTCTGAACCACGTCCCCCAAAGCTGCAGGCTTTAATTGAAAACCACTTAGCAGGTACTCCTGTCTCCAACACCCAGATACCCAAGTCCCAATGGGATCCAAACCCCAAATAAATCTGTTTTACTCTGTATAAAGCTTATACAGGGTAAACTCATAAATTGTCTGCCCTCTATAACACTGATAGAGAGATATGCACAGCTGTTTGCTACCCCAGCTATTAATTACTTACTCTGGGTTAATGAATAAGCAAAAGTGATTTTATTAAGTATAAAAAGTAGGATTTAAGTGGTTCCAAGTAATAACAGACAGAACAAAGTAAGTTACCAAGCAAAATAAAATAAAACACGCAAGTCTAAGCCTAATACATTAAGAAACTGAATACAAGTAAATCTCACCCTCAGAGATGTTCCAATAAGCTTCTTTCACAGACTGGACTCCTTACTAGTCTGGGCCCAATCCTGTCCCCTGGTACAGTTCTTGTTAGCTCCAGCTCAGGTGGTAACTAGGGGATTTCTCATGACAGGAAACTCCTTTGTTCTGTTCCACCCACTTATATAGCTTTGGCACAAGGCAGGAATCTTTTGTCTCTCTGGGTCCCCACCCCTCCTTCTAAATGGAAAAGCACCAGGTTTAAGATGGATTCCAGTACCAGGTGACATGGTCACATGTCCTCTGAGACCCCAAGTCTTCATTCTTCCTGGCCTGACTCACAGGAAGGCTTGCAAGTAAACAGAGCCACTTACAACTAATTGTCCTAGTTGATGGGAGCCATCAAGATTCTAAACCACCATTAATGGCCCACACTTTGCATAATTACAATATGACCTCAGAGTTATATTTCATATTTCTAGTTTCAGATACAAGAATGATACATTTATACAAATGGGATGACCACACTCAGTAGATTATAAGCTTTGTAATGATACCTTACAAGAGACCTTTTGCATGAAGCATATTCCAGTTACATTATATTCACACTCATTAGCATATTTTCATAAAATCATATGGAGTGCAACGTCACAGTCACATTCTCCAAACTCCCATAATCCCCCTGGAAATCCCAACATTCCTTCCCGGTCTGGAACCTTCACTTATGATCTGTTTCCATGGCAACCAACTTATTTTGGCAAATGCTTCCTGGGACCTTGCTGTGGTGTGAATTTTTCCCAGAGCCCCAGGCTGTCCCTGGAAGAGGGATGATCACGTGCTGTGAGGCCTCAGTGGTGGCAGGTGTTCCCAGCGAGAGCTCAGCAGGATGGATTCAGAGGGTGGCTGCATGATCTCCTGGGGAGTGAAGCGCTCTGGGCCAGTCAGTGGCCTGGCCCAGAGGTGCAGGGTGGCCAGACCACAGAGTTGTGGGGACTGGGGATGGCCAACAGTGGCTGCACAACTTCCTGATGAAGAGGTCACTTTTCTGAAAGTCGGTGAGGAGCTCGCACCAGGCCTGGAGAACCTGGCTGCGAGGTTGGGAGCCCTGGTACCCATCCATGAGCCAGTAGCATCTCCCTGTGGATGCTGGTTATCTCTGATTGTTGCAGGTCTGCTGGGAAGCCCTTCACGCTGGGTAGTTCCCTGGTGGGTGCCATGGAGAATTGTGAGGCCATAAGTGCTGAGCTGTAGCCTTGTGTGGAGAAGGCGGCCAGTGTCCCTGAAATTACTGAGCAGTTTTGGCAGCTGGGATTCCTCACTGGTGCTGCAGCCAGGGGTGATACGAGGTGCCACTCGGCATGCACAGGAAAGTTCACTACTCCCTGGTGAAGCAGCTCTGGCTGCCAGGGAGCCTCATGCACAGACATGCTGGTAAAGTCCATGATGTGAGGGCATTCAGAAACCCTTTGGCCTTGGCCAGGCAGGAACCCTATGAGTGACACTGCTGGTGTCTGCGTTCCTACTGTCATCCAGGGAGACCCGAGTACCCACCCCTGCCCTGGCTAATGAAGCTGCACCCTGATGGAAGGCTGCCAGTCGGAAGATGGTTTCACTACCCCCGTTCCATGCCCCCATACACACGGTGGCCGGCTGAAAGCCCAGAGGAGATGCCTCCTCACTTGCAATGACTGCTCATCATGCAAGCTCATCCCCATCACGACCCCGGATGCACCCACTGCAGGGTGTATGAAATCAAAGAGGAGCTTTTAGGCCTGAATTCAGGAGGCCATGCCATGAGCCTGTCTTCAGACAGCTTGAAACTAAAGCACTTGGAAGCAGGCTGAGAATGCAGCTGGCAACAGCGTACGAGCTGCCCTGTGCTCTCCTGGTGGATTTATGTAGGGAATTCACTGCTGAAGTTTACTGGTTTTACTTCCCTGATGAGCACGGCCATGACATTTTACTTTGGGTACTATTCAAATGCCCTTTATGCCACACAGTGTTGTACCTGTCAGGGTGGGGACGCAGGGAGGAGATGCAGCAAGAGCTCCTGGGCTGGAAGTGCATGTAATGCAGTCATATTTGCTTCAGGACAAAACTTTATTGCCAGGAGAGATTGCAGAACAGCTGCTGTCGCTTGACAACAGATGAAGCAGCACAACCCCATGCTAACAAGGCAAAGGTGGTAGCATTCTCTGCATTGCTTCCAGTTCCATGCACAGGGCCAGTTAGACAGGCAGAACTGCATGTTCTCAATGCATGGATGAGCCAAGAGGATTGGGAGGAGGGATTTAGGTTTATTAGGAACTGGGGAACCTTTTGGGAAAGGAGGAGCCTGGAAGGATTACAGGAGGGATGGGATCCACCTAAACCAAAACGGAACCAGGTTGTGGGCATGTAAAATTAAAAAGGGCATACAGGTGAGTCTCATCTTACGCTGGGGTTACGTTCCGCTGTCAGCGCGTAAAGTGAAAATTGCGTATAGTCAAAATTACATTGAGTGTAATGGCGGGCGGAATCGCCCACACTACAGGTACAGTATTTAAATTGTTATTTTTCTCTTTTTTTTTGTTTTGTTTGTTTTTTGTTTTGTTTTTGCTGACCGTGCAAAGCTGAATTTGCGCATGTTAAATGCGAGTAAGATGAGACTCGCCTGTAGAGGAAAGCTGACAGGTGTGCAGGAGCACAGGGTTCAGGTGGATGCATCCCCTAGGAGAGGATTTATTAAAAGGGGATACTCTGTATCCTAATACAGGAGAGAAGATAGAAGCTGATAAAGTACAGGTAGGAACAGAAGAGAAACAGTCAAAGGAAAGAGCGTCCCATTCAATTACATCACATGAAGGCAAACAACTAAACACTGCCACATTTTATAAGTGCTTGTATACAAATGTTAGAAGTCTAAATACTAAGATGGGTGAACTAAAATGCTTGGCACTAAATAATGATAGTGATATAAAGCTTATGCTCAAATAAATTCGTTAGTCTCTAAGGTGCCACAAGTACTCCTGTTCTTTTAGTGATATAATAGGCATCACAGAAGCTTGGTGGAACAACGATAATACCGGGATACAAAATATATAGGAAGGACGGTAGACCATGCTGGTGGGGGAGTGGCACTAAATGGGAGAAATAGCATAAAGTCAAATAAAGGAAAAAAATCTTAAATGAATCAAACAGTACCATAGAATCTCTAACAGAAATTCCATGCTTGAGCAATAAAAGTATAGCAAAGGAATACAATTTTTTTATTAAAGCTAATGTTAAATAATTATATAATGTACAGGTTAAGCAAAGAGCATCTGTACATCTGGGTGTAGTGCTTAGATTATCCAAAGTAATGATCTGGAAAAAGGGGTAAACAGTGTGGTCACAAAATTTGCAGATACAAAATTATTTAAAATAGTTAAGTCCCAAGCAGACTGCGAAGAGTTACAAAGAGATCTCATAAAACTGGGTGACTCGGTGACAAAATGGCAGATGAAATTCAATGTTGATTAATGCACATTGGAAAACATAATCCCAACTAGACATACAAAATAATGGGATCTAAATTATCTGTTGCAACTCAAGAAAGAGATCTTGGAGTCATTGTGGACAGTTCTCTGAAAACATCAATTCAGTGTACAGTAGCAGTAAAAAAATCTATCTGAAAGTTAGAAGTCATTAGGAAAGGGATAGATAATAACACAGAAAATATAATAATGTCACTATATAAATCCATGGTACTCCCATGCCTTGAATACTGCATGCAGATCTGGTAACTCCAGCTAAAAAAAAATTAGAATTGGAAAAGGTACAGAGAGGAGCAACAAAATTAATTAGGGAGATGGAACAGCTTCCATATGAGGAGAGATTAAAAAGACTGGACTATTCATTTTAGAAAACAGACAAATAGCGGAATATGATAGAGGTCTATAAAATCATGAATGGCATAGAAAAAGTGTTATTTACCCCTTCACATAACACAAGAGCCAGGGCTCACCCAAGGGAATCAATGGACAGCAAGTTTAAAACAGTTCTTATGAAGGTGCTCAGTGCACAGCAGCCTACGCAGAGGATGCACTTTCACAAAGAGTGACAGGCAGAGCCACCCACTGGGACCTGCCCCACCTGCCCCTTTGGAGTGGCTCGCTCTAGCAGGGGACTAGGAAGCAGCAGTTCCAGTGGCCTATATGCATCCCAGCTCCTGCCTGCTCCACAGCATGACATTGGCTACAGATGGACTGACCGGATTAGAAAAGGGGTTCTGTACATGGGCACTAGAATGAGATACAGAAGCCTGAAGCAATTCAGGGAGAACCCTGGCAACAGCCTCTCTTGCTGGGTGAGAGGTGGCCCCTGCTCTTGAGACCTGGGAATGGGAGTCACTGCCTGAGGCAGGAGTGGGGGAAGCTTCCTAAAAGTGGGGGGGCCGCCAGCACCCAAACCATGGCCCCGCCCTCGCGCCGCCCCTTCCCCCGAGGCCCTGCCCTCGTGCCTCCCCTTCCCCGAGGACCTGCTTCTTCCCCCCAAGACTCCTCCCCCATTGTCACTCACCCTTGTGGCCGGTAAAAAGTGGTGGGGCCATGGCCCCCCTTGTTCCAGCACCCCTGGCCAGAGGCCATCCTAGCCCAGCAGCAACTCCTGCAGGAGTCACGAGACATCCCAGCTCCCATTGAGCCAAGTGAAACCTTTCCAGTGGCTCCAACTTCATGGGGCCAGCCAGCCTTCCGGGGTAGTCTACTGACAGCCCTAGGGTTCTGAAACAACAACAGGAGCCAGACTAAACTGTTACTGACCCGATGGCATCCCCATGTCAGCTCAGCCACTCAGCAATGCCCCTTTTGACCACCAGAGGGTTTGTCTGCACTGCATAGAGCAGGGGTCTCAAACACGCGGCACGCGGGCCGCATGCGGCCCGCAGGGCTATCGCATGCGGCCCGCAGGGCTATCGCATGCGGCCCGCAGGGCTATCGCATGCGGCCCGCAGGGCTATCGCATGCGGCCCGCGAGCTCCTCCCGGCCCCCCCCTGTTTACCTGGCCGACCAGCACCGGGGGCAGGGCAGGCTCCCTGCTTGCTTGCCCTGCCGCGGCGCCGCACCAGGAAGCAGCTGGAACCCGGGGGAGGAGGGGCGCAGGGGGGTGTGTGGCTGTTGCTTCAGGCACCGCCCCCAGCAGCTCCCATTGGCCACAGTTCCCCATTCCCGGCCAATGGGAACTGCTGGGGGCGGTGCCTGAAGCAACAGCCACACACACCCCTGCGCCCCTCCTCCCCCGGGTTCCAGCTGCTTCCTGGTGCGGCGCCGCGGCAGGGCAAGCAAGCAGGGAGCCTGCCCTGCCCCCGGTGCTGGTCGGCCAGGTAAACNCCTGCCGCACCCCGACCCCCTGCCCTGAGCCCCCGCCACACCCCACATCCCGACACCCTGCCCTGAGCCCACGCCACACCCCACATCCCGACACCCTGCCCTGAGCCCCCTGCTGCACCCTGCACCCCAACCCCTTACCCTGAGCCCCCTGCTGTACCCCGACCCCCTGCGCTGAGTCCCCTGCCGCACCCCGACCCCCTGCTCTGAGCCCCCACCGCACCCCACACCCCCTCCTGTGCCCCCTGGCAGGGAGGGGGCAGAGTTGGGGTGGGGATTTCGGGGAAGGGGTTGGAATGGGGGCAGGGAAGGGGTGGGAAGAGGCGGGGCAGGGGCGGGGCCTCATGGAAGGGGTGGAGTGGGGGC
This sequence comes from Platysternon megacephalum, assembly GCA_003942145.1. Taxonomy (NCBI): domain Eukaryota; kingdom Metazoa; phylum Chordata; order Testudines; family Platysternidae; genus Platysternon; species Platysternon megacephalum. The sequence continues at coordinate 899,443 of QXTE01000341.1, forward strand.
GGGGCCGAGGGCGGCGGGGGTGTGTGTCAGTAAATGCGGCCCTCGGCCCAATGTACTAGACCCCTGGCATAGAGCATCCAGCATGTTAAGGTCAGAAGGTTGTGATCATCCAGCCTGACTGCCGGTACAGCCCAGGCTGGAGAACCTCCCCCAGCCATCCCTATTCCCTGCCTCCAGCCCAGAACTTCTGGTAGGGAGAGAGGCAATCTTACAGAAAAGGTGGGCAGGAGAAGCTAGCCATCCAAGTACATACTGCGGGTCTGTGACGGGATCATACCCAGGGCGGCTAGACTCTCCCTCTGCTTGGGCTGCTGCTGCTATCCTTTTATTTTTAGCAGGTTAGCTTGATCAGAGCTAGGAGGGTATGTCTCCTTGAGCTGGACATTACACCTGCCTGCTCCACTGTAGACACACATTAAAGGCTCCAAGTTATAGAAAATCCATAGCTTGAAGCAGGAGCACTACGAACTGCAGGATTGTGCTGAGCACACTGCACAGACACCTTCCTTACAGAGGCTCCAGACACAGCACTCTGGAAACCCAGGGCAACATGCACCACAGATAGGCAGTGACAGATAAGCCACACAAAGGCTCATACCTGACGGGCCCAGTCCTGTTGTGATAAATAAAGTGGGGGGTAGCTCCCTTTTTTGGACACCCAGCCAGCCAGTAGCTATAAAATCCCTCTTAGTAGCTGTTCTCTAATTGCTCTACCTGTACAGGGTTAAAAAGTCTCACTGCTATTCATAGGTAAAAAGAAGTGAGTGGGCACCTGGCCAAAAGAGCCAATGGGAAGGCTAAAACATTTTAAAATTGAAAGACTCCCCTTTTGTCTATCTGTGGTTGTTCTCCCAGGGAGAGGCAAACAGGGCAGAGTTATGCTGTGAAAAGCTTGGGCCAGGTATGAAAAATCATCAGTATCATACCTAGAAACTACTCATTTAAAACTCCAGATATGTAAGTAGATCAGGAAATGTCTAGGAAGACGGGATTAGGTTTATCCCTTTTATATCTTTATGGCTTGTGGATTCCTCTGTGCTAACCCCAGGTCTTTTGTTTTGCTTGTAACCTTTAAGCTGGACCTCAAGAAAGCTATTCTTGATGCTTAATCCTTGTAGTTGTTTTTTTTTAAATCTAGCAATAGCCTGAGTTCCCAGATGTATTTTCTTTCTTTTTTTTTATTAATAAAATTTACCTTTTTAAAGAACAGGATTGGATTTTTGTGTCTTAAGAGGTCTGTGCACATGTTGTTTAATTAGCTGGTGGCAACAGCTGATTTCCTTTTTTCTTTTTCTTTCCCAGCTCTTCTCCGGAGTGGTGTGTGAAAGGGCTTGAGGGTACCCCACAGGAAGGAATTCCCAAGTGCGCCTTCCTGGGCTCTCAAAGGGGTTCTGCAGTTGTGTGGTGGCAGCATCTACCAATCCAAGGTCAGAGAAAAGCTGTAACCTTGGGGGTTTAATATAAGCCTGGAGTGGCCAGTATTAATTTTTAGAATCCTTGCGGGCCCCCACCTTCTGTACTTGAAGTGCCAGAATGGGGAATTAGCCTTGACATGGTGGCAGCGGTTGGATCATTTTGAACCAGAGGCACAGACCTCAGGATTTTAAAAGGACACATTTTTCCTTTTGGCAGCCTGCAAAGCCAGGGAGGGTTTTTTTCTTTCTTTTCTTTTCTTTGCTGCCTGAGGGGGAACAGGCACACAAAGGGTTCAGCCTGCAAAGCCAGGGAGTCCAACAAGCAGTTTATTTTTTTTATAGCTTCGTGGCAACAAAACAGCTAGGCTAGAGTAGGGCAGCCCTGTGCATGAGGGTCCGGTAGGGCACCGAAACTCTAGAGCAACCAGTCTTCCCAAAGCGGCATGCCATGGAGAAGACAGACCCCAATCAAGCCCAGACATTCAGTTCACTGACATAAATGCAGGGAGGAGATGGGGGAACGGCGATTTCCCCGGAAGGAAGGGTTAGCCCTCCCCAACCCGAGATCCAGGTGCCAACATGGAGGAATGCCCTTAACCCAGACCGAGTTCTAACTGTGCAAAACAGGAATTTCTTCCTATAGATGAAGCGCTTGGAGGCGGAGGAGAGGAGAGAGGAGAAGTGCTTGGAGGCGGAGCACTTGGAGGCGAAAGTGAAGACGAAGAACTTGGAGGCAGAAATGGAGCTGAAGTGCTTAGAGCTGGAAAGGGCTAAGCTGGGTCAGCCAGGTAGCCCTAACAGTCCTCCTCCAAGTACTGCTCCCCATTCCAAGAAATTCCCCACATACAAAGTAGGCGATAATACAGAGGCCTTAGAAATTTTTAAAGGGCCTGCCTTGGGTACAACATCCCTACAGACCAGTATATGGTGGAGCTGAGGCCACAACTCAGTGGACCCTTAGCAGAGGTGGCAGCTGAAATGCCTAAAGACCACATGAATGAGTATGAACTTTTTAAACAAAAGGCCAGAATTAGGATGGGGCTGTGACGGTACACCCCATAAGGCTTTATGAAAATATGCTTATGAATGTATATATGACATAACTGGAATATGTTTTAGGCTACATATGCCATGTAACATATCTCTGTAAAGGTTATGATCTACTGCTTCTATTCATCCTATTTGTATGCATGTGTCATTGTTGTAGTCGCAGTTATGAATATTGGCTGTGTACTTGCTTGATTTCTAAGTAGCCTTAGTAAAGCATTTGTTCAGCTTCTTGAGAAAGGAATGTGCAAATTAAGTGCCCAATCAAGACAATGAATCTTGGAAGGCTCCAATCCACATAAGAAGTCTACCTGAGCAGGGGCGGCTCTATGTATTTTGCTGCCCCAAGCATGGCAGTGAGGCAGCCTTCGGCAGCACGCCTGCGGGAGGTCCGCTGGTAACGCGGATTCGGCGGCATGCTTGCGGGAGGTCCGCCGGTCCCGTGCCTTTGGCGTACCTGCTGCCAAATTGCCGCCGAAGCCGCCAAATTGCCGCCGAAGCCGCGGGACCGGCGGACCTCCCGCAGGCATGCTGCCAAAGGCAGCATGACTGCCGCCCTCACGGCGACCAGCAGCTTGGTGCGCTGGTGCCTGGAGCCGCCCCTGTACCTGAGGACATTCAGGGTAGCATGTAAACAATAGCTGCTGCCTGTAAAGACCGAGTCATGCATGGACATGTGACTTGCCCATGTGACTCCAAAACTCCATCTTGGAGCTGGACTTTGAATAGGAGAGAGAAGGGGGTCTCCACCCACAAAAGAAAGTCTATTTAAACCCCTGGGAGACCCCTCCATTTTGTCTTCAGCTGGCTCAAGAGATACCCTCTTCACCCCCAAGGATACCTGAGAGAAACTGGAACAAAGGACAGTAACTACAGTGGGTGAGAGTGATTGCTGGACCGAGACTAGAAGGGGACTAGTTTGTAAAAGGAAGCTTACTGGGACACCTCTGAGGGTGAGGTTTTATCTGTATTCAGTTTTATTACTGTATTAGGCTTGCATGTTTTATTTTATTTTACTTGGTAATTCACTTTGTTCTGTCTGTCACTACTTGGAACCGCTTAAATCCTACTTTCTGTATTTAATAAAATCACTTTTTACTTATTAATTAACCCACAGTATGTATTAATACCTGGGAGGGGGGCAAACAGCTGTGCATCTCTCTCTATCAGTGTTATAGAGGGCGAACAATTTATGAGTTTACCCTGTATAAGCTTTATACAGGGTAAAACAAATTTATTTGGGGTTTGGACCCCATTGGGAGTTGGGCATCTGAGTGTTAGAAACAGGAACACTTCTTAAGTTGCTTTCAGTTAAGTCTGCAGCTTTGTGGCACGTGGTTCAGACCCTGGGTCTGTGTTGGAGCAGACTGGCGTGTCTAGCTCAACAAGACAGGGTGCTGGAGTCCCAAGCTGGCAGGGAAAGCAGGGGCAGAAGTAGTATTGGCAGATCAGTTGGCAGCCCCAAGGGGGTTTCTGTGATCCAGCCCGTCACAGTGGCGTAGTCAAGCAGGATCTGTGCACAGCTGATTGCTTTGAGATACTGGTAGTGATTTTAAGTAAGTTTTAAGCATGTTGGCTGGAGAACAGACAAAGTGGTTACTGGTTTGTTATTTTCTGTTTGCTTATTTCGGGTAAGGGAAATAGGGACAGAAAAGGAAGCAAAATAAGTAAGAGTGAAGCTCAGAAGAAGCTAGAACTACATAAGTTGCAAATTGCCCAGAAAGGCTGAACAGTGGGTGCTGGGAAAGTCTTTGTTAACTAAGAAGCCCCTGAGCTGAGTGCGTCTCAGTTTCAGTGAACTGCAGACGGGTATGGCCCAACCTCTGTCTGTGCTGAAGCTGACTGAAGTGTCTAACTTAGCAAGACAGGAGTGGAGGGGTGCCTGTTCTGGAAGGAGGGGGTTCTCTGTGGTATCCCAGATCATCGAGTGATGGTCTAAAGGGAAAACAAATGGAAATTGATGTGCAATTTGCTCGGGAAAAGGCTGCCCTGGAAAAAGAAAAGGCTGCCCACCAGCAAACCCTGGACTTAAAAAACAAAGCAAATTGAGTCCCAGAAGCACGAACTGGCTGTAATGGAGTGGAAAAGGTGCACAGAGACATGTATCCTGGAGCTGGAAGTTGGGGTCCTGGTGACTGCTGCAGTGGGAACAAACCCCAAGGAAGCAAGCCCAACCTGAGTGAAAGGGGGGGATTTTGCTGGCCAGTGAAAGTCTGTCATAGCTGGTAGCTGTGAGTCCACAGCTGGATCAGGGTCTCCTTCCTTTTCGGGGGACACAGGAGTGTCTACCCCAGAAGGGAGCCCAAAAAGGAATTTTAGGTATATTGCCTCCGCCATGGTCAGTGTCCAAGTCTCTGGCAGTAAGTTCAGGAGGAGGGTGTGACGTTGCATTCTATATGATTTCATGAAAATATGCTAATGAGTATAAATATAATGTAACTGGAATATGCTTCATGCATAAGGTCTCTGGTAAGGCATCATTACAAAGCTTATAATTTACTGAGTGTGGTCATCCTATTTGTATAAATGTATCACTCTTGTATCTGAAACTAGAAATATGAAATATAACTCTAAAGTCCTATTGTAGTTATGCGAAGTGTGGGCCATTAATGGTGGTTTGGAATCCTGATGGCTCCCATTAACCAGGACAATTGACTGTAGATGGCTCTGTTTTACTTGTAAGTCTTCCTGTATATGTGTGTGCTGGCAAGTGGGTAATGAAGTCTTACAGTGACATATGATCATGTCACCTGAACTGGAATCCATCTTTAAGCTGGTGCATTTCCATTTAGAACGGGGGGGGGGGGGGGGNAGACAAAAGATTCCCGCTTTGTGCCAAAGATATATAAGTGGGTGGAACAGAACAAAGGGGTGGCCATCATGAGAAATCCCCTAGCTACCACCTGAGCTGGAACAAGGGCTGTACCAGGGGAAAGGATTGTGCCCAGACTAGGAAGGTGTCCAGTCTGTGAAATAAACTTATTGAAACATTTCTGAGGGTGAGATTTTATCTGTATTCAGTTTTATTAGTGTACTAGGCTTAGACTTGCGTGTTTTATTTTATTTTGCTTGGTAATTCACTTTGTTCTGTCTGTTACAACTTGGAACCACTTAAATCCTACTTTTTGTATTTAATAAAATCACTTTTTACTTATTAATTAACCCAGAGTATGTATTAATACCTGGGGGGAGGGGGAGCAAACAGCTGTGCATCTCTCTCTATCAGTGTTATAGAGGGTGGACAATTTATGAGTTTAACCTGTATAAGCTTTATACAGGGTAAAATGTATTTATTTGGGGTTTGGACCCCATTGGGAGTTGGGCATCTGAGTGTTAAAAACCGGAACACTTCATAAGCTGCTTTCAGTTAAGTCTGCAGCTTTGGGGCATGTGGTTCAGACGCTGGGTCTGTGTTGGAGCAGACTGGCCTGTCTAGCTCAACAAGACAGGGTGCTGGAGCCCCTAGCTGGCAGGGAAAGCAGGGGCAGAAGTAGTCTTGGCACATCAGTTGGCAGCCCCCAGGGAGTTTCTGTGATCCAACCCGTCACAGGGGCTAACACCCGAGCATGCCCTTCAGCGGTTAAGAGACCTGAGGTGGAAACCAGAAGTGGCATTTTCCCGACACGCCTACCACATTGTAAAAAGTTGGGATGCAAAATGATATCAGGAGCAAATGTTAAGTCTCTGGAAGATCTGTCTCTCCTAATACAAATGCAGCAGTTCTTAGAGGGTGTTCCTGAGGAAATAGAAAGGTACATCATAGATGGGAAGCCCAAAACTGTAATCGAAGTGGGGAAGATCAGAGACAAATGGGTGGAGGTGGCAGAGAAGAAGAAAGCTAGTAATGGTGGGGATACCAGAAGGGGCAACCCGAGATAACACCCCACCATCAGAGACACCCCAAGGCCCCACCTCACAAGGAGGAGCCCCCCACACAGCCAAGGAGATCCCAGATGCCCTCTCATCCCAACACCCTACTCTCCAACCACCCACCTCACCCCAGCCCAAAGTCAGTTGGGTGATGCTTTAAATGTAATGAGCTGGGGCATCTGAAGGCCAACTGCCCCAAGAGCACCAGCCAACTGCAACTCATCACCCCTGGGGTCCCACCGAGAGCCTTCAGGCCCAGATGCCTCGCAAATACCCCCAGAGCAAAGGGAAACTGTGAGTGTGGGCGGAAGGAAGATTGCTGCATGGAGGGACACTGAAGCACAGGTGTCAGCTATCCATCAATCCCTGGTGGACCCCAAATTCATCAACCCAGAGGCCCAAGTGACAGTGGAACCCTTTAAGACCAACTCTTTTAACTTGCCTACAGCCAAGTTGCCTGTCCAGTACAAGGGCTGGTCAGGAATATGGACTTTTGCAGTCTATGATGATTATCTCATTCCCATGCTGCTGGGAGAAGACTTAGCCAACCATGTGAGGCTAACAAAAAGGGTTGGGAATGGTCACCCACAGCCAGGCTAAACAGGCCTCCACACCTAACTCCATTCCTGAGCCTCCTACAGGGACCCAGTCTGTGTCCTCTGATACTACTGGCCTGGGGACCCAGCCAGAGATGGTGGAACCAGACCCCAGACCAGAGTCTATGGAAGCAGTTGTAGATCCAGTTCCTGGGACCTAGCCAGAACCAGCCCAAGGATCGGAACTGGCGGAGCAGTCAGCACCAGAGCCTGTGCTTGCAACCCCACCAGAGTCAGCGCAGCCAGCACCAAAGGGCACCACAGAGCCTGCACCTGCAGCAGCAGCTAAATTGGTGCAAGAAGCTCAACCGGAGCCTGAAATACAGCCTAGTACACCAGCGGAGAGTGGTTCACAGTCGACGGAGACATCCCCATCACCTGCATCGCTTCCAGTGGGACCAAGCCCAAGTCCACAATCCAGCGAGGAACTAATGTCTCCAGCATCAAGGGAGCAGTTCCAGGCAGAACAGGAAGTGGAGGAAAGCCTCAAGGGAGCTCGGACGGCAGCACGGAGCAACCCACCACCTCTCAGCTCTTCTAATAGGACCAGCTTTGTTGTAGAAAGAGGACTCTTATACAAGGAACCCTTTGTGGTGGGCACAAGGAGGACTGGCATCCTCAGAGACAGTTGGTAGTTCCAACTAAGTATAGGGAAAAGCTCTTGAGCTTAGCCCATGATCACTCTAGTTGCTATGCTGGGGTGAATAGGACCAAAGACCCCTTGGAAAAGTCATTCCACTGGGAGGGAATGGGCAAGGACGTTTCTACCTATGTCCAGTCTCGTGAGGTGTGCCGGGGTGGGAAAGCCCGAAGACCAGGTCAAGGCCCCTCTCCAACCACTCCCCATAATTGAGGTTCCATTTCAGTGTGTAGCTGTGGATATTCTGGGTCCTTTCCCTAAGAAGACACCCACAGGAAAGCTGTACATACTGACCTTCGTGGATTTTGCCACCCGATGGCCGGAAGCAGTAGCTCTAAGCAACACCAGGGCTAAAAGTGTGAGCCAGGCATTGGCAGACATTTTTGCCAGGGTAGGTTGGCCCTCCGACATCCTTACAGATTCGGGAACTAACTTCCTGGCAGGGACCATGAAACGGCTTTGGGAAGCTCATGGGATGAACCACTTGGTTGCCACCCCTTACCACCATCAAACGAATGGCCTAGTGGAGAAGTTTAATGGGACTTTAGGGGCCATGATACGTAAATTCATGAATAAGCACTCCAATGATTGGAACCTAGTGTTGCAGCAGTTGCTCTTTGCCTACAAGGGCTGTACCACATCCCAGTTTGGGGTTTTCATCCTTTGAACTCGTTTATGGCCACGAAGTTAAGGGGCCATTACAGTTGGTGAAGCAGCAATGGGAGAGGGGTACATCTTCTCCAGGAACTAACATTTTGGACTTTGTAACCAACCTGCAAAACACCCTCAAGGACTCTCTAGCCCTTGCTCGAGAAAACCTACAGAATGCTCAACAAGAGCAAAAGGCCTGGTATGATAAACATGCCAGAGAGCGTTCATTCAGAGTAGGTGACCAAGTCTTGGTCCTGAAAGCGCTCCAAGCAAATAAGATGGAAGCATTGTGGGAGGGGCCATTTATGGTCCGAGAGCTCCTGGAGCTGATAATTACCTCATAGGTTCCCAGACCCTACCCTAAAACCTAAAGTATATACCGTGTTAATTCTCTAAAGCCCTTTTATTCCTGAGAAATCAAGGTTCTCCAGTTTACAGCCCAGGAGAGAGATGACACTGAGTGGCTTGAACGAGTCTACTATGAAGGGAAAAGCAATGGTGGCATAGAAGAGGTGAGCCTTTCCATCACCCTTGGGCGTAAGCAGTCACAGCAAATCCAGGAGCTGTGCACCAGCTTTGCACCAATGTTTTCAGCCACCCCAGGACAGACAGAACGGGCGTACCACTCCATTGACACGGGTGATGCTCGCCCAATTAGAGCCCAACCCTACCAGATGGCTCCTCAAGCCAAAACCGTGATATAAAGGGAGATCAAGGACATGTTACAGATGGGTGTAATTTGCCCCTCTGAAAGGGCATGGGTCTCTCCAATGGTTCTGGTTCCCAATGCAGATGGGGAAATCTGCTTTTGCATGGACTACTGTAAGCTAAATGCTGTAACTTGCCTAGAGAACTATCCAATGCCACGCACAGATGAGCTATTGGAGAAACTGGGATGTGCACTATTCATCTCCACCTTAGACTTAACTAAGGAGTACTGGCAAGTGCCGCTAGATGACCCAGCCAAGGAAAGGTCAGCCTTCATCACCCATGTAGGATTGTATGAATTTAATGTGCTTCCTTTTGAACTGTGAAATACACCTACCACCTTCCAGAGACTCATAGATAACCTTCTGGCTGGATTTGGGGAATTTGCAGTTGCCTACCTTGATGATGTGGCCATATTCTCAGATTCATGGGCAGAACACCTGGAACACCTCCAAGCTGTCTTCCAGCATGTAAGGGAGGCAGGATTAACCGTTAAGGCCAAAAATGTCAAATAGGCCTAAACAGGGTAACGTACCTTGGACACCAGGTGGGTCAAGGAACTATCAACCCCCTACAGGCTAAAGTAAATACTATCCAATATTGGCCTGTCCCTAAGTCAAAGAAGCAGGTCCAATCCTTCTTGGGCTTGGCCGGGTATTACAGACGATTTGTACCATGCTACAGCTAAATTGCCACCCCACTGACTGACCTAACCAGGAAAAAATAGCCAAATGCAGTTCAGTGGACTGAGAAGTGTCAGAAAGCCTTTAACCAGCTTAAGGTGGCCCTTACGTCTGACCCTGTACTAAGGGCCCCGGACTTCGACCAACCTTTCATCGTAACCACAGAAGCGTCCGAGCATGGTGTAGGAAGTTTTAATGCAGGAAGGACCAGATCAACAATTCTATCCTGTCGTGTTTCTCAGCAAAAAAATTTTCTGAGAGGGAAAGCCACTAGTCAGTCTCAGAAAAAGAATGTTACGCCATAGTGTATGCTCTGGAGAAGCTACGCCCATACATTTGGGGACGATGTTTCCACCTGCAGACTGACCATGCTGCACTGAAGTGGCTTCACACAGTCAAAGAGACTAACAAAAAACTTCTTTGGTGGAGTTTAGCTCTTCAAGACTTTGATTTTGAAATACAACTCATTTCAGGAGCCTCTAACACAGTGGCTGATGCATTCGCCCAGGAAGGTTTCCCAGAATCAGCTGGGTAAAACTGTCCCTGTATTCTAAGTCATTGTAGTCCTTAAAATGTGGAAAATATTGTTTAGTTCTTCCTGTAATTAGTAGTAAAATTAGAGGTGCATGTATCGTATTAACTCTGTTTTCCTAAACCTCCAGGAAGAAATCCCAGCCGGTGTGGACCCGACCTGAACCAGGCTGGCCAACACTGTCTGTGATTTGGGGGGCGTGTGATAAATGAAGAGGGTGGGGGTAGCTCCCTTTTTTGGACACCCAGCCTGCCAGTAGCTATAAAATCCCTCCTAGTATCTGTTCTCTAATTGCTCTACCTGTAAAGGGTTAAAAAGTCTCACTGCTATTCATAGGTAAAAAGAAGTGAGTGGGCACCTGGCCAAAAGAGCCAATGGGAAGGCTAAAACATTTTAAAATTGAAAGACTCCCCTTTTGTCTATCTGTGGTTGTTCTCCCAGGGAGAGGCAAACAGGGCAGAGTTATGCTGTGAAAAGCTTGGGCCAGGTATGAAAAATCATCAGTATCATACCTAGAAACTACTAATTTAAAACCCCAGATCTGTAAGTAGATCAGGAAATGTCTAAGAAGATGTGATTAGGTTTATCCCTTTTATTTCTTTATGGCTTGTGGATTCCTCTGTGCTAACACCAGGTGCTTTTGTTTTGCTTGTAAACTCTAAGATGGACCTCAAGAAAGCTATTCTTGATGCTTAATCGTTGTAGTTGCTTTTTTTAAAAATCTAGCAGTAGCCTGAGTTACCAGATGTAGTTTCTTTCTTTTTTTTATTAATAAAATTTACCTTTTTAAAGAACAGAATTGGATTTTTGGGTCTTAAGAGGTTTGTGCACATGTTGTTTGTTGCTGGTGGCAACAGCTGCTTTCCTTTTTTTTTTTCTTTCTCAGCTCTTCCCCGGAGTGGTGTGTGAAAGGGCTTGAGGGTACCCCACAGGAAGGAATTCCCAAGTGCGCCTTCCTGGGCTCTCAAAGGGGTTCTACAGTTGTGTGGTGGCAGCATCTACCAATCCAAGGTCAGAGAAAAGCTGTAACCTTGGGGGTTTAATATAAGCCTGGAGTGGCCAGTATTAATTTTTAGAATCCTTGTGGGCCCCCACCTTCTGCACTTGAAGTGCCAGAGTGGGGAATCAGCCTTGACACCTGTACTCCTGGCCTAGCTGTATATTTCGCCCAGGGTAGGTATTAGAGACTTGAGCTCTCCTAGCCCTCTTCGATAAATTAGACTGAGTTTAAGTTTCTCATGGTGAGGCAGGCTTTTCAGCCCTGTTAGTTCTTTTCTGAACCCTTCAATTTTATCATCTTTCTAAAACTGTGGGCCTGGTAGAGAATTCCAGTAGTAATGTCACCAGTCCCATATACAGAGGTAACTCACCCCCTGCTTGCACTCAGTATCCCTGTTTATGCACCCAACAGTCACACTCACATGAGCCTTCTCAACCACAGAACTGCCCACCGAGAAATCTGGTCTTTTGTGTGTTTTTACTCTATACTATACAGATTTCATGGGGTAGACCAGCATTTCTCAAACTGGGGGTTCTGACCCAAAAGGAAGTTGTAGAGGGGTTGCAAGGTTATTTTAGAGGGGTCATGGTATTGCCACCCTTGTGTGCTGCCTTCAGAGCTGGGCAGCTGGAGAGCAGCAACTGTTGGCCAGGTGCCCAGCTCTGAAGGTAGCGCCCTGCCAGCAACAGCGCAGAAGTAAGGGGGGCAATACTATACCATGCCACCCTTACCTCTCCGCTGCTGCCTTCAGAGCTGGGCGGCTGGAGAGTGGCGGCTGCTGACTGAGGGCCCCGTACTGCAGGCAGCAGCACAGAAGGAAGCTTGGCAATACCATACCATGCCATTCTTACTGCTGTGCTGCTGCTGGTGGCGGCGCTGCTTTCAGAGCTGGACTCCCAGCCAGAAGCCGACACTCTCCAGCTGCCCAGCTCCGAAGGCAGCACCGCCACCAGTAGCAGCACAGAAATAAGGGTAGCAGTACTGCACCCCTCTACAATAACTTTGCAAACCCCCCCCCCCCACACACACAACTCCTTTTTGGGTCAGGACCCCTACAATTACAACACCATGAAATTTCAGATTTAAATAGCTGAAATCATGAAATTAACGATTTAAAAAATCCTATGACCGTGAAATTGCCCAAAATGGACCGTGAATTTGGTAGGGCCCTAGCTATGGGGTAGCCTGCAAGCTTATCCCTGGGGGCCTTTTGTGTGTGGCCATCCTGCGAGTGTGCTCTGAGCAGCTCGTTAGCTCTGGGTGGCGTCAGGACGTTGTCGGCTTTGCACATGCCCACCAGCAGAAACTTAGGTGCTTCCATGGTCAGGCAGCAGCTGCATGATGGTTTGAGAATGTCAGTGGCACCTAAAGAGGCCATGGGCCCCTAAGTCCCTTTGTGAAGCTAGCCCTTAGGCATTGCAATACTAAGCAGAGCAACATCAAAATATCTTAAAATCTGGGCCTTAGACACTTCAATGTTACCTCAAACTATTTACCATGAAACATGGGGACTAGCAGTCAGTAGACTCCCAGCCTTTAGTTCTTTAATGCTGGAGCCCCATATCAGCGATTCCATTATTTTCCCTGGGGACCATGTCATGCTAACTGGCTTCTAATTACCTGGGTCCACAGGAACGTAGGAGTTGCCAGATTGGATCAGACCCGAGGCCCATCCAGTCCAGTCCACTGTCCCTGACATTTTTTCTCCCATTTTAAATACTGGCACAACACTGGCTTTCCCCTGCTCTCCAGAACTTCTCCGGTGTCCAACAGTTGTTAAGAATTAACCCCCCAGTGCAGAGAGCTCTGCTCAGCCAGCGCCTTCAGACCTTTCCTCAGACCTTTGCCCAGTGCGGAATGAGAGGGAGGCCAGGGGGCTGCACTAGGGGAATCATAGAATCATAGAATCTCAGGGTTGGAAGGGACCTCAGGAGGTCATCTAGTCCAACCCCCTGCTCAAAGCAGGACCTAATCCCAACTAAATCAGCCCAGCCAGGGCTTTGTCAAGCCTGACCTTAAAAACCTCTAAGGAAGGAGATTCCACTACCTCCCTAGGTAACCCATTCCAGTTCTTCACCACCCTACTAGTGAAAAAGTTTTTCCTAATGTCCAACCTAAACCTCCCCCTCTGCAACTTGAGACCATTACTCCTTGTTCTGTCATCTTCTATCACTGAGAACAGTCTAGATCCATCCTCTTTGGAACCCCCTTTCAGGTAGTTGAAAGCAGCTATCAAATCGCCCCTCATTCTTCTCTTCTGCAGACTAAACAATCCCAGTTCCCTCAGCCTCTCCTCGTAAGTCATGTGCTCCAGCCCCCTAATCATTTTTGTTGCCCTCCGCTGGACTCTCTCCAATTTATCCACATCCTTCTTGTAGTGTGGGGCCCAAAACTGGACACAGTACTCCAAATGAGGCCTCACCAGTGCTGAGTAGAGGGGAATGATCACATCCCTCGATCTGCTGGAAATGCCCCTACTTATACAACCCAAAATGCCATTAGCCTTCTTGGCAACAAGGGCACACTGTTGACTCATATTCAGCTTTTCGTCCACCGTAACCCCTAGGTCCTTTTCTGCAGAACTGCTGCCCAGCCATTCGGTCCCTAGTCTATAGCAGTGCATGGGATTCTTTCGTCCTAAATGCAGGACTCTGCACTTGTCCTTGTTGAACCTCATCATATTTCTTTTGGCCCAATCCTCTAATTTGTCTAGGTCCCTCTGTATCCTATCCCTACCCTCCAGCGTATCAACCACTCCTCCCAGTTTAGTGTCATCTGCAAACTTGCTAAGGGTGCAGTCCACACCATCTTCCAGATCGTTAATGAAGATATTGAATAAAACCGGCCCCAGCACCGACCCTTGGGGCACTCCACTTGATACCGGCTGCCAACTAGACAAGGAACCATTGATCACTACCCGTTGAGCCCGACCATCTAGCCAGTTTTCTATCCACCTTACCGTCCATTCATCCAGCCCATACTTCTTTAACTTGCTGGCAAGAATACTGTGGGAGACTGTATCAAAAGCTTTGCTAAAGTCCAGAAATAGCACATCCACTGCTTTCCCCTCATCCACAGAGCCGGTTATCTTATCATAGAAGGCAATTAGGTTAGTCAGGCATGACTTGCCCTTGGTGAATCCATGCTGACTGTTCCTGATCACTTTCCCCTCCTTTAAGTGGTTCAGGATTGATTCCTTGAGGACCTGTTCCATGATTTTTCCAGGGACTGAGGTGAGACTAACTGGCCTGTAGTTCCCTGGATCTTCCTTCTTCCCTTTCTTAAAGATGGGCACTACATTAGCTTTTTTTCCAGTCGTCCGGACCTCCCCCGATCACCATGATTTTTCAAAGATAATGGCCAATGGCTCCGCAATCTCATCGGCCAACTCCTTTAGCACCCTCGGATGCAGTGTGAATGGAAATGATGGGGGAGTTCAAGTGGGTGGGGACTGATGCAGGGACTGCTCTGTCTGTGATCTCAGAATAGACACACACATTAAGCTTTCCTACTGGCAAAATGAGATAGGCACTCTAGCCAGTAATTGTACCAAAGGACAGAGGCCTTCACAGACTGGAAGAAACTGGCTGGGCAAGTTAAACTGGGATGCTGAGCTGTGTTCTGTGTAGGGAACTAAAAACAACACAGACACTTGTACTAGATACAAACGCAGGGCGAGTATGCGCTGTAATGGCAGAGCTGCAGGCTCTGCCACTGCTGAAATGCTGCCTGCTCCCTTGTCCGTTGGGCAAATCCATAGCAAGAGAGGTAGATGCAATATCCCTGTGAAGTTCAGTAGCACTGTGTTACGGAGTGTGGGGGAGTCAGGGCCCTGCACCCCCGGCTTTTTGCGATTTACCATGACTCTTAGCCAGCCAGTAAAACAGGAGGTTTATTGAGACGACAGGAACACAGTTCAAAACAGGTTTTGCCGGTACAGAGAACAGGGCCCCCTTTAGTTACGCCCATTTGGGGGCCCCAGGGAGGCCACAGCCCCGCTGGGAAGCCCCAAGCCCCGTTGTGGCACCCCTTTTTATTTTTTAGTCAGCTCCCAAACTGAAAACTTTTTTTAGGCGTCTCCTTTTTTTCCCCTTCCCCCCGGCTCCTCCCCCAGCCTTTGTCCAGATTCCCGGTCAGAGGTGTTACCTGGCCTTCAACCTCCCTCCTGGGTTCTCATGTTACATGCTCAGGTATCCTTCCTTCCCCAATGCAGGCAGTCCCAGCTAAGCTCTCCTGCAACCTTTCCCCTCAGTATTCAAAGAACACTCTGCTGGGTACGCCAGATTCCCTGGTGCCCTGAGAGGGGGGTGTCATGGGCCCAGTACAGCAGCTGGCGGCGATACTTTCGGGCTACCACCAGCTGCCTCCTGACTCCTCCTGACTTCATTTTCCCTGGGGAAGCCCATTCTTGGTACAGGAACCCCTCCTCCCACAGGAACCTTTTTCGGCATCCTTTTCCCATGGTTTGTACCACACTGAGGTTGGCCAGGTTCCTTATTTTCCGCAAGGAGGGATTTGTTTGCAACTCGGCCTGGAACTTAGCGGCTGGGACAGGGATGGGGACCTGCTCCCTCCCACTGGCTGGGTCTGAGGCCGCAGCCTCTCTGAGTTGTGTTCCTGGGCGCTTCCTTTCCACCGGGTTAGGGTCCTGCGCCTTGGGCAAGGTACCCTCCCCAAGGTCAGGGCACAGTGCCCCTCGCTGGCTCTGACTACGGGTTACGACCAGGGCACCCTGGGGGTTGCTTGGCCAGTCCTTCAGGTCCCCCACCATCAACACCTTAGTGGGCAGATGGCGGTGTACCCCCACGTCCTTGGGGCCCTTCTTGGCCCCCCATTTGAGGTGTACCCTCGCCATGGGCACCTTGAATGGGGTCCCGCCCACCCCCGGCAGAGTCAGGTAGGTGTCGGGCATTACCCGATCTGGGGCTACCACCTCGAGCCGGGCCAGCGTTACCTCTGCGCCCGTGTCCTAGTATCCATTGACCTTCCTTCCATCCACCTCCAGGGGAACAAGGCACTCTCTCCAGAGGGACAGGCCCGCGCCCACCCTGTAAACCAAGAACCCTGAGTCTGGAGCATCCAGCCCTCCAGAGGAGCTGGCCTGGGGTCCTACCCGCTCCTTAGCAGGTGGTACGCTGCCAGCCCCCCTTGCCTGGGAGCGCTGCCAGCCCCCCTTGCCTGGGAGCGCTGCCCCTCGTCCGGCTGGGTGTCTACCCAGTTAACCCTCTGTGGGTTGGGTCTGCTCAGTCTGTCCCTGAGCCTGAGGCACTGGGCCCGTATGTGGCCTTTTTGGCCACAGTAATAGCAGCCCATGTCCCGTGGGTCCTCTCGAGCGGGTCGGATGGACCGGACACCAGGTGTTTCCCTTTGGTGGGGGTTCTTCATATTTCCCCGCTGGGAGGTTTCATGGTGACTCTTTCTCTGCATTGTGGCGGGCCTACTTTTTTGGGACTTTTCCCTGCTATTCCCTGCCCGACTGTTCACAAACTCGTTGGCCAGCTGCCCTGCATGCTGCGGGTTTTCTGGCTTTTTGTTCACCAACCACAGCCTCAGGTCAGATGGGCACTGCTCATACAGTTGCTCCAGTACGAATAGGTCAAGCAAGTCCTTTTTAGCTTGGGCCCCAGCTGTCCACTTGCGGGCATACCCCTGCATCCGGTTGACCAGTTGTAGGTAGGTGCCCTCAGGGGTTTTATGCTCACTCCGGAACCTTTTCTGGTACATTTTGGGGGTTAGCCCAAACTTGCAGAGCAGGGCCCTTTTGAACAGTTCATAGTCCCCTGCCTCCGCCCCTTTCAGTCGGCTGTACACCTCCATGGCTCGGGGGTCGAGTAAGGGGGTGAGAAACTGGAGCCTGTCTGCAGGGTCAACCCTGTGCATCTCGCAGGCATTCTCAAAGGCCGTCAGGAAGCTATTCATGTTCTTCCCCTCCTTACGCTGGGCCAGGCCGTGCTTATCAAAGCTTCTTGCAGTCCTGGGTTCCCCCTCACTCACCGCAGCCGGGGCCCCACTGCCCCTCAGCCTGGCCAGCTCCAGCTCATGCTGACGCTGTTTCTCCTCATGCTGACGCTGTTTTTCCTTATGCTGACGCTGCTTTTCCCGTTCTTCCCGCTCCTGCTTTAGTTCTTGCTGCCTCAACTCGAGCTCTTTTAGTTTCCTCTTCCTCTTATATTCTAGCCGCCTCAGCTCCAGGGATGGGGAGCTCCGCCGGGACGATTCCCTGCTGGCCGCCGGGGTCAGGGTGCCCTCGGTATTCGCTGGGCTTTCCCCAACTCCTCCCCTAGGCATGGGTAGGCAGGGTCTTGGGATGTCCTTGGCAGCAGTCTGACCCCTCCCAGCCAGGTCAGGCCCCGGGGCCCACGCTGTGTCCGCCGGGCTGCATCCCTCAGGGACAGGGATCGGTTCATCCAAGCGATCCTTCTCCTCCAACTGGGCAATTAGCTGTTCTTTGGTGGATCTCCCAATGCGCAGCCCCCTTTGCCTGCATAGCTCCACCAGGTCACTCTTAAGGCGTTTAGCATACATCTCCCTGCTGGCCACTCCCAGGCTGGTGCTCTCAGCTTTCCACGGTTTCCAGGAAGAACCCCTAGTGTGCCAGCCCTTCTTGGGGTCACCACCTCTTTGCCAGGGTCGAGCTGCAGCCTCCTCCGCCCCTGGGACCACTTGCCGCAATCCCCAGGGGGACCCTGTTACTGCAAAAGTTCTTCTCTCTGGTCACCCACTCCCAGGGGTTAATCGCCCCCTGAAACCGTTTCTCTTTGACTCTTCAGCACACCTGGTCCCCGTCAATCCCCCTTCGCTTTACTGCTCCCCAGTCACTTACTGCAGGAAGCGCCGTCCACAGGGTGCAGTAGATCCCACCGCTGCCACCAGTTGTTACGGAGTGTGGGGGAGTCAGGGCCCTGCACCCCCGGCTTTCTGCGATTTACCATGACTCTTAGCCAGCCAGTAAAACAGGAGGTTTATTGAGACGACAGGAACACAGTCCAAAACAGGTTTTGCCGGTACAGACAACAGGGCCCCCTTTAGTTAGGCCCATTTGGGGGCCCCAGGGAGGCCACAGCTGGGAAGCCCCAAGCCCCGTTGGGGCACCCCTTTTTATTTTCCAGTCAGCTCCCAAACTGAAAACTTTTTTTAGGCGTCTCCTTTTTTTCTCCTTCCCCCCGGCTCCTCCCCCAGCCTTTGTCCTTTGTCCAGATTCCCGGTCAGAGGTGTTACCTGGCCTTCAACCTCCCTCCTGGGTTCTCATGTTACATGCTCAGGTATCCTTCCTTCCCCAATGCAGGCAGTCCCAGCCAAGCTCCCCTGCAACCTTTCCCCTCAGTATTCAAAGAACACATTAAAACATTTCCACTTCGTCACACACTGACTGTGTGCACTCCAAGAGCAGATTTTGGCATAAGAAATTGTAGGGAGCCCCTATAAAGGCCTGGTTGGAGGTGGGTGTGATGCGCTGTACCTCGGGGGAAAACCCTGCACCCCCATGTTCATCCTTATAAAATGATTGTGTGGTATCCAATGCAAAGTTTGTCATGTTGGGTGTCTTCGGAAGGCTTTGATGTACTGAGCATTGTTGTTATAGTGATATTATAGTAATTGTTGTTACAGTAATATTATAGTAATGTTATAGGTTATAATTTCATGTATCTAGTTATGAGGCTGAAAATAAGCCCAGGCAAAAACTGTCCAAGAGCAGAGAGGAAGTTCACACCTCATTAGGGCATGTATGGGACAAACCCAGCCCAGCCTCACAGGAACAAAGGACGCTGGCAGGAACAAAAGGATCTGTTGGACTCTCAAGTGAGTCACCCCCCTTCTTTTGGTCAGTCTGGAACTGTGATGAGGTAATGCTCACCTGACTCTGAAGGGGGGAGGGCAAAGCCAAGAGGGAAGAAAGAACATGATAAAAGGCAGAGACGTTTGCCATGCTCTTCCTCTCTCTTCCACCTACATCTACAGACACCACACCACACTGCAAGATGGAGGTTCCTAGGGTTGTGTTTGGGACTAGAGATATTGGCTAGTGTCATTCAGTTGCACAATCCAAGGAGCAGCTTACTTGCTAGAGGCTGTGCATAAACAGCCCAGGAGTGGGAGTTCTCACAGCAGAGCAGGGTAAGGCTGGTTCCCAGAGTCAAGGATTGGGGTAACCTAGCAGATCACCGGTCCATATAACACCAGAGGTGAACGTCACAGGCTCCCCGGAAACTGTTCAGTGTTGGGCTGCTCTTTGAATCCTTACATCTTCTGCTTCAGAGCCAGGGACTTTGTGCGTATGCAGTCAAGTAGGGGCAGGTCTACACTTAAAATGCTGCATTGGGACAGCTGCACTGATGCAGCTGCGCTACTGTAGTGCTTAAGTGAAGATACTCCCATGTCAACAGGAGAGCTTCTCCCATCGGCAGAGTTAATCCACCTCCCCGAGAGGCAGTAGCCATGTCAATGGAAGAAGCTCTCCCATCAACATAGCGCTGTCTACATGGGGGGGTAGGTCGGTATAACTATGTCACTCAGGGGGGTGGTTTTCACCCCCCTGAGTGACATAGTTATGCCGATATAGGACTGTAGTGTAGACCTGGCCTGGGTGTCATACAGAGACATTGGTCCTCCCATTCATGGGAGCCATTCTCCGGCCCTATGAGAAGTGAGACTCTCCCATCCCCCTCCCTGTCCGGGCACCCTTCAGAGCTGCCCATTTCCTGTGTGGATTTCCCTCTAATGCAAGAGACGGGGCCTCATCCCTGCACTGCGCAAGAGCCCACAGACCTTGTTCTCCATTCTGTGCCCAGCCCTCGCCAGGCTGCGCTAGCCACACCCCTGGCCTGGCGGCATGTGGGATTTGCAGACGCAGGGGCCCTGAGCTTGTGGGGGCCAAGCTCCAGAGGCTGTGCC
Organism: Platysternon megacephalum; assembly: GCA_003942145.1. Lineage (NCBI taxonomy): Eukaryota > Metazoa > Chordata > Testudines > Platysternidae > Platysternon > Platysternon megacephalum. Next base: position 919,477 of record QXTE01000341.1, read on the forward strand.
TGGGGGCCCCTGGGCAGTCTCTCTAAGGTTCAACAGCTTCATAGAGCAGATGGGGAGCATGAGATCCGGAGGCCTGTACAGGAAGGCCCAGGCCTCACTGTTAGGAGGGGATCGAGGGCCCCTCTGCTTCTGCTCAGCAGAGAGCGGGCTAGGGTTGCCAACTTTCTAATTGCACAAAACTGAACACTCTATCCCCGCCCCCTTCCCTGAGGCCGTGCTCACATTCCCCATCCCTCTGTGGCTCACTCTCCCCCACCCTCACTCACTTTCACTGGGCTGGGGCAGGGGGCTGGGGAGTGGGAGTGGGCGCTAACTAGGGGTGCGGTCTCTGGGGTGGGGCCAGAAATGAGGGTTTCAGGTGCAGGAGGGGGCTCCAGGCTGGGGCAAGGAGTTGGGGTGCAGGAAAGGGTGAGAGCTCTGGCTGGGAGTGCGGGCTCTGGAGTGGGCCTGGGGATGAGGGGTTTGGGGTGCAGGAGGGGGCTCCAGGCTGTGGAGTGGGCCCAAGGGATTCGGAATGTGGGAGGGGGCTGTGGGTTGAGGCAGGTGTTTGGGGGGTGGGGTGGGGTGAGGACTCTGGGCTGGGCATGCGGGCTCTGGGGTGGGGCTGGAGATGAGGGGTTTGGGGTATAGGAGGGTGCTCCAGGCTGGGATTGAGGGGTTCGGAGGTCAGGAGGGGGATCGGGGCTGGCATTGGGTTCAGGGATGGAGGGCTCCGGCTGGGAGTGCAGGGTCTGGGGTGGGGCCGGGGATGAGGGGTTTGGGGTTCAGGAGGGGGATCTGGGTTTGGGGGGGCTCAGGGCTGGGGCAGAGGGTTGGGGCTCAGGGTTGGGGCATGGGCTTACCTCAGGGGGCTTCCGGTCAGCTGTGCAGCGGGTCTAAGGCAGGCTCCCTGCCTGTCCTGGCTCCACGCTGCGCTATGGAAGCGGCCAGCAGCAGGTCCATCTCCTAGGTGGGGGGGCCAAGAGGCTCCACGTGCTGCTCCTGCCCGCAGGAACTGCTCCCCAGCTCCTATTGGCCGTGGTTCCCGGCCAATGGGAGTGTGGAGCCGGTGCTCAGGGCAGGGGCGGCTCTAGCTTTTTTGCCGCCCCAAGCACGGCAGGCAGGCTGCCTTCGGAGGCCTGCCTGCGGGAGGTCCACTGGTCCCGCGGATTCGGCGTCATGCCTGCGGGAGGTCCGCCGGTCCCGCGGCTTCGGTGTACCCGCCGCCGAATTGCCGCCAAATCCGCGGGACTGGCGGACCTTCCACAGGCAAGCCGCCAAAGGCTGCCTGACTGCTGCCCTCGCAGGGACCGGCAGGGCGCCCCCCGCGGCTTGCCGCCCCAGGCATGCGCTTGGAGCACTGGTGCCTGGAGCCGCCGCTGCCTAGGAGCCAGACCTGCTGGCCGCTTCCAGGGTGCAGCATGGTGCCAGGACAGGTAGGGACTAGCCTGCCTTAGCCCTCTGCGCCGCCAACCGGACTTTTAACAGTCACGTCGGTGGTGCTGACCGGAGCCGCTAGGGTCCCTTTTAGACTGGGCGTTCTGATCGAAAACCGGACACCTGGCAACCCTAAGGGGGGCCATGAGGCAAGACAGTGGCCAGCTCTCAAACATGCCCCTCCCCCAACACCCTCGTCAGGCTACCCAGCCTTTGGGGCACTGTGGGAGGGCAAAGCAGGGGATCAGATTTTCACATGCAATAACAGGCTCAGGGAGAAGCTGGGGGAGAGCAGAGAAGGAGGTGGGGGGCAGGGCAGGCCTACCCTTGGGTCCTCTCTACCATCCCCCTCTGCCACAGTCAGCCCTTCAAGCCTTCTGCAGAGGAAGGAGCTGCTGGGCGGGAGATTGGGAGCCTGCAGGAGGATGAGGACCTCGGGTAGGGAAGGGCGAGAGAGCCTGGAGGAAGCAGAGCTGCCAGGGTCAGGAGACGGGAAGTGGACGGTCACAGTCCCTGCACAATGGACAAGTGGCCAGCATGGGAGGGGGGAGCAGGGGCAGGGGGGGCAGGGGCAGGTGGCAGGGAGGGGGCAGGTTGCAGGGGGTGGAAGCAGGGACAGGGGGTGGGAGCAGGTTGCAGGGGGTGGGAGCAGGTGGCAGGGGGTGGGAGCAGGTGGCAGGGGGTGGGAGCAGGGAGGGGGCAGGTGGCAGAGGGTGGGGGCAGGGGGTGGGAGCAGGAACAGGGTGGGGACAGGTGGCAGGGAGGGGGCAGGTAGCAGAGGGTGGGGGCAGGTGGCTGGGGCTAGGAGCAGGTGTCAGGGGCAGGTAGCAGAGAGGGGGTAGCTAGCAAGGGGTGCGAGCAGGGGCAGGGGGAGGGGGCAGAGGCAGGTGTCAGGGAGGGGGAGCAGGTCGCAGAGAGGGGGCAGCTGGCAGGAGGTGGGGGCAGGTGCAGGTGGCAGGGAGGGGGAGCAGGGGCAGGCTGCAGAGGAGGAGCCCAAGTACCGCTGTGCTTGGGAGGGTGGCACTGCCTGGCTTTAGCTCGGGAGCAGGAGTAGTGCAGAGGAGCCAGCAGCACTGACCTGGGCATCCAGGCCTCAGCCCCAGAGCCAGCAAAGCTCCCGGGGCCAGGCCAGCCCCACAGAGCAGGGGCTCCCCAGGGACTGTGCCAGACAGGCTCCACCGGCCCTGGAGAAGCATCACGGGGAGCGTGACGGGTTTCTCTGGCCCAGGCGAGCGCTGTCTGGGCCATGCCCGACCCTCTGCCCAAGGCAAGGGGCTTTGGAGGCAGAGCCAAAAGCTCTGGGAAGCAGCTTGCAACTCATCTCTTCTTCTCCTCCACCTGGCCCCCCCTTTGCACCCCAGTGCCAGCCCCCCTCTCCCAGGCAGGGGCCACAAAGGGCAGCAGAACAGACCAACTTATAGCAGAAGGGCTGCTCTCCCCCCCCGCCCATTAACTCACTCTCCTGCTAGTTTATGGCTGGAACATTTTGTTTGCAAAGTGCTGTCAGATGCGACATAAAGAGGCACCATAAATCAGAGTGCAGGGGCCTCTCCAAGCCTCCACAGATGAAAACCTTTTATCATAATTTGGATCTGTTTGCACTGGTATGAAAATTACGGTTCCAGTTTAGCATCAACCTCCCATTATTCATGTCCCTGTGAGGCTGCAGCGCCTGTGAAATTGGATTGTTCCAAGCTTCCCCTCCCCTCCACATGCTCCCACAGCCGCTCTGTCCTGGTGCCACCTGCCTGCTCCCTAGGGTGACCAGATGTCCCAATTTTATAGGGAGAGTCCTGATTTTTGGGTCTATTTCTTATACAGGAAATAGGGTCTATTTCCTATTACCCCCCCCCCACACACACACACACCCCGTCCCAATTTTTCACACTTGCTGTCTGGTCACCCTACAGCTCCCTAACAGACTCAGCCCCTCCACCTCGACCTGGACATGAGTGGGAGTGAGGCCAGGGCCCCAAAGGGCAGCGGCCAGCTGGATTGGGGCCAGGAACCTGTTTGGATTGGGGCCAGAGCCCCAAAGGAGAACTGAGAAACCAAACGGGGGTGGGGGATAGAGAGAGAGCTCCAGCCCCTAGCATGGATCCCCCAGAACTGGACACTCGGTCTGAGACACAGCAATCACTCCAAGCCATGGACCCTGCTCTGAACCCCAGCCCCCTCCAAGCCATACCATGCCCTGAGCCACAAAATTGCTTCTAGCCAGCCCCTGCTGCCAAATACATCAGCTCTGAGATGACATGCCATGAGCCATGACCCGTGCTGGATGCCATGCTAGTTTCAAGCGGTGCCCCGCTCCAAACCAGGGCCTTGCTGCGAGCTGCACCCCACACCCAAACCAGAGCCCTGCTGTGAGCCGCGCTGCGTTCCAAACCATGGTCCCTGCTCTGAGCTGCATCCTGGCTACAAGCGATGCTGAGATTCAAGAGGTGCCCTGATGGAAGCCATGCCCAACTCAGGGTCACAGCCCACTCCAGGCCAGGCCCCTGCTCCTCTGGTCTGAGCCACAGCCCTGGTCTGAGCCCCACCCCGCCCTCGCCACGTGCCATGCTCTGTTGACGCTCTGCAGGTGAGCGGGTTGGATTGGTTCAGGCTCAGGCAGCACTGAAGGCCTCTGGGCCCTGCAGGCCTCTTGCGTGTCGCCACCCCCCCCCATCCCCCTCTGCACTCAGGCGCTTCCAGGAGGAGATTGTCTTGAGGATGATGAAGCAGCAGAGCCACAGGGCCTGGGATGGGCCCTAGAGGCAGGGAACGAGGCGCCCTAGGAAGACATGGCTCACAGAGCGGAGCGCTCCCTGTTGGGGGACGGTGCATCTGAGTTGGAGTCTCCTGCTACCATTCCCAGCAGTGGGGCAGGGATTGGGGAGGGAGCAGCTGCCTGGGGCCCTGGACAGGACAGCAGGATACTGTGCCAGGTTTGGCTGCAGGAAAGGGTGCAGCTGGCACATACCACCCAGCGGGGTTGTCCTACTGCTCACACTCAGCGAGCCAGCTGGGGGCTAGTGCGCAGAGCAGGGGGTAGGGCTGGGAAATAGCAGTCCCACCCCAGCTCCCAGCTCCCTCTGGTTCCTGGAGGCTGGTAGGAGACAGCAGTTCTTCCCAACGTCTGAGGAACACGGGGCAGGGTCTGGGGAGGGAATTGGGGGTGTCATTGGGAGGTGATGGCTGCTGTTGGAGGAGTCTCAGCTCTCATGGTGCAGAAACAGCAGCTTAGCTGCTCCACTGGGAGGTGACTGGGCCTAGGCCCCTGCTGAGGCTTCCCCAGGTTGGCTGGGTGGGGCAGGCTGGCTAGAGGGTGCTGTGGGAGAAGCAGGCAGCGCTGCTCCCTCAGATAGCTGCCTCCTACTTGACTCCCTCTTTTTAATGCCTGTGCTCAGAGTGCACCGGCCCCTCTTCAGATGCTGAGGCTGCAGACGGGAAATCCCACGGCAGCTGAATTGCCATTAAAACACGAGGTTTGTAATGGGTGAAATATGAAAATGAGTGATGCAGTCAGAACAGCAGCCCCTGTATTATTTGTTGATGTTAAATTCCCTATCTGGGCAGGAAGCATGATGGGTTTCTGGGATAGCACATTGTAACTGTGCCTCAGTGAGGCATTGAGAATGCCAAACTCAGGACAAACTGCTGAGAAACAGGGCAAACACAACCCAAAACTGGTAATTATTCTTCCATAAGATATGTCAAACCAGCAACAAAAGTAAACTTCTGTTTCACCACACTGGCTAACAAGAAGTCAGAACAGCAGTTTCCTCAGGCATTCCACTTCTTAGGTCACCACCAAAAACACTAGATCCAGAGATGAGTGGCTCTTTACAACCAGTCTCATCAAATAAAAGGTTCTTCTGATCCCAAAGGACCAGCCACACACCCAGGTCAATATATAACTCAGAGCTTATCCAAAAATCACTCTGATGCCAATCCTTTAGTATCTAAAATCCAAAGGTTTATTCAAAGAAAGAAAGAAAGAAAGAAAGAAAGAGAGTTAAAATTGGTTAAAGGAATCAAATACATACAGTAATTGCCAAGTTCTTGGTTCAGGTTTGTAGCAGTGATGGAATAAACTGCTGGTGTAAGTCAAGTCTCTGGCTGCTTTTAAATCATTGGAAGGACCTAAGTCCATTAGTTAGAATGCTCCCACTAGTAAAGTCCTGAGGTTTGGGCAGGAAAGAGGCTGGAGCAGGGTAGAGGCAAAATGGAGGAGTTTCCAGGGCCTTTTATATCTTTTGCCATGTGGAGGGAATCCCATTGTTCTTACTGTGGAAAAGTACAGTAACAAGATGGCGGCTGGAGTCACATGGACAAGTCACATGTCCCAGGGTCCACTGTCAGTTAAGTGTTTCTTGATTAGCCAGTTAATTTGAATAGTCCCTTCAAGATGTGCAGGCTAAATACCTTGTGGGCGTTACCCCAGGAGCAAACATTTGAAATACAGGTATAGAGCCAATACTCATAACTTCAAATACAAAAATGATACATGCATACAGATAGCATAATCATAACCAGCAAATGATAACCTTTTCATAGACACCTCACTTGCCAACCTTTGTACAAGATTTGTTGCAAATATATAACAGTGGTTGCAAGAATGATCGATATGGTCATATTTTAATCAGATAACATCACACACATAGCTAGCGATTTGGCTATAAGGAGCAGTACTGAAATAGAGAACAGTATTGGAAAGCAAAATGTCATCTTTAGGTTTCATAAGCAACACTTAATTGAAATGAAAGGGGCAGATCACACCTCTCAGAGGTATTGTTTCAGGCTGGTACAACCTCAGGCAGACACCACTGCCTCAGGTACACATGGTTAAAGGTTTTCTTCACACCCATTAAAGCTAGAAACATAACTGGAAGGTGTTAATGGCTGTCACTAAGTTAATCTTTGATCTACAGCTCAGTCACAGACCTCATTAAAGTCAGTGGGAGTGCTAACCACCATTGACACTGAACAATGAAGCAATTTAATGTCCTTTTGTGTAGTGATAGCTGAAACAATAGGAAGCCACTGCCCAAGGCACTGGGCCTCACAGCAAAGCCAAACACAAGCTAAACCATGGGATTCAAGGGCTTTCCCTAGGATTGATTGCAAATTCAGTGAGTAGGGTGTGACAGGTCCCCCCGCCAGGTGTCACCTGGAACTGGGGTACCGCTGAGCCCTCTAACACAGCAGCCTGCGATCCCTCTCACACTGTGCTGCTGTGACAAGCTGCAGACATGCTCCCGGTCTTACACTTCACCAGCATTCACACAGATAGGGACACACCCAGCTGCAGTTACATGCAGGCTCTCTGACTAGCCACTGCACAAACCAACAGTAGAAAGACTAAAGCCAAGGTAACTCTGAGCTCCCCAGGCACGCACCCCCTCTGGAGCATAAACCCCAAATTACACTATCTTGTGCTGCACAGGGCACTGTACAGCGAAAGCTCCAAGAGTTCATCCCCCCACCCCCAATGTGGTGAGAAATATGCAACAGCTTCTCTGAGCTAAAATTCCCAAGCACTTCACTCCAACTCACTGATTTAGATAAAGCAAAAACAAGTTTATTAACTACAAAAGATAGATTTTAAGTGATTATAAGTGATAGCAAACAGATCAAAGCAGATTACCTAGCAAATAAACAAAAAACACAAACTAAGTCTAAGATATTAAAAAGATAGTTTGCTAATTCATATCCTCTCACCCTGCCTGATGATATAAGCAGGCTGCAGATTCTTAAGGCACAAGCTGCACTTGCTTTACAGCTTGGAATCCCCAGGTCTTTCATACACAGGCTAGAAATTCCTTTAGCCTGGGTCCAGCACTTTCCCCAGTTCAGTCTTTGTTCCTCAGGTGTTTCCAGGTGTCTTCTTGTGTGGGGTGTGAAGAACAACAGATGATGTCACTCCCTGCCTTATATAGCGTTAGCATATGGTGGGAACCTTTGTTTCAAAACTTGGTTCCCAGACTGGTTTGTGGAAAAATACTGACATCCCAAGATGGAGTCCAGAGACATGTGGTCTGGTCACCTGCCTTTGCAGTGTTATAATAGCCATTGCTTACAGGCTGGCCAAAATGGTCACAGGAAGGTTAAGGTATTCCACAGTCCATTGTCTTTGCTGATGGGCCATTAGCCCCATCTGACTTCTTCATTGTTGTACCTGAAAGGCTGGCTGTGGGTGTTTTTCCGGAGTAAGCCCATTTAAAATACAGAACCCTAGTCAATATTCATAACTTAAGATACAAAAATGATACATGCATGCAAATAGGATAATCATAGTCAACAAATCATAACTTTTCCAATGACACCTCACATGACTTATCTTGTACAAAATGCATCATAATCATATCATAATAATATTACTATGATGAATATGGGGTGCAGTGTCACATATGTAAGTATAAGGCCTTTGTCTGCAGACATATTGTAAGGCCCAAAGCCTTCGTCTGCAGCCAGATTGAAAGAGCAGCCAAGCAGCAGCCATTAGCTGAGAAGCAGGAAGTCACATCCTCACATTCCATCTAAATTACATTAAAACAATGTAATATCAGGCTGTTAAGAAGGAGACCCCGTCCTAATGGCACCCACTATCACCAGATAAAGAAACAGAGCTTAAGATGATTAAAAAAACCTTAGTTTGATAGCATCCTGTCTGTCAAGAAATCACTTATCAATAGTTGTGGTTGTGAAATCCTCATTTCTTTATTGTTTTGTCATTATGGTCCCCACTTCCCTATTATTTATCTGTATGGTCTGTCTGGTTCTTTAATTGTTTCTGTTTGTTACATAATTAATTTTGCTAGGTGTAAATTAAGATGGTGGAATAGGATTGGTTAAAGAATTTTGTTACACTATGTTAGGATTGGTTAGTAAAATTTTAGTATAATGATTGGTTAAGGTATAACTAAAAAGAACTCAAATTTCACTATATAAACTGGCAGGGCCGGCTCCAGGCACCAGCAGAGCAAGCAGGTGCCTGGGGTGGCCAGTGAAGAGGGGGTCTTCCGTGGCAATTCGGCGGCGGGTCCCTCCGTCCCTCTGGGAGGGAAGGACTTGCTGCCGAATTGCCGCCGAAGAATGAAGCGGCGCCGGTAGAGCTGCAGACGAAGTGCCGCGATTGCGATCGCAGCTTTTTTTTTTTTTTTTCCTCCTGCTTGGGGTGGCAAAAACCCTGGAGCCGGCCCTGTAAACTGGGGTCCGAAAGGAAGTTCTTTGGGAACCAACTCCAGGACACAGCCCCAAAGTTCAGAGCTGCCAGACCTCAACATTCTTCCAATGACACCGTGCAGAAACTGGAGTCCCCCGGATGGACCTGATTCTGACTGGCCATCAAGAAAAGTTTATCTGTCTTATTGGGAGTGGTTATGTAATATATTATGGTGTAAGGCCCTGAGCCCTACGGATTGGGTAAGGGTAGGTGCTTTTCGCCTGGAGCCCTATGAATTGGGAAAAGGTGGGGGTGCCTAAATTAACCGGGTTATGCCTGGAGCCCTATGGACTGTGAAAAGGTGGGGTGCCCTAATGTGTGCAGGTAACAAATTTGGTGGAGAATGCCTAGGCAGCCTAAGGTCTTTTGGACTGAACTGATAAAGTCTAACAGTTGTGACGGGTTGGATCACAGAAACCCCCTTGGGAGCTGCCGCCCGATGTGCAAAGACTACTTCTATTCCTGTTTTCCCTGCCAGCTCAAGACTCCAGCATCCTGTCTTGCTGAAGCCAGACACACCCATCTGCTCCAACACAGACCCAGGGTCTGAATTGCCTGCCCCAAAGCTGCAGGTTTACCTGAAAAGAGTTCACAGAAGTGTGCTTGTCTTTAGCACTCAGATGCCCAACTCCCAATGGGGTCTAAACCCAAATAAATCCGTTCATAAATTGTTCACCCTCTATAACACTGATAGAGAGATATGCACAGTTGTTTGCTCCCCCAGGTATTAATACATACTCTGAGTTAATTAATAAGTAAACAGTGATTTTATTTAAATACAGAAAGTAGGATTAAAGTGATTCCAAGTAGTAACAGACAGAACAAAGTAAGTTACCCAGCAAAATAAAATAAAATGCGCAAATCTATGTCTAATCAAACTGAATACAGATAATCTCACCCTCAGAGATGCTTCAGTAAGTTTTTTCTCAGACTGGACACCTTCCAGGCCTGGGCACAATTCTTTCCCCTGGTACAGCTCTTGTTCCAGCTCAGGTGATAG
>QXTE01000341.1:929938-983994 GCA_003942145.1 Platysternon megacephalum
GGGGTGCAGGCTGCAGCAGGGGGCTTAGGGCAGGGTGTCGGGGTGTGGTGGGGGCTCAGGGCAGGGGGTCGGGGTGCGGGGTGTGGATGGGGTTCAGGGCAGGGGGTCGGGGTGCGGCAGGGGACTCAGGGCAGGGGGTCGGGGTGCAGGAGGAGTGCGGGGAGTGGGCTCTGGCCCGACCCGCACCGGGGGCAGGGCAGGCTCCCTGCTTGACTGCCCTGCCCCCGCGCCAGGAATCGGCTGGAACCTGGGGAAGGAGGGGCGCAGGGGTGTGNATAGGTCCTCAGAGTTATATTTTATATTTATAGTTTTAGATACAAGCGTGGTACATTTATACAAATAGGATGATCACACTCAGTAGATTATAAGCTTTGTAATGATACCTTACAAGAGACCTTTTGCATGAAGCATATTCCAGTTACATTATATTCACTTATTATCATGTTTTTATGAAACCATTCCAGTTACATTATATTCACTTATTATCATGTTTTTATAAAACCATATAGACTGCACAACGTCACAACAGTAAATAATAGCAAAGTAGCCTTCTGCCAGAAAGGATTGCTACCTATCTGGCAGAATGACCACCCCAGAACAACAAGAGAAAAAGGGAATGAAGAAAAGGGACCAGGAGGGGTGAGGGCTAGTTGAGGTGCCCACTCTCCTTGCTAAATGGTTAGTGGGACAAAGCCTGTGCCTATGGGAAGGGACGGTTCAGTGAGGAAAGCAGGATCAGGCCTAGACAAGCAGGCAGGCAACAGATAAAAAGATTGGAAAACAGGTTGGAAGCCCTGAGGGGCTTAGTGGCAGGAGTAAGGGGAGGAGTAAGTACAGGCATGGGGATTTCAGATCCCTGGGACAATACTTGGATATCTGGGCTGATGGAGGTGTCATTTTGGGAGATAAGCAAGTGATTTAAGGAAAGAGAGTGAGAAGTTAACTCTGCAGAGGCTGGAGGGAATTAATGAACCTTGTAAAAATGTTAACAAAAAAAAGTGTTATAGAAAAAGAATTCTTGGTTTCTTTGCAACCATTCTGAAGGAAAAATGGGCCCTTTTCCACAGGAATGTTTGTAAATAAGTGAGGCAAAAAGACAATCTGATTTAAATCATTTGACTGAACAATTTAGTCAAATTCGCTAAAAGAACATAAGGAGTTTCTATTGGAACTTAACTGCCCCCAAATGTATACAAATGTAATCTATGTACAGCTGTGTAAAAATTAAAGCAGTGTAAGAGATGTTAAGCAAAAGAGTATGTATGTATCTGTGTGTGTGTATAAACATATTGTGTAAATATGTGGAGTATTTAGGACCTAAACCAACACTCCTGGCTTGTAAAACTCTGTTTTGTAGGTTTAAGATAATAAATTGGTTTTTGTTTTGTTTTATTTTTCAATAATACCACTAAAAATCCATCTGAATATTTCATTCAAAGTTGCAAAACTGACAGACACTTTTTGCCAGACACAGGTAACTAGTGTTGTTTGGCTTTGGTATTTAGCATTTAACCCTTAAGGTATGTCCATGCTTTATAAAGTTCAATATCTTTTTAAAGACCAAAGTCATGGGTGCAGCAGGGCAGTCAAACCCAGGAGAATGGGGAGAAATTCTGGATCTTCTTTTCTTTTCTTTTTGTAACAAAATAGCAGATAAGAGCTGTAGTAAAAGAATAAGAAATTAAAAAAAGACAGTTCATCTGTCTTATTGGGAGTGGTGAGCACTGTATATGTAGCATGTGCAGTCTGGTTTTGGTGATTGTTAATAAATAGAGGTTATGTAATATATTACGGTGTAAGGCTCTTTCATTGGTAAAAGGTCCTGCAAACCTGCAGAAGTAGTATACACCTGGAGCCCTATGTATTGAGAAAGGGTGTGGATACTTAAATTGACCAGGTTAGTTACACCCTGAGCCCTATGAATTGGGTACAGGTGGCCCTGAGCCCTACGGATTGGGTAAGGGTAGGTGCTTTTTGTCTGGAGCCCTACGAATTGGGAAAAAGTGGGGGTGCCTAAATTAACCGGGTTACGCCTGGAGCCCTACGGACTGGGAAAAGGTGGGGTGCCCTAATGTGTGCAGGTAACACATAGGGATTGGGAATTGATTGGTTGCAGTGGTGTGTGTGTATGTGTTTTTGTCAGTGTCCAAGAGCGAGTGAGACAGAGTGTAAACAGAAAGGCAAGAGAAAGCCAGTGAAGCAGTGGCAAGTGTGGCCCTGGGTGGAAGCCAAGGGACAGAGCATCTTGGAACACAGAACTGGCTGGAAAGGCAGGCTTGGATTTCTGAGCAACACAATTGCCTGCTGTTTTTTGTTCCTCCTGTGTTCTGGAAACATCATACATACTTTATAAATAAACAGTATTGTGCCAAAGACTATACCTGACTCATATCATCGACTTCTCCTCCTAACAGATGCAAGATGGCAAGGTGAATTGGTTAATAATTCAGGTCAAAGGGACAACAGTAATTTTTTGTTAGTGAAAGCTGAGATTCTGGAGCACAATTCTATAGCAGGGGTCAATTCCGTGGCAACATCCACAGCTATGGAACTGTGGATACATGTGACTCTGCTCAAAAGATGTAGTTGTCACCAAATAAGTATCTTTTTTATAAAACATTCACCAAAATGCAAAAGAATTATGAGGTTTCTAGTTCCGACAACAACATCCAGCAAGAAACCTGGTATGACAAAAAGCACAGGCCTCTGGTGTAGAGCTGTGCAAATAATGAATTTTTGGTTTTCTGGCAGGTCTGGCGGGAAAAAATAGTTTCAGGTTGAACCAAACCCAACATTTTTTATTTTTTTCAGTGAACCAGAAAGTTAAAAAAAAAGTCATTTGGGCTTGAATGAAACACTTCATTTTGATTTCTATAGTTTTTTAATGTTTTTGATTTTTTTAAAGGAAATTAAAGGAAATTCTAAAAAGTTGTTTCAAACTGAAAAAAATGAAACATTTTGATTTTATTTTTTTTTTTAACCAAAATGATCTGATGAAACCAACACAAATTTGCAAAATGTTTTGGTGTCACTGAATCTGCATTTCTTGCTGGAAAAGGATTTCAGCCCCCAATTTTTCCCCAGTTCTACAGGAATTGGACTTTTTGCAAGACCTGCACTTATTGCATCTTAGAAGTACAGCAGGGAGGAGAGTGGGATTTTAGTGCATGGTCTTGCATTACAGAATTTAAACTCTACAAAAATCAAACTATCAAACCCAAGGCCAACAGAAAGATGAATTAAACATGATAATGAAAAGAATTATCTCTCAAAATCTAACCACATCCCTGCAACATCTGAAAGCCAACAACACTGTGCTAAGAAACTGAAAGTGAAACAAACTGAACTGATTTGAATTGTCTGGCCCTAGAGAAATGAAAGCAGTAACCAAAGGCTGGATTGTAAAATGCTTTTGCTGTTGGCAATCTGTGGTGCCATTAGTAACATCAAGAAAGGTTTATTCTCAGCATGGGATTTTTGTGCTGACATTGGCCCTGGAGACTTGGAGATGTTCTCAGATGGTGTAACGTAGCGATGACAGCTGACATGAGAGCTGGCTGGAAATTTTTTGCCAGAACATCAGAGAATGCCGGTACACTGAAATCGAAACACTTCGCAAGATCGTGTTAATGTCACGGAAACTTTGTTTAGGAGACAAACAAAAAGGGAAGTTCCAGAAGACCCCCTTGGCTCTCTAAAAGTCCCATTTTGACATTTTCAGAAGGAAACTTTTTGATTGTTTGTGGTGAAATGACTTTTCATTTCAAAATGTTTCTATTTGGCATTAGATATTAAAGTATGTTATATACATTACAGTCAAATATACATTTTTTTAAAGTTAAAATTGAAACAAAACATTTTGGTTTTGCCAAATGAAATGTTTTGATTGCTCTGAAATGAGGTTTTGTTGCTTTTCTGTTTATTTTCCAATTGGAATGAAGCAAAATGCCAAATTTTTGAAATCCTTCACACAATGGCATTGCCATTCCTCGCCCAGTGCCAATAGATGCCAGCTGAGGATCTGGCCCTACTTGGCTGGAGGTACTCCTTCTGCACCCTCACTGTATTGGCTGAAGCAGCTGCAGTATCTGAACCAGGGGCATGGAATGGTGAGCTGAAGAGAGCATTAGCGGGGCTGTGCTGACCCCTTCCCGTCCTGTGGTACTGTGGTGCACAGGGCAGCGTTCAGACTCCCTGTAATACCCTTGAGGACCATTTCTTGGCTAGCCAATGATCCAGTGCTTTTGTTTAAAAACTCCCCATTATCTTCCTGTTGAAGGTTTTCTTCCTGGAGTCCCTGGCTCCACGGCTCCAGCTCAAAACAGCAATAGAAAGCGTATCGACCCCTCTGGCTACTGGGCAGTGCCCATCACAGCCAGGCGCTGCTCAGCAAGAGCCGCCAGCGCAGTGACAGGCAAGGTACTTGCCAGGCACAATGCTGAGAAAGGATCTGTGAAAATCCCTACCCACAGAAATTCAAGGGAGAAGGGTAGACAGAATGTGTGTGTGTGTATGTGGGTGGGTGCTCGGAAAGGGGCACAGGGCACAGACTCCTGGGAGCGGGCAGGGTGAAGGCACACAGGGCACAGATCCCCAGGTTGGGAAGGCAGCCAGGATGGGCTGCAGATTCCCGCAGGACAGGAGAAGCAGAGGGTACAGACTCTGGGGGAAGTGCAGCAGCAATCATGTGGGCTGCATGTTGTTACATATCCACATAACCAGTCCCTTGGGAGTGACCCCTTTAATGTGCCAGGCCCCAAAGGCAGGGGGCACAAGGAGCAGGGAAGCAGATGGAGGAGGGATGCAGGGGAAGTGGGTGGGGAGGGGGTGCAGGAAGCAGAGAAGCATATGGAGAGGGGATGCAGGGGAAGTGGGTGGGAAGCGGGGTGGAGACAGCACACAGGGAGGTGGGGGAAGGGCAAGGGAGATAGGCATCAGGCTGGGAGATTGTCTCCCCAGACTTCCTGGTAGCTGTGGGTAGCCAAGGCACCTCTCTGCTCCCCCAAGAGTGACCTAGACAAATTGGAGGATTGGGCTAAAAGAAATCTGATGAGGTTCAACAAGGACAAATGCAGAGTCCTGCATTTAGGATGGAAGAATCCCATGCACTGCTACAGGCTGGGGACCGACTGGTAAAGTGGCAGTTCTGCAGAAAAAGACCTGGGGATTACAGTGGACGAGAAGCTGGATATGAGTCAGCAGTGTGCCCTTGTTGCCAAAAAGGCTAATGGCATATTGGGCTGCATTAGTAGGAGCATTGCCAGCAGATTGAGGGAAGTGATTATTCCCCTCTATTTGGCACTGGTGAGGCCACATCTGGAGTATTGGGTCCAGTTTTGGGCCCCCCACTAAAGAAAGGATGTGTACAAACTGGAGCGAGTCCAGCGGAGAGCAAAAAAAATGTTTAGGGGGCTGGGGCACATGACTTATAGGAGAGGCTGAGGGAACTGGGCTTATTTAGTCTGCAGAAGAGAAGAATGAGGGGGGATTTGATAGCAGCCTTCAACTAACTGAAGGGGGGTTCCAAAGAGGATGGAGCTAGGCTGTGGTGGCAGATGACAGAACAAGGAGCAATGCTCTCAAGTTGCAGTGGGGGAGGTCTAGGTTGGATATTAGGAAAACCTATTTAACTAGGAGGGTAGTGAAGCACTGGAATGGGTTACCTCGGGAGGTGGTGGAATCTCCATCCTTAGAGGTTTTTAAGGCCCAGCTAGACAAAGCCCTGTCTGGGATGATTTAGTTGGGGTTGGTCCTGCTTTGAGGAAGGGCTGGTCTAGATGACCTCCTGAGGTCTCTTCCAACCCTAATATTCTATGATTCTATGTGCACATGCCTGCCAGGGGAGTTGCTCCAGTGGCTGGGCCAGGGATTAGCTGGTACAAACCACATATCCTGAAGACCATTATTTCCACTCAGCCTTTCTTTACAAGGCAGCTCCTGCTGGGAGTGGAGGAGGCCCTGCCCAGTTCCCTTGGCCTGTGGGCAGTAGGAGCAGGCCCAGCTGAGCTGATGGTGGCCCAGTGTCATGTCTAGTAGCTTCCTCCCTGCTTCCTTACACTCTTCCTGGGCCCTGATCTCTGCCCCAGACTGTCTCTTCACAGCTCTAGCCTTGGGGACTACAGAGCAGGCCTCTGTGGTTTTGTGGGAAGCAGAATCAGGGCAGAAATCTCCTAGCCCATAGTCTCCCTTTGGCCCACAGCCTGAACTTGGACTGTAGGGTTTATTTTTGTCATCTGGAGTAAAAGAAAATGAAATGGAATTTCTGAGCCATTCCTCCTGATAAATACTTGTACTATTGTGTCAAGTGAGTGAGCAATTCCCAAGATATCATTCCTGGTCTACAGTACCCACTGCAGGGGGGCAGGGCTGGATGCTGGTCAGCACCCACTGCAGGGGGGCAGGGCTGGACGCTGGTCAGCATCCACTGCAGGGGGGCAGGGCTGGGCGTTAAGGGCAACCACTAGAAGTGGGCCAACACCCAAATATATGTATATATATATGTCAAATATGTGATTCTAAATGGCAATATCTGGCACCTATTATCCAACCCCCTCCCCCCATAAGTGCCGTCTTTCTAAGTTACCGGGGGGTGCTCGACCCCCTCTCCACCTCAGCCGGCAAGAGCTGGTGTGCCGTACCGGGGCGGATCGGCTTCCCCTGGCAGGAATTTAAAGGGCCTGGGGCTCCCAGCAGCAGCTGGAGCCCTGGGCCCTTTAAATTGCCGCCAGAGCCCTGCTGCCGGAGCCCTGGGGAAGCGGCGGCGGGGCTCAGGCGGTGATTTAAAGGGCCCAGGGTGCCTGCCACAGCTACCGCTCTGGGCCCTTTAAATCGTTCCCGGAGCTCTGGGGTAGCGGTGGCAGGGCTCCGGCGGCTATTTAAAGGATCCGGAGCTGCGGCAGCTGCTACCGCCCCAGCCCTTAAAATAGCCGCCGGAGACTCGCCGCTGCCTCCCCAGGGCTCCAGGGACGATTTAAAGGATCCGGGGTGGTAGCGGCAGCCGGAGCCCCGGGCCCTTTAAATCACCGCCCGAGCCCCCGGCTGCCGCTGCTACCCTGGGGCTCCGGCAGTGCGGCTCGGGTGGCGATTTAAAGGGCTCAGGGCTCCCACTGCTGCTACCCTCTGGGGCCCTTTAAATTGCCACCCGAGCCCCGCTGCTGGAGCCCTGGGGTAGTGGCGGCGGGGCTCTGGCGGTGATTTAAAGGGCCAGGGGCTCCCGGCTGCCGCTACTGCAGCGGAGCCCCAGGCCTTTTAAAGCGCCGCCAGAGGCCGGGGCCCCCTCTGATGGTGATTTAAAGTGCCCAGGTCTCCGCTGCAGTAGCAGCAGCTGGAGCCCCGGGACCTTTAAATCACCCCCGGGGCTCCCAGCCGCCTCTTCAGCTGGTAGCTCCAGGGGTGATTTAAAGGGACTGGGGCTCCCAACTGCTGCTACCACAGCCCCAGCCCCGGGCCCTTTAAATCCTGATTTAAAGCGTCCGGGTATTTAAAGGCCCCGCCTCTTCCAGTAGAGACCACACCTCTTCCGGTTGAGTCCCCGCCCCCCACAAGGACTCCGGAGTACCGGTAAGTCCTTTAAGTTACTTTCACCCCTGCCTGAAGCTCTTACGGACTCTGCTGGGAGCTCCTCAGGGCTCAGTCAAGCCATGAATATTGGCACCTGAAAACGGAGCTCACACTCGAACTTCAGCTGCCAATTTTCTAAAACTTTTGGCCAAAATTTTCAAAACAAACTTCTGGGTGGTTTGTGCATGTGTTCTTTCTCTCCCTATGCACCACGTATCTGCCAGTGCGACATTCCACCCTGAGTTCAGGGTATGTCTCCACAGCAAAGTGCTGGGTGAGGGCTAGCTTTCCCAAGCTAGTCTGAACTCAGCTAGCACGGATACAAGAGCAGTGAGTCAGTACAAGTGAGTGAGCAAGCCCAGTACATGCCCATGATCTGTGCCAGGCACTACTTGGAATGCCCATGATCTGTGCCAGGCACTACTTGGAATCCAATGCCAGCAGGGACCATCATGATCATCTAGTGAGTCTGACCTCCTGTATGGCACAGGCCTGGGAACTGCCCCAAAATAATTCCTAGAGCAGATCTTTTAGAAAAACATCCAGTCTTGATTTGAAAAAAGTGTTTGAGTTCTTTATACTCCTTAGCCCTAATTAAAAGAACATATATTTTAATTTCAGTGCCTTGAAATTCCTCAAAGATCGGTGCAATGGTTCTTGAAATATGTTGGGAGCAGAATGCACACCAAATGGCATTCCTTTACATTTTTAATCTCCAAATGGTAAAAGTCACTAGCTTAGAGCTTGGCTCATCTACGTTTACTTGACATAGTGCATGTGCTACATTTAATACGAGGGCTATTTTTCCTTCTGGGAGCTTTGGTCTTCAATAGTTTAATCATTAACTTCTTTAATAGTTTTTATAGGCTATTGTTGTCATTTGAAGGCATGATGTGAATCATGTGGATGAATGCATTTCTGAAATTTCTTTGGCTTTTCATTCACAATCACAGAATTACCCCAGTTTGCAAGTGGCTTTGCCTTTTCAATGACTCCCAGTGTTTGCATATAAGCAGGTTTGATTTTTACTGTACTTTGTTAGGAAATTGGATTTTTCTTGGTGTAAGGGTCACTGGAGAGACTGATCTGTTTGACCTCCTGTGGAGTTCTTCTTCCCTGGAAGACATTGTTTGTTTGATTTCAGAGGTGCCTAGGCCTCATGTAAGCTCTCTGCACAGGATGAATTTCACCCAGCATATGACAATTACACTTACAGAAAAGTCTGGGTAACAACTTCACCGGCAGTCATCTCTTTAGCCTAACACAGACAGGACACCTCTTACAACCTGTAATGTGATTGAGTGACATGGGTTTTTTAATGGTCTTTTTCTGCAGAACATTTAACTTCACTGTGTTACTAGGTGCATTGGACATGGGAGGTTGGGGGTGGGGCGGGAAACAGAGAGAATGTGGGTGGGACCAGAAGTGTATCACTCTGTACAGGAGCTGGCATTTAGCAGACATACAGTGGAGAAGAGCTCCTGGCACTAGTGCTAGTCAGTGTGTCTGAGCTGCCTCTCTATCCAATGTTTGCTGCTACAGTTTTTGCATACTATTCCTCAGCGGCGGCTGGCTCTGAGGGTCCACGTAGCTGGCCCCCTCCAATTAAATCCCCTCTTTCTTTCTTTCTTTCTTTCAGCTGCACAGTGGGGAGCACAGCAGGGCCTGGGAGACCCTGCCCTCTGCGGTGCTGCAGCACAGAGGTCAGTCAGAGAGGAAGGGCTGGCAGCACCAAGCAGCCCAGGTGCAGCTGCAGCATGGAGTGCGGCCCAGGGAGGGGTGCACCATTTTGCTCCCCCCTCCATTGAATGTGCAGCTCGGCACTGAGATCAGAGCATGCTCATTGGCTGCCCTCTTGGTGCTCTTTCAGGCTAATCAAAGCAGCCAGGGCAGATCTCCCTGCCCTCTGCAGAAGCAGCACCAAGGACTGAGTCAATGCTGTGGCTGCAGGAGTGAGGAGCCGGCCAGCCTGTGAGGCCTGTGATCAGGGAAAAGGGGACGTGAGGAGCCTGTGACCTGGCAATGGAGGAAGGGCAGCTTGTGACCCAGCTGAGGAGTTAAAATGGGATGCAGGGGGTCTGCTAGCTGGTGCAGGAGGGGCAAGGCAGAGAGCCCAGTGTGGGGCAAACAGGCTGGGGAGCAGAGGTGGGAGCTATTGCTATCAGGGAGAGAAGAGACCCACGCTAGCTAGCTGGTGGATTTTATTTGGGAGACCAGAAATGAAGCTCCCAGCCATGCCCACAGAGCACTTGGTATACTGCAGCCGCTGGGGGTTTAGGCTGCATGGTACAAGCTCTGCTCTTGTGGTGCTAGGGTGACCAGACAGCAAGTGTGAAAAATCAGGACAGAGGGTGGGGGGTAATAGGAGACTATATAAGAAAAAGACCCAAAAATCGGGACTGTCCCTATAAAATCGGGACATCTGGTCACCCTATGTGGTGCCAATAGGGGCACTTTTGACAGGCCTGCGGCTGCCCTCTTTTCAATTCACACTCCCACTGTTATACCTGCAGCTGCAAATCTGGGGCCTCTAACTCCTGCTCTCTGTGCCACAGGAGAAGCCACTCTGAGCATGTGGCCCATCATCTGCAGTGCTAGAGCTCCCACAGGGCAGCCAGTATTAACTTTTCAAAAGAAGAGATGGTAACTCTACCCCCAGACTCCCTTGCTGTCCATGCTAGTATCTGGGCAGGCTCCCGGTCAGGCCCTTGGGAGCCACAGGATATAATATATGGAGAGATATACCTATCTCATAGAGCTGGAAGGGACCCCGAAGGGTCATCGAGTCCAGCCTGCTGCCTTCACTAGCAGGACCAATTTTGCCCCAGATCCCTAAGTGGCCCCCTCAAGGATTGAACTCACAACCCTGGGTTTAGCAGGCCAATACTCAAACTACTGAGCTATCCCACATTGCAAACCCAGTTCTGTGGGACCTGGTATGACGGGATGTGCTACTCCCCGCTCAGTGGTACCTGCTCCTGGCCACTCTGGGGATGAGCTCCACCGGGGCGACACCCCTTCCTGCTGCTGCACTCTATCTCTCTGCGCCTCTCTCTCTCGGTTTGCAGCAGCTCTCGTGCTCCAGGAGCTGCTGCTTCCTCTTCATGACTCGGCCCTTGGCCTGGTCACTAAGTGGTTTCCCCTTCCAGGGGCATCTTTCAAAGCAGTGTCAGGAAGCCCTCAGGGCCGCCGCCCTGTGTCACACCTGAGTGACTCTGGCAGTCTTCGTATCCACTGCCCTTAGCAGCACCACTCTGCAGTGCCTGGCAGGGGAACCCAGGCCGGCCCTCTACTCGGGGCTACACTCCAGGGCCCTGTAGGTCTGCATCAAACCCACCTTACTGCTCTCACTCCTGTCCTTCCTTCTCCCTCACCTCAGGGAGAGGGACTGCCAGCTTCCTCACTGCTACACCCCACAGTTGCCAGCCTTCTGGCCTTATAGAAGCTGTGCCTGTTCCCTCACAGGTGAGCTTCCTTCTAATTAGCTCTCTCCACACAGCTGACATCTCCCCGGTTTGCAGCTTAACTAGCTGATTGGGCCCACTTGGCCTAATTCAGTTCTTGCAGGGCTGGTGTGGGGAGCACACCCCATCACACCCCAGCTGTGGACTCAATGTTTCCAAGCCCACGCTGGAGCCTCTACACTGCATAGTAAACCTGGGTTTATAATTGCTGGCCCCAGGTCTCACAGCCATGCTAATGCATCCATACTGCACCGCTCAGACCTTCTGACTCGGGGCTGGGGCTTGGCTGCAAAATGACAGGGCTTGGTCCGAGTCTCAGTGGGACTCGGGCTCTGACCCACCCCCTAGCAGGCCCTAGGACCTGAGTCAAACTGATTTGTGTGTGGACAGAAGTGGGGGTTGGGCTCAAATCTGAGTCAGAGCCCGGGCTTAGTGTGCAGTGTGGACATACTCACAGGGTCTTGGGCACACTGAACATATTGGGAGCTTCTCCATTCCGGGTGCCCTTTATTAAGGTCGAGCTGAATACAGTGGTGTCAGGGCTGGGGTCCATGCTGCCCTCAGGACACAGTGCACTGAGAAGCCAGCAGGAGGGGGCTGGGAGCCCGGCAAGGGGAGGGTCTCTCTCTGTAGTATGGAAAGGTGCAGACCCCCGCTGTAGTGCGGTGCTGTTTGTGTGACTAAGTGCATCCCATGGAGGGAGCTCACAACACGTGCAATGTTTGAACAGCATTGCCTAGGGATTGACTATTTACTGCAGCCTTTCTGTGCCATGTCATGGGGCTGTCACCCCCATAGTGTGGAGGGCACGGCTGGGCTGGACTCTGGGATGGGCATGCACACATGCCATGGGCTGGGATGCGTACAGCGAGCTCTCTCACCCACTAGCTCATCCTGGGCTAGCTGGGCCCCTCCACCCGGTGGGATGCAGTAACAGAGTAGCCTGCCACCCCACAGATTTTCANTGTGCCTGCTGTCTCTGGGCTCGGCGCCTGCCCTACCCCCATTGCGCTCTGGCACTCTCACAGCTCACAGCAGCTCAGCTTTGACTAACATCCTCCCTGGCAAAGCCCCCGGAATCTTGAGCGAAGCTTGGTCCCTGTTGCTGCAGGGCATTGCTGTTGCACTAGCGTTTGGTTCATGCTAAATTAATCTGCCTGTAAGTTCCATGCCGTTGGTTTTGAAGAAGTGCTGCTCTTCATTGTCACTGCGCTCCCTGGCAGCAGCTTTCCTCTCTGAGTCCCGGGGCTGGGACTGGGCTCATGGGAGCCGGCAAAGAGAACAGGCCACCCCACACACGTATTAACTCCGAGACTGCTGGAATGCTCCAGACTGTCCGGAGGATGCGAATCCCCCAGTGCAGAGGGTCCCGGGAGCACTGGGGATGGAGGCCTGCAGAGAGCAGGTTGGGCACATGGCCTCCCCCTAGTTTGCAGCTGCTAAACTGCATTACAAGAAGCAAAAGTTACATTAAACAACTGGCAAATGTCCATTGAAGCTATTGCTGTGGGGGCTGCTATGGGTAACAACTGGTCTGTTCAATAGCGACTGGGAAGGAGGTGGGGGCCAGAGACTGGGGAAAGAAGGTGAGCAATGAGGAAAAAGAAGGGAAATGGGGGCTGAGGAAAGGGAAATGAGAAGTCGGGTTGGGAATGGAAGGGGATGGGGGATGGGAGGGAGGCCAGGCTATGGGGAAGGGGGGTGGGGAGATGGGAATGGGAGGCGAGATGGCGGCAGGGGATGGGGAAGTGGAGGATAGGCATTGGAAGGGGGTAGATCTGTGCCAGTGGTTCCCAAACTGGGGTTCATGAACCCCTGGGGGTTCTCAAAATGTTACAGGGGGTTCTCAGGAAAAAAATCCCTAATGGCGGACAGAGCTGTCCCTAGTGACCCCGGGCAGCATGGGGCCAGCAGCCCAGAGCCCTTGGACTTCCAAGAGCTAAGCAGATCAAAGCAAGCATATCTTTCACACTGAGGAGATTTAAACGTCAAGACTCCTTATAAGAAATGGAAAGGGAGGTGGATATTTCTTACTGTTTTTTAAATTAAATAGGCAGCTAGTATTGTTTTTAAAATTATTATGAAGAACAAGTTTAAGCTTTGTTGTAACGTGCATTGTTTGCCTGGACTGCTCAATACCTGAATGCTTGTGTAGGAGGAACTCTTTGAGTTGGCTTCTTAAATATCTTCATGCTGTTTCACATCTGATACTCCTTGATGAAACATAGGAGCCTTGTCTTATAACAGGCTTATTCGAAGTCATACAAGCTATGAAAGTGAGATCTTGGAAGAGTGTTGCCGTTTTCATAATGTAATAAAAATACTGTAATGATAAGTAATAAATAGTGTGTAATAAGCATGTCATAAAAACAAATTTTATATTTCCAAGATCACTGCTTTTATAAGTTATACTCAGGTAAAGAAGAAAATCCCTGGAAATATTCATTTTTAGGAGGGGGTTCGCGAGACTTGACATTTTAGTGAAAGGGGTTCATAGGTTGTTAAAGTTTGGGAACCATTGCTCTAGTGCAGTGTTTTCCAAACTCGGGACACCGCTTGTTTAGGGAAAGCCCCTGGCGGGCCGGGCCAGTTTGTTTACCTGCCGCGTCCGCAGGTGCGGCCAATTGCGGCTCCCACTGGCCGCGGTTCGCTGCTCCAGGCCAATGCAAGCTGCTGGAAGCAGTGCGGGCCGAGGGACGTACTGGCCGCTGCTTCCAGCAGCTCCCATTGGCCTGGAGCAGTGAACCGCGGCCAGTGGGAGCCGCGATCGGCCAGACCTGCGGACAGGGCAGGTAAACAAACCGGCCCGGCCCGCCAGGGGCTTTCCCTAAACAAGCGGTGTCCCAAGTTTGGGAAACACTGCTCTAGTGGACCAACTGCTGGTGGGGAGAGAGACAAGCTGAGGCTGAAGAAGAGCGCTGTGTATCCTGAAAGCTTTTCCCTTCCCCCAGCAGAAGTTGGTCCAATAAAAGATATTCCCTCCCCCACCTTGTCTCATTAACATACAGGGACATTTCTTGGTGCACTCCAGGGGGCAAGAGCTATGTGCAGTGCCCAGCACACAGGGACCCCATCCTGACTGAAGGTCGGGGTGTAGCTGGATAGAAATAATAATAACAACGTAATCCTGTCTCAACACTGGGGGCTGGACTAGAGGACTCGAGGTCCATTCCAGCCCTAAATTGCTGTGATGCAGGAAGAACAGATAGGACAAAGCCTGTACCCAGCTCAGTGAGCACCGATGGGAGGGTTTGGGCGTGGGCCAAAGTGTTTGCCTTATTTAGGAGAAAACCACAGAGTAACCGAGTAATGCGAAGGATGAGGCCTGGGACGCAGGTTAGCAGCAGTGAGCGAGTGCCACGGGCAGAAGTGAGTGAGTGCCTCGGGGAGTGCCTGAATGGAATGTGTGGGAGGAGGACACGAGATGCAAAGGGTAAGACTGAGAGAGGAGGAGCAAGTGAGAGGTGAGGGGTGTCAGTATGGGACAGGCCCCATGAGCCTGTGCGATGGAGCCCTGCAGTGCAGCATGATCCATCAGTTCATTCTCTTGCCTCAGACCAGGCCAAGCCCCTGGCACAAGCCTCCAATTTGTCTTGGAGCAGCTTCTGTTTTCCACGTTCCACCACCTCTCTCTTGGAGAATCCATGCCTAGAGCAGGGCAGGTGCATGCACTGCTGGCCAGTGACACCAGTGCCTAGATCGCACCCTGCACGGGGCAAGTTGTCAGGAAGAACCAGGAATCTCTCTGGAGGGTGAATCGTGGAAACAGACGTGAGCCGCGCACCCTGTGTAGCCCAAAGCCAAGGACTGAACAGACCGGGAACACTCTGGGATCATTAATGAGCCAAAAGCAGCTGGGACCTCTGGGTGTGTGTTTCAGCTGGAAGACAGCACCTCCAGCAACACAGCACCCTGAGGGTGCTATTGTCAGCACCACTTCATTCCCCTCCTGAGGATCCATAGCACAGTGCCCCTATACCACACAGGGTCAGTACTGAGTCACTCATACTGGGTCACCACGGGGCGTCCTGGTTGAGCCTTCCTCATTCAGTCTGGGAGGTCCAAACAGGAGCTCAGCCTGAGGCACTTTGGCTGCAGACCATCTTCATGTCTTCCTTCTCCTTTAAAACATGCATCGTTATGGAACCAGTGCTGAGCCCTAGCTGCCTAGCTTTCAGAACAGCAAGGATGGTGGGATTTCTGTTGTTTAAACAGTTGTGCTCTGGCATTTTGCCCTCATGCTACAGTTACCTCTACAGTCTCTCAGGAGGGACTTCATCAAAGCCTGCTTGGACTCCTGATCGATGATGCCCACCAGTTCCTCTCTATCTGTTGCAGCAGCAACATTCTCCCAGGGCCTGGGTGGGTTCCAGGGCATGATGCACACCGTCCCAGGGTGTAATGAGCCAGGGCATTCTTACTTTGCCTGTTGTTAGTTTCCTGGCACTCAGGTAAGGCTATTCAGGGTGTGATTCCTGGGCTCATCGTTCACTCTTTGTATTTATTGATGGGGAATGCGCTGGCTGCCCTGCACTGCACCACCCCAGAAGAGCAGCTGCTTTGGATGATAAATTGCATCTTGATGCTAGTTGCTCACCTGCTATTTGGGTGTTTGGCTCCTGCAGATGTCTTGGATGCAGGAAAGTGAATAACAACGTCATTCTCTGATTGTGATCCCACATGATACATCCCCTCTCTGCCCTATGCAGTCCTCAGCCGGGGGAGGAAGCGGCTCCAAGGCTCTCCCAAGATGTAAAAAGCAGGGAATAGGAAGGAGGGAGGGGTATGTTCCTGTGCAAGGTTTTCCTTTGGCCCCTGGCTATTGTGCTACATCCTTCCTTTTCCTTGGGGGCAGGAGGGGAGTTTTTTCAGAGCACTGAATCAGACCAGGTAATCCATCCCACAGCTGCTTCCTGCTTCACCCTGGATGGTTCCCCACATGCAGGATGGAAGGAGAGGAATGAGACTCCCAGGCTGCTGAGAAATGCAGGCAAGTAACGATGCATGATGCCAATCCCCCTCCCCGGAAAACACACAATGCCCTGTTTCTGTTGCTGGACCTGGCTGCTTCCTGCCGCCTTGCCAGCCCCCTTCCCAGGCTGGTGACATCAGCGTTCTCAGCAAAGCAAACGGCGCACTCGGCTACAGCTCAGCTAATGGGATTCTGCAGGAACTCAGCTTTGGATCTAATTATCCGCCTGATGTCTCCTCTGCCTTGGACACGCACGAGTGTCCCTGCCACACGAGGCATGCAGGCAGCTTTCCCTGCACATACTCGGCTCTGTCTTCTACTAGGGCTTGTCTATGGTCCCAGGTTTCATGGTGTCTGAGCATGTTGGCAAGCAGTGAAGTGAGCTGCATCGATGCTGCCATGGCTGGGTGCTCAGGGCAAGCAGGCCTAGTCAGCTCCACCCTGCAGGGACACGGGCCTGAAGCTGCTACAGTGCTGCCACCTCGGGCATTCTTCTATCACTTGGGTGGCTGAGAAAGTGGTGAGCCCAGCAGGGGCTATGTGAGAGCCTGGCCCAGCCCTGGGCCTCTCTGGGTACATCTACACGGTGTTTTAAATCCCACGGCAGCAAGTCTCAGAGCCCAGGTCTGTGGACTGGGGCTTGCAGGTCTAGCGCCACAGCTCCAAAAGCAGTTGTGTAGATGATGGGGCTCAGGCTGGAGCTCAGGCTCTGAAGCCTGGGAAGGGGGTGGGGCTCCAGCCAGAGCCACAGCAGCTACACTGCTGGTTTTACCGCCATAGTGCGAGAGTCCAAGGTCTGGGCTCTGAGACTCGCTGCTGCAGGTTTTCAAAAGCCATGTGGACGAGCCCTGTGACCAGCAATGAGCCAGATGCGGAGCTGGGGGTGCAATGAAATAGTTGATTCCCTCTTAGGTCTGTCCCTCTTAGGTCAGCCCAGAGACCCAGCTGAGCAGCAGATTCACCAGTTCTCCACCAAGAGGGGAGGGCCCCTTGGGCTCAGCCAGAGGGAGAGGAGGACACTTGGTGAGCGAGAGCAGGAGCCCAGTGAAGTGTCTGTCTGGGGACTCAGCAGCACCAAGCCAGGGGAGTGACACCCCACCCCGAGGCCCCAATGCCAGCAAAGGCTACAGGGGAGGGGAAGCAGTGGCGTTAGCCAGGAGCTGAAAAACCAGCGTGTGAGAGGTGGGGCACATGGAGCTTCAGGAGAGTGGACTGACAGGGACCTCCTGGAGATGGCAGCATGGACGATGTGAGCTGGAAAGGCAGGCTGTAGAGATGTGTGAGGGGCTGGGTGGTATGTTGTTCCCCCCATCCCACCCTAGGAGCAGCCTGTGACACTATGCCCCATATTCTTCATAGAGATATTGGTATGATATGATTATGGCATAATTATGATGGATTTTACACAAGATAGGTCATGTGAAATATCATTGAGAAGGTTATGATTTACTGAATATGATTATCCTATTTCTATGCATGTGTCATTTTTGTATCTGAAGGTAGGAATATTGTCTCTGTGCAGCGCAAGATGGTATAATTTGGCTTTACACTCCAGACGGGGGTGTGCACATGAGTAACAGGACAGTTCCTTAGCTGAGCCTTCCCATGCAGAGCTGATCTCAGCATCTGGGTGTGTAGCTGCAGCTGGGTGTGTCCCTACCTGTATGTGTGCTGGTTAAGTACAGTCTGAAGCCTGGGAAAGGGCTTGGCAGGCTTGCCTCAGCAGTACAGTGTAAAGGGAGCCCAGGTTGGTGGATCAGGCGGGCTCAGTGGTACCCCAGTTCCAAATGGCACCCCAGGGGCAACCTGTCACACAGCCCAGTGGCTGTACACACAGGAACAGCTTGGGGGCACAGAACCAGCCCAGTAGCAGGGCCTGAAGCCCCTTAGCTATATCCTGTGGGGCAAGGCTGCTTTCCAGCTCTAAGCCGAGGGAAGGCCAGAGCCAGCCAGGGGTGTGAGTCTAGCCAGGAATAAGTCCCTGAGGCAGGGCTTTGCCCCGGCTCTGCATGGCCCCGTCTATGTCTCTGAAATGCCACTGGTTACCTGCTTCCAGGACATGTGGGGTGGTCCAGGGAAGGGCCAGTGTGGCCAGCCCAACACAGGCTGCAGGGCCTTATGGGGAAGCTTTGTAATTATGGGAACATCTCCCCTGGGAGCAGCTCCCAGTGTGGAGGAGACAGAGGCCCAGCTGCACCAGCGCAGACCCCGGTACCATAGTTGTTGATTGTCATCCTAACAGCAGCTGAGGTGCAGCTGGGTCACAAGAGACTTTGCAGGGAGCCCCAAAGAGAAAAGAGCCAAGGAATAGGGCTCAGCCTTAGCCTGTGAGCCCTAAGGACAAAAGTCCCTTGCTCCATGTGTGTATATGCTGTGTATGCACATGCCTGTGTGTGCCCACTGCTCAGCGCTAATGTAAAGAGCTACACACATGAACCCAACAATAACAACTGGGGGTTCTACAAAACCTAGGAACTGGGCTGCGCACTCTTGAGTGCCACCTACTGGTACACTGTCTACTAACTAACTATCCACATGAATCCAGACATATTCCCACTGCAGAGCACTCTTGTAACACCTACAGGTGTCTCGGTGGGCGCGTGCATGCTAGCACTCCCCGGAAAACAAGCACTCTCTCCATCGCTCCTGCTGAAGCTGTTTCACTTTGTATAAATAACTGACTGTTTAGTGGCCCAGAAGGACTGACAGTATAGCCCAGTGGTGAAGGCACTCACTGTGGATGTAGGAGACCCACATTCAAGTCCCTGCTCCAAATCTGGAAAGGCAGGACTTCCAAGTGAGTGCCTTGGCTCTTTGGGGTGAGCGCTCTCCTCCTCTCTCTGACCACAACATTCATTTTGGACCTGAGGACCCTTTTCATTTGGTTGTTTCCTGTAGATGTTTTAGTTTTGTTGAATTAGCTTTTTCTGATAGAAAAAAAATATAGTAATACATTCCCCCCCAACTCTAATGCATGGGTGTGTATGTGTGAGTACGAACACATATGTGCACATATGTGCCAGTGGGCATGTGGGAGACGGGGAGACTGAATGCAAACACAGAGGGCTGGTTGTTGCTTTGGTGGAGCTGTGTGACGTGTGAGAGCAGACACAGCTGAAACACCACAGAAGCAGACAGCGAAGGCAGCAGGAAGCCAAGGACAGCCAAAGAGACCCTGAGAGAAAGTAAAGAGAGAGCTTTAGGCAGAGTGCTAGCTGGAAAAAAGAGGCTCTAATGCGTGGGTGTGTATGTGTGAGTACGAACATATATGTGCACATATGTGCCAGTGGGCATGTGTATGTGCATGTGCTAGCTCTTGAGCACAGCCAGGGTTTGTGTGCAGAGCTGCAGAAGAAAGGATTTGGGGGGATTAGGGGCCTTCAGAACTTTTCTCTGTGATCATAGAATCATAGAATCATAGAATATCAGGGTTGGAAGGGACCTCAGGAGCTCATCTAGTCCAACCCCCTGCTCAAAGCAGGACCTAATCCCAACTAAATCATCCCAGCCAGGGCTTTGTCAAGCCTGACCTTAAAAACCTCTAAGGAAGGAGATTCCACCACCTCCCTAGGTAACCCATTCCAGTGCTTCACCACCCTCCTAGTGAAAAAGTTTTTCCTAATATCCAATCTAAACCTCCCCCACTGCAACTTGAGACCATTACTCCTTGTTCTGTCATCTGGTACCACTGAGAACAGTCTAGATCCATCCTCTTTGGAACCCCCTTTCAGGTAGTTGAAAGCAGCTATCAAATCCCCCCTCATTCTTCTCTTCTGCAGACTAAACAATCCCAGTTCCCTCAGCCTCTCCTCATAACTCATGTGCTCCAGCCCCCTAATCATTTTTGTTGCCCTCCGCTGGACTCTTTCCAATTTTTCCACATCCTTCTTGTACTGTGGGGCCCAAAACTGGACACAGTACTCCAGGTGAGGCCTCACCAATGTCGAATAGAGGGGAACGATCACGTCCCTCGATCTGCTGGCAATGCCCCTACTTATACAGCCCAAAATGCCATTAGCCTTCTTGGCAACAAGGGCACACTGTCGACTCATATCCAGCTTCTCGTCCATGGGTTCGTAGCTATCTGAAGTTCCCTGTATATTGTTTTGGGTGGGTTCAATCTCTGTCTCTTTAATAAAGCTGTAGACTGGTTTGAGGCTTTTTCTGGGATATCCTGAGGTTTGTTTTTCCTGGGTGACTGAGGATACATCTACACTGCAAAACAAACCCCTCAGCACTGAGTCTCAGAGCCTGGGGCATGCGGGGCTTATGCTATAGGGCTAAAAATAGCCGTGTAGATATTCCCGCTTGGGCTGGAGCCTGGGCTCTGAGACTTATCCCCTTGCTCGGCAGGGAAAGTGTCCATGGCAATTTTTAGCCCCACAGTGCAAGCCCCATGAGCCCAGTCAGTGGACCAGGGCTCTGAGACTTGCTGCCGCGCGGGGGGTTGGAGTGCAGACATACTCCTATAGGGCCCATTTAGTGCACGAGGTTTCCAGTGGGCACGTGTTTCTCTGGAGACTGTGGTGCTTAGGTGACACTTAGACCAGGTCACCTGCATTCTGTGGGAGTCCTGGGTCTGGGGCTTGTTCCAGCAGGGCTGCTAGGTTACTGATGTCTGTGCTAAGGAGGGTCAGGCTGAGGTTATGTCCCTGTTCTCCTCTCCTTTCTAGCCTGAAGGCCTATTTGCATGTTGTTTGTTTCAGTGCTGTCATGAGATTTTTTGCCAGCTCCATCGGGTAGCAATTTAAGGGTCAGTCCTGGCTGCCAGAATGAGTCAAAAGCATTTTTTATAATCTGTGAAGCAGGCAAATACCTTCCCCCTGTTTGTAAATGAGCATCTCTAGGCTAGAGATGTGCTTGTTGGTTCATTTCTCAGGGAGGAATCTAATTCAACTTTAATGGATTATGCTGGCTGCTTCAGAAGTGTTTCCTGCTGCTGCTGCTAACACCAATGCCTGTCTAGTTGGCACCTCCACTTTTGTATATTGGGGGTACATATCTGACCGTGTCTCAGGGAAGTGTCCAGATGGGAGGGGTAGGTCAAACAGTTTGAAAAGGGCATCCTGGGGATGTTCAGTGCTGTGTTTTAGCATCTCATTTGCTATATTATCTGGGGCACACGATTTCCAGGGTTGGCATTTCTGAGAGTTTTCCTTTCGTTCCGCATTAGTGGGTGCCTGGGGGCTGGTAGTTTTAAATGGTGGTTAGGAATGTCATTGTTTTTTCTAATTATGCTGTTTTTCTAATTATGCTGTTTTCTTGGGTCAGGATCCTGGGTTGGATTCTTTTCTCTAGGTCTGGCTGTGCCCTGTCCAGTTTTGCCATTCTGGATTATTGGGGTTTGTTTCTCTTTGTTTGGTTTAAATTCTTCCCAGAAGGAACTGGCATCTATCATATCTTCAGTCTGAGCTAATGTTTCCTTCCTGTGCTCTGGGTTTTCTCTGCTGGAGCATGGATCACAGTGTGTCCTGGTAGCTGGATCTAGATTAGTGAATGTGGGGTCTCCGTGTTGTGAGCGGAAGAGCTCCCTAGCTTTCCTTCTAGGCCTGCAGCCTGTATCACACCATGTCCCTTCCCTTTCTCTTTTATGCTCCATCCTTTCCTGCTGGCTGTGGGAAGAGATTGCTCTGCTGAGACTTTTGTGGGGATGTTAGTATTGTTTGATGTATGGCCATAGTGTTTCTTTAAAAACAGATTCATTAGGTTTTCATTGACTGGGGTTTTCAGAGCTCTCTCACATTGTTCTACTGATACCATTTGTTTTGTTGATTGATCGCTAGATATAATTTGTGGCCATTCTGCAGAAGGTTAGTGGGGTGGTGTTCTTTGTTGTTCAGTGTGGTTTGTTCAGGTGAAGGACCAGTTGCTGTGGACCGATAAGTGCAACTAAGTTTGACAGCAGGTTTGCCTTACTGAAGATCCATGTAGCATCGATCATTCTGCTTATCCTTACAGAGTCATAGAGTGAGAAACCCAGAGTCACCAACATTCAGAGTCACATACACACCCAGAATCACTCCCCCACCCCCACCCCACACACACAGAGTCACACACACACAGAGAATCACACAGAGGCTCATGCATACACACCCAGAATCACACACCCAGAATCACATGCACACCCAGAATCACATGCACACCCAGACACACAGAATCCCCCCCAGAATCACACTGATCCAGAGACTCATACACACACATACCCAGACTAACACACACAGACTCACACACAGTTAGAGGCTCATGCACACACACACACAGAATCACACACACACACACAGAATCACACAGACTTACATACACCCCCAGAATCGCACACACACACACACACAGGCTCACACACTCCCCTCCAGAATCACCCCCCCAGAATCACACACACACAATCATAGATGCACAGTCAACAATCAAATGGACACAGATGCATGGACTCTGCCACAACAGACACAGAGACGCTTGTAGCCGCATCTCTCCTGCTGTGCTGGGCGCTGGGTTTCCATGGTAACCCCAAGGCTCACTCTCTGACTCCAGGTTTTCAAAAGTGAATATTTCCATTTCCATCAAAATAACATTTCTGCCGTGAGTCATTGTGCCCCCTCCCCAGCGTGGCCAGCTAATGGGCCCAGTACTGGGTGGAGCCACAGGAGCTATCCCCACAGGCAGCCCATGCCAGTCCTTTTGGGAGCAGCTCTGGCCTCACACCTGTAGGATGACTATGCTGCTGAGATGGGCTAGCAAAGTGCTCAGTGACCCTCTCCCCTCCCACACTGAGCTGTGCCGCCCCATGCCCCCTATGGGCTGTGCTGCCTCATGGCCCCTCCCCTCCCCCACCAGGCTTTGTGGACCCTTGGCCCTTTCCTTTCACCTCTCCCAAGGCTGCTTAGCCTCTCAATCTCTCTCCATATCTTTGCTTCACTCCCTGTTATGTAGCCTGCTCCATGCCTGTTTGTCTGTCCTTCCGTTTCTCCCCTTGTCCATCTATAGCAGTGGTTCTCAACCTTTCCAGACTACTGGACCCCTTTCAGGAGTCTGATTTGTCTTGCATACTCCAAGTTTTACCTCACTTAAAAACTACTTGCTTATAAAATCAGACATAAAAATACAAAAGTGTCACAGCCACTAGTACTGACAAATTGCTGACTCATTTTGTCTGTATGAAATTTTAGTTTGTACTGACTTCGCTAGTGCTTTTTATGTAGCCTGTTGTAAAACTAGGCAAATATCTAGATGAGTTGAGTACCTCCTGGAAGACATCTGTGTACCCTAGGTGTAGACGTACCCCTGGTTGAGAACACTGATCTAGAGCAGCACCAGGACAGACACCAATACAGGCCAAGTAACCAGCTTCCTGGGCTGATGACCCAGAGATCAGTAGGCAGCGCCCAAAGACGGACAGCAGGGATGTAGTGCGGACTGTGCCCTCTCAGCCCCCAAGTGAGGAGAAGATCTCAGGGAAGCTGTGCCCATACTGTGTCCTGGGAGAGAATCAGAGAAGATTAGGGTTGGAAGAGACCTCAGGAGGTCATCTAGTCCAACCCCCTTCTCAAAGCAGGACCAACCCCTGGCTGGGTCCAGGGACTGGGGAGGGAGGCAGAGCTGAGCAGGAACATGCCTGTGCGCCCAGCAGCAGCACTTTTGGTTCCATCACCTTGTCTTCAAGTTTGGCAGCAGCATTTCCAGCCAGGCCCAGTGTGCGCCTCCCAGTGCACGTGGCCCATGTGGGAATCCTGGCACAGACAGTGCCATTCATCTTCCAGCAGACAAATACATTCCCAAACAATATTCATTTGACAACTAATCTCTACATTTAACTGAATTTTCCAGGTGGAATAAATCTCAGAGCCTTTATAAATCGTGTCACTGTGTAAAGAATGTGCAGCCAGCACCTCGTGTCAAGTAAATCCTGCCCAGCTCCAGGAAGGCTGAAGTGGCTTCTGTATTTCACACCTGCAGTGGAAACCAACCGAAGATTTATAAAGTTCAATGGCTAAACCGCTGCACTTTACAAAGCCTTTGTGTCCATCGGGCCGTAAGTGGCACCTTCCCCCCCACCCCGCAGCTCCAGCCCCTCAGCCAAATAGCAGATAGGGTGTCCTAGCCTCACCAGCAAGGCCTGGGGAGTTCTGCAGCAAGCTGGGCCTAAACTGGGTACCAACTGCCAAGGCCCCCAGATTCTGCAGCTTCTGGCCTGGCAAGGAAGTATTACACAATGGCTGCATTTACATGCAACACTGAAGGTTTGGATTGAATTAAATCTGGATTAACTATCTCACTCCATACATCCCACCGCGAGCCCCCACATTTTCAGTTTTCAGTGTGCCACTTTTCTATTGACAACATCTAACCACACTGTAGTGGCTGTCAGGGAAGCTGGAGCTTGTGGTCACTGGCTAGGTGCCAATTGAGGCTTTTGGCACCTGGGGAGGCATCAGAAGCAACTGGGATTGTTGATAAGCACAGTAGCTGATGTTGCTACAACAGTCAACAGTGGAATACAGTAGTTAACTGTGTTGACATTTAATCAGCCATCTGCAGGTTTCAGAATTAACATGCTCAAAGCTATTGTTTCAGGCTCTCTGCAGCCTCGGGCAAACATCACCATATCACATACACACAGGTCAGATTTTCAGGGGTTTCATCATAATCATAAGAGGCAGAAGCATTTTTAAGAACTGAAAGCTCAGACTGGAGCAGAATTCTGCATCAAGGGCTGGCTTCTCTGGAAGCTGCCCAGGCTGAAGCCACAGAACAGACAAAACTTGCTGCCTAATTCTATCCTTGCAGGCTTGTCCTGCTCCTCTTCAAAAGATGAGATGCAAGAAATATGCATGGATCCTTTGTGTAATGGGCTAGTTAGTTATTATTATTTTTGTTCTTACGATTATTTATCATTGGTATTGCCATAGCACCTAGAAACCCAAGTCATGGACCAGGGCCCCATTGTGCCAAGCGCTGTACAAACACAGGACAAAGACACTCCCTTGCCCCAAACAACTTACAATCTAAGTAGAAGACAATGAGACAACATTGGTCAGTAGCCAAACCATTGTAGCATCACAGCCAAGGAGAGTTCTGAGCAGGGACGTGGAGGTAGTTTTGTGGCTTTTTGCGGGGAGTGCCTGTGATGAAGTGGGGGATTTTCTTAGTGTTTTGCCTGAGTGCTGTATGTGTCTCAGTTTCCCCTGTGTACTGTGTGTTTAACAAGGTGGTGGGTGAGGGTGTCTGTTGTTGCAGAGGACAAGGTGTGACCTCACCTAGCAGTTGGGAGCCCGGACAATGGCCTGAAGATTGGGTACCCTAGTGACTGATGACTGGGAGGCCCACCCCAGCTTGAAAGTCAGCCAGTTCTGGCCAATGGGGGGACAAAGGGCTGAGAAGAGAGGACCCCAGTAACCTGACCAGTCAGTTTCAGCCAGTGGGGGAACAAAGGAAGGAAGAGAGAAGACCCAGGTGATCTGTTTGCCCAGGAAAGAAGATGAAGGATGGAGAAGGAGCTGTTGGGGAAGGTGATGGTCGGCTGGAAGAAGGGAGGCTTCTGGACTGGAGACAAAGAGCAGCCTGAGCCCACCTGGATGGGGGATAGATCCAGATGACCTGTGCTGCAAGTTAGGCTCTCCACAGGCCTCTATTGAAATGGTCTGAAATGCAGTGCTTGAACTGCAGGAAATGGGGGTCCCAGTGTCTCCAATGTATTCTTTACAGCTGGGGGGAACAGATATTACAGCTGGCCTGTAAATCCCTTGCTCATGGCCCAGTGACTTTACTGAGGCTGCTCCCATGTGTCTGAGTCAGCAGGACCTGACCCTTAGGGCTTGTCTATCTTTAAAACGCTACAAGTGGCACAGCTGCATTGCTGGAGTGCCTCAGGGTAGTTCTCTGAGAGGTGGTAGCTAGGGCAACAGAAGAATTCTGTCTACAGGGGACTTAGGTCGGCTGCTGAGGGGGAGTGGATTTTTCACACCCTTGAGTGATGTAGCTAGGTCCACTTAACTTAACAAGTGTAGACCTGGCCTTCGTCAGCACATGATAGCGTACACCTTGGTAAAACAAGCAATAGCAGAGTTACAGAGCTGCAGGACGCCCCCCGGCCCTTTTTCAAATGCAGCCCCTTGATTTGTGAGAGGGAGGTTTTCCATTCCAGAAATGCCCCCTCTGTCATGTCAGTTTTACAGTTGCTCTGTACACTGGGAGTATTCTCTCAATTCCTCCATCCACTTCAGAGACAGCTCTGCCAATGCACTTCAGCCCTAGCCCACAACACCTCTCCTGTGCTTCCTGCTCCAGGCCTGGGACCTCCCAGAGCTTTGCTGATGCACCTGAGTCCTGACCACACATGCAGCTCTGCCAATGCACCTCAGCTCCCCACAGCTCTGCTGGCGCAGCCCTGTCTCATTGGCAGCACCCCTTGTTCTTTCAGTCTTAGTCATCTCATTGACAGGCTGCCAATCCGGTTGAGCTGCCTTGGCTAACTATCCCCTAAGGTCTGGAACCCAGGTCCTCAGAGGTGAACGCTGGGGGCTCTAACTCTCTCTAGCTCCTCACATCCAGTTTATGTCTAAATCTTGCCAATTCTTTCTGTGTAACGTCTCTAAGGTACTTTCCTATCCATCCAGATGGTGAAAACCATCAGCTCAGCCCTCATCCTCCCGTGTCTCATCCTTCTCTCTGACCTTGACAAATGCCATCCTTCCCCACTCCGAGCCATGCAGAATGCTGCTGCTAAGGTCCTTTTCCTAGCCCATTGATTTGACCTGTCACCTCTCTCTGTGGAACCCTTCCCTGCCTCCTCCTGCTCTACAGCATCAAACACAAGCTACTTATGTTCCCCTCATGGTCAATCCCCACCCTCAATCTCCCATTCACTAGTGAGCTGTCGGTGCCCCCCTCAGATCAGCCCATCATGCCCGCCTGCATCACCCACTTACGTTTCAGAGAAGCCCCTTTGGGCTTCCTCCCCTGCTGCTCCTCAGCCTGGGAGAGGCTGGCACGGACTCACAGGCCCCGTGCTCTCAGCTCCCTATGGTCCTGGGAGGAACCCCTTCAGTGTGACAGCCTTCCTCCTCGGAGTCACAATCTCTCGGGTGTTAAGCCCTGCGCTCCAGTGCCTCCAGTGCCTCCTGAAACCGCACTTCTCTGAGCCTTCAGCACACCTGTCTCTCACCATGGGCCCCCTCAGGGAGTCCACTTGCTCTGGACCCCTGGGGCCTCCACACCCAGAGGGAACAATGGAACCCGCTTTCTAGCCTGCAGAGACTCTCAGCCGGCATAAAAGAGGAGGGTTTATTGTACATCTGTGCAGCCTGATGTGACTTAATCAGTGTTGCCAGTTCTTAGTCTTTGCTGCAAAGACCCAGCTGGTGAAATCAAAAGAATGCACGAGAATCTCAGCTTTCTTTTGTTAAAAAAAAAGTAAGTTTCTAGCCCTCGTGGTTGTGGAGAAAAGCTTGAAAATGTGGAGTGGAGTGGGACCTAACCCCTCAGAAAGCAGAAGGCAAAGAAGAGTGCCCTGGGGCAGGGGTTGAAACCTGGCTGAAGCTGGTGGATGTGAGCGTGACAGATGCTTCATTCAGGGGAAATGCAAGAAGCAGGTAAGCGCCATATGGAGGAAGACAGCTGAGACAATAGGAGCCAAAACACAGGTCACAGGCAAGGCTGGTCAGGAGCTGATCTGTGTGACAGAGGGTTTCATGGAGGGTGGGAGAGGGGGAGGCTGAATGCAAACACAGAGGGCTGGGTGTTGCTTTGATGGAGCTGTGTGAGATGTGAGAGCAGACACAGCTGAAACACCACAGAAGCAGACAGCAAAGGTAGCAGGAAGCCAAGGACAGCCAAAGAGACCCTGAGAGAAAGTAAAGAGAGAGCTTTTGGGCAGAGTGCTAGCTGGAAAAAGAGGCTTGGATTTCTGAGCAAGGAAACTCTCCTGTTGGTTGATTCTTGCGGTGTTCAGGGAAACAGCACTTTGTACAGAAACAGGCTTGCACCAAGGAAATGCCTGGCTCCAGCATCCATTTCTCCTCCCAATTGAAATGACCCAGCCGAATACCGGCTAATCACTCTGGCCAAAGAGATATCCACAAATTAATTCCTTTTAAAAATCTCATGATTTGGGGGGCCTGACTCATGATTTCTCAGTGGTAGGGGTTGTCCATTCTGGACTTTCCACCTACCACTGGGACTGTCCGTTGCCCAGCTGTTGGCCCATCTACCCCTCAGCTCTAGCAAAGGCCTTTCCCATGACAATTCCTGTTCTTACAGGCCCTGGGGCTGCATGGTCTGAAGTGCACAGGGCACTGGAGTGGCAGGAGACTGCTGCCCAGCAGAGGTGTTGCTCCCAGTGTGGGTGGGGCCGGGCAAGAAGGCTGATACAATGGTTGTTCCCTTCTGCATAGGGCTAGACCAGGTTGCTAATGGTGATCCCTCAGGATGTGTCTGTCTCATGGAAACAGGGCAAATCTTGAGGCATGTGCCCCCTGGCAGAGCCCAGGGGCCTGGCCCTCCTTCCATCCAAAAGGAGAAACTGCTGAGGCAGGGGAAAGGCCACTAAATGTGCTGCATTGCTCCCCACAACCCTTTGCCAGGGTGGGCTGCTCCCACAACCCTGTGCCAGGCTGGGCTGCTCCCCATGATCCTGTGCCAGTCTTAGTTGCTCCTGCAACCCTGTGCCAGGCTGGGCTGCTCCCCGTGATCCTTTGCAGGCTGGGCTGCTCCCCGCGATCCTTTGCAGGCTGGGCTGCTCCCTGTGTCCCTGTGTCAGGCTGGGCTGCTCCCCACAACCCTGCCAGGGCCATGAGCCACCACCATTGCTCATACTGAGAGAAGTCTTTGTTTTCCTTGTGCCTGAAGATCAGTTTTTAACCCCAGGCTGCGGGCACTGGTCGCCCGCCCGGCCTGACCAGGGAGTTCCTGCTCCCTTAATTCTCTTGGGAATCATTGAGCTCTCAGGCTTTGGAAAAGGCTCCTCCGCAGCTGTTCCCGGGAGCGGGGTGGCCCAGCCCCATGCCAGGCGGAAGCAAGGTCTCAGGACCTGGGCAGGAGCAGGGAATTTACAACGATTTATCCGCCCAGTGTGAGCAGGAGGAGGGAGCTCGACTTGCTTCTATCAGGGCTGGATTTAGCCCATAACCTGGCTCTGTCCCCTCAGCCCCAGGCCCTTAGCACATACACATGGAGCCAGCCACATGGCCCACCGGCCTGGGCCTGGGGCTCCAGCGGGGTGGAGAAGCCTATAGTTGCCCTTGCCCTTGTCTTGTGACTCCCTCAGGGCTCTTTCCTGCTTCTGGAGTGGAGGGGATGGGAAGGCAGGGGAGGGGTAGGCAGGGCAGAAGAGCTGGCTCAAGGATCTGGGCTGTTTTGAGGTGATGCAGCGAGAGGAACCTCCTTGAACCTGCCCTGGGCTCCCTCGGCTGCTTGGTGCTCGACAGGGCCGCTCGACAGGAGCTGTGCAGTGGGGAATGGAACCAGGCTGAGATCCTTAGTGGCTCCTGTTTGTGCTGCTGTCTTGCTTCCTTCCTGAAAGCAATCGCCCCCCATGTCCAGCATGTGCACTAACTGCAGGGCCTCCTGGGGCTCTGAGAAACACATCTCCTCTGCCTTTCCCTAGGACCTTGCTGAACCAGAGCTCTGCCCCTCCTCCTGCCTTGTGGGGCAGGATGATGCATTGCAAGACCTTATGCTGATGTGTGTAGGGCAAAGGGGCAGAGTTTGGGCTAGTGGGAGCCCTTTGGGGGAAGAACCACCAAGGCCTGAACTCAGAATACCATTCAAAGTTGTAGATGCCATGTTACGTGGTGGAATAAATTCTCAGCCATGGCAGGGCTTTAGCTGAGCCTAAATTGACCAGGAGGGTGTCTGATTTTCTCTAGGAACAGTTGCTGCTTCCTCCAGATCTGCTGAAATCAAGGCCAAGCCCAGTCAGTGCACCTGGGCCCTTCATGGAGTCTGGCTGCCATTTCTCGCTCATCCCCTGAGCCCAGACGGCTGGGGAATCTGCCTTTGAGATGCTCTCTATTTCCAGGAGCTTCTACAGCTGGCTGCAGTGCAATGTAGGAGATGGGGACAAAGCAGTGTTCCCCACGCCTCGTAGGCACATTGCAATTGATCTGGCACAGAAAAGGTTAATTTTCTCTGCCTCTGTCTGCAGAAACCTGACTGTGGCAGACACCTAATCCCAACAGAGAGAGCTCTGGGGTTTGCTTTCATTTGCATCCTGTACCCTGTGTCATCCATGTTACCTGATGCCATGCAAATGTTCCCAGGTCCTTGCAGGTGCTATCCTTGGTCCCATCTCTGATTTCCATAGTGCATCAAAACCGAAGGGTCTGATTTCCCCTGCCTTGCTCCTGTGTAAAGCATGGCCAGACCAGAACTCTCCACTCAGGTAGGGGCAGAGGGACGTACTGAACCCGCTTGGCATGCGGGGAAATGGCCACACGAGCTGTGAGGATATGAATTACACAAAACCGTTATTAACGCAGAGTTGCCCAGCACTGACGCTTGCCCTGCCAGAACGGGAAAGAATCGAAACACTCTGAGAACCAGGGAATGAAGAGTTAAGGTAACAACCCTCCCACACACCCACCCAAAAACCAGGAAATACAAAGATAAGCTACACACAACCCCTCCAATGCAACCGTAAGGCTGCCCCAGAGCTGTCAATCGCCCCTAGGACTGACTCGGGGTGGGGGGTGGCGGCATAATAAGTAGACATGAAAATGACAAGAAGAGCGTGCCATTGTTTGTGACATGTTCCCCTGGCTGGAATTCCAGCAGGCGCTCCGGCTGCATTCCCTGTGTTAGGTCTAGCTGCAGTGACTGGTGCAGGGATTAGCTGGGAAAGGCTGGCAGAGCTATCACTGTGAGGAAAGGAGAGGTGCGCATGTACCTCCAAAGGATAAGTCTTTTCCTGGCAATGCTGAGCTCTGTAGGCTGTGACAGTAGCTGTGCACAAGGATATTCTTGTCATGGGGCTTGTGGGCAGCTTGGGCAGGCATGGTAGTGGTCTGCAGGGTTAGTGAGGGCTAGTGCAGTCTCAGTGGATTCCTCAGGACAGGAGAGAAGGGGTGTAACATTTCGCAAGCTTGGCTGGTTTGGGTGGTGCCTGCTCAGTGTCTGAGTACAGGCTGGGGGACGGGCTCCTGTTTGCTATGTCTGACCTAAGCCTGGATTTTGCCTTAGCAAAGAGAGTTAGACTTTGACCTAATGTGCTCTTGTGCTCTATCCCCAACCGCATAGCCTCTGGGAGGGCAGAATGCTAGTGTGGGTGCTATTGCCATGTTGGGGCATCGCTCAGAGAGGGCAGAGCCAGGGTGGTGTTTGATTTCCTGGGTTTGAGAGGCTTACTTTAGCCCAGGGGTCGGCAACCTTTCAGAAGTGGTGTGCCGAGTCTTCATTTATTCA
This sequence comes from Platysternon megacephalum, assembly GCA_003942145.1. Lineage (NCBI taxonomy): Eukaryota > Metazoa > Chordata > Testudines > Platysternidae > Platysternon > Platysternon megacephalum. Next base: position 961,328 of record QXTE01000341.1, read on the forward strand.
CTCTAATTTAAAGTTTCCCGTGCCAGTAATACATTTTAACGTTTTTAGAAGGTCTCTTTCTATAAGTCTATAATATATAACTAAACTATTGTTGTATGTAAAGTAAATAAGGTTTTTAAAATGTTTAAGAAGTTTCATTTAAAATTAAATTAAAATGCAGAGCCCCCCGGACCGGTGGCCAGGACCCGAGCAGTGTGAGTGCCACTGAAAATCAGCTCGCGTGCCGAATTCGGCACGCGTGCCATAGGTTGCCTACCCCTGCTTTAGCCCCTCACCACATCATGCAAGGACCCAAGACCCCACGGGACACCGTAACGCTGCATGAATGGCATTTTGGGCGGTTAATGTCCTTGGTTTATTCAAAATGTGAAGTGGAAACCATATGGGCATGAGGAAATTAGAGTATAAGACAGGGGTGGGCAAACTTTTTGGCCCGAGGGCCACATCGGGGTTGAGAAACGGTATGGAGAGCCGGGTAGGAAGGCTGTGCCTCCCCAAGCAGCCTGGCCCCAGCCCCCTATCCGCCCCCTCACACTTCCCGCCCCCTGACTGCCCCTCTCAGAACCTCCCACCCATCCAACCCCCCCTGCTTCTTGTCCCCTGACCGCCCCCTCCCGGGAACCCATTGTGACAGCGTACCCCATAAGGCTTTAGGGGGGGGGGGCTCATAAATGTATGTATGATATAACTGGAATAGGGTTTTGCTACATAGGCCATGTAACATATCTATGTAAAGGTTATGATCTATGGGTTATGTTCACCCTAGTTGTATGCAGGCACCATTTGTGTGTTCAAAGTTATGAACATTGGCTATATAATTGCTTGATTTCTAAGTGGCCTCAGTTAGAACATTTGATCACTTCTTGGGAAAGGAATGTGCAAATTAAGTGTTCAATCAGGGGGCACTTAACAGACAAAAGAGCTTGGAAGACTCCAATCCACATAAGAAGTCTACCTGAGGACGTTCAAGGCAGCATGTGGGTAATGGCTGCTACCTGCAAGTCCTGAGTCATGCATGGGCATGTGACCTGCCCATGTGATTCCGAATCTCCATTTTGTGACTGGATTCTACAGAGGGTGAGGAGGGGGTCTCCACCCACAAGAGACAGTCTATTTAAACCCGTGGGAGACCCCTCCATTTTGTCTTCAGCTGGCTAAAGAAGNATACCTGGGGGAGCAAACAACTGTGCATATCTCTCTATCAGTGTTATAGAGGGCGAACAATTTATGAGTTTACCCTGTATAAGCTTTATACAGGGTAAAACGGATTTATTTGGGTTTAGACCCCATTGGGAGTTGGGCATCTGAATGCTAAAGACAAGCACACTTCTGTGAGCTGTTTTCAGGTAAACTTGCAGCTTTGGGGCAGGTAATTCAGACCCTGGGTCTGTGTTGGAGCAGACGGGTGTGTCTGGCTTCAGCAAGACAGGGTGCTGAAGCCACTGAGCTAGCAGTGAAAGCAGGAACAGAGGTAGCCTTTGCACATCGGGCAGCAGCTCCCAAGGGGGTTTCTGTGATCCAACCCGTCACACCCATCCCCTAGCCAACCCCCCTGCTCACTGTCTCCTGACCCCCCCCCTCCCCCCGAACCTCCACCCCATCCAACTACTCCCTGTCCCCTGACTGCCCCTCGGGACCTCCTGCCCCTTACCCAACCTCTCCCCCCCCCCCGATTCCCGCCCCCTTACCATGCCGCTCAGAGTGGCAGGACAGCCTGGGAGGTGGGCAGGCGCAAGCTGCGCTGCCCATGCAGCAGCATGGCTGCGGGGGAGGGGGGAAGGTGGGGGAGGGGCCAGGGGCTAGCCTCCCCGGCCGGGAGCTCAAGGGCCGGGCAGGACGGTCCCGTGGGCCGGATGTGGCCTGCGGGCCATAGTTTTCCCACCTCTGGTGTAAGAGAAACCCTAGCAGGGCGGGCAGGACAGTCGATGAACATCACATAGAGGGAAGAGCCCGCTTTCTGCCCTGTGAACCAGCACTGACCCGAGCCCAAATGAGAATAGCAATTAGAAATAATTTCTCAGCACTGCCACATTCCACAGCCCAGCTCCCCGTTCCCCTGCCCCAGGCTCCTTGGCGATGAGTGCCCCAGCCACAGAACACCTCCCAGCCCCCACATCTCTTCTTGTCCCCGCTCTCTGCCTGGCCAGCACAGCTTCCCCACAAGGTTGAGTAGCTGGGCTGAGGATGCAGGAGCAGTTCAGGGACTAAGGAGTCAGTGGGGCATGTTAAAGTGGGACAGAAGTGGGGCGTGGCTGTGGGAGGGCTTGAGGGACAAAGATGAAGTCCCCCTACATCCTCCCACGGCACAGACCCCTTTCTCTCCTCCCCTCCGCACACTCCCTTGCGCAGCTCTGACCTCCCCTTTCCCTCCAGGGGGCAGGAAGCTTTCCTCATGGCTGGGGCAAGCTGGCAGAGAAGGGAGGTCTGGGCTTCTTCCCGACTGAGGAACAGTGGCGGGAAGGGAATCCCGGTGCCCCCTCCTGCAGCCTGGGGTAGCCCTGGGGAGGAATTGTTTGGGTTGGGGTATTTGTAGGTGAGGGAGGGCACAGATGGCTCCACCTCCTTCTGCTCAGGTATGTCACTGCAGGGACTTTCCTTCTGGGTTCTCACAGAGCAAAGGTCCCGTCCAGGACGGTCCCTCATTCAAGGTGGGATGTGAGGAAAACTGCTTTTGCAGAACCCCAGTTCTCTGTCAAAGCTCTGCTCATGACCCTGGGCTTACACAATATGGGCCATTGCCTGGAGTAATAATAATGCCTATTTTTGTATAGTGCTGTCCCTCATTACATCTCACTGTGCTCTACCCTTTGGCCAGGGCTGGCCTTACCATGAGGCAAACTGAGGCGGCCGCCTCAGGTACCAGACTGTGGGGGGGCGCCACTAGGACCCAGAGTGTAGAAAATTGTGTCTGCTGATGGTGCATATGCATTCTCTCTGCTCTAGATGCAGAGATGGTGGAGTGCTGTGCTGCAGGAAGGAGTGCACAAGAGACATAACAGGTAGGCAGAAGAAAAGGTGAGAGGGAATAACAGAAAGCAGCAGGAGCTGCAGGGACAGAGAGGAGGAGGAGCCTCTTATGTACCTCTCTAGCACCCCCAGGAGGCTGGACTGATTAACACCAGTTTCTCAGGGAGCTTCCTGTTTCCTGCTGCTTCCCTGAACCCACTTGAGGAGAACAGGCAGTCAATTGAAGTAGTAGGTAGGGTGACCAGACGTCCTGATAAAATCGGGTCCCGCATCCCGACTGACATATGGTCCGGACGCCATTTGTCCCGATATTTTGCACTCCGGATTTTTTTTTTTTTTTTTGTTGCTTCGGCAGCGCCTCCCGCCCCCCGCCCCCGCCCCATGCGTCCCGATATTTTGTTCTTGTCATCTGGTCACCCTAGTAGTAGGAGCCAGTTAGGCCCTTAAGCTGCTGATATCTTCCCTCACTCAGGCCCTTCTACCAGCCTGCTTATTTGTCCCCTTCAACTGAGTGTTGAGAGCCACTATAGCTGGCACAGAACAGCAGTCATGAGTGAAAGAAGAAAACGCCCCTCCGGGGCAGCATTCAGAAAAAGAAAGAAAGCAAAGGAAGCTTTTCTATGTAAGGAAGGAGCTCTCCTGAGATACATAGACACAAATGTTCATGGTGAGCCTTCTGGCCCCAGTGAATATGTGAGTGGTGAGGAGATGCCTGATCTTCCAGTTAGTCAGAGTGCAGGTGACCTGGCAGCTACTGCAGCATCCATATCGCCATCTCAAATGGATGTAACCATGCATATTCTTGAAGAAAAGTGTAGATCAGAGAAGAGTGTGGTGGAGGCGCAAGAAACAGCTGCTGCTGAGTTTAGTTCCTTAAGTCTAGATGATCCAGGACTGTGGATCCACTTGAGCAGTAGCCTGAGGGACTTCCTTGTACTGCATGGGCTACAGCAAGTGAAAAACTTCATGTTCCCCAAAGACAATGAAAATAGAAGTTTCCATCCAACACATTACTGGCGTGAAATCCCCAATGGTGAAGAAGTGGAGAGGACATGGCTTATGTACTCAAAACCCCAGAATGCTGCATACTGTTTTTGTTGCAAACTCTTCCAGTCTAATGTTCCAGCCACATTGGGTTCTACAGGAACAAAGGACTGGAAAAATCTGGCTAGAAATCTGGCATACCATGAGAAGGCAGCAAATCACCAGAGAGCATTCCATAGGTGGAAAGAGCCTGAGATGAGACTAAGGTTAAAGGCGACTGTAGCGAAGCGATAACTCACCGGTGCGGCACCTCCTGCTGGCTGTCCTGGGAATTAGCTTGATTCCAGTCCGGAGCGCCCTCTGCTGGCCGGCGGCTCACCTGCCATTGGCCCCACGTCCCTCCCAGACCACGGTGCCCCATTACCTTGGGGTTCTGCCCCAACAATACCTCCACACTCTGGGTATCCCCTCCCCAACCCTCTCACCCACCTTTCCTCAGTGGCTACTGCCAGTCCTCATCTAGCTCTCGCTCACTGGGGCAAACTGCAGTCTGTCATGGCCACTCATCATCAGCAAGGGGGTTTGGATCAGCTGCCTCTGCCTAACCCCGGGCTGCACCTCTGCAACCCCAGTACCTGCTTTGGCCTTTCCCAAGGCCTGCAGCCTGGGGAGTTGCCAGGCCGGAGCTCCCCAGCTCCTCTTCCTTTCCCCAGCACTGCTCTATTCCTGGTACCCTGAGCTCCCAGACAGCTAGGTCCTTCTCCCTCCAAGGCTGGAGAGAGAGTGACTCAGCCCCTGGCTCACAGTCCTTTTACAGGGCCAGCTGTGGCCTAACTGGGGCATGGCCCCAGCTGTGGCTGCTTCCCCAATCAGCCTAGCCTTTTTCAGGAGCGGGGCAACTGCCCCGCTACAGCCACCATAGATGATCAGCATCAAGAGAAGATTGCATCAGAGTCTCTTTACTGGCAAAATGTTCTGAAAAGGCTCATTGTGAGAATGCTTGCTACCCAAAACCCAGCACTGCGTGGCACTTCAGATCAGATGTATGTGCCAAACAATGGAAACTTCCTTAAAATTGTGGAGCTGATAGCTGAGTTTGATGATGTACTCCAGGAGCATCTAAGAAGAGTCACCACCCAAGAAATGTACACACACCACTACCTTGGAAAAAAAATTCAAAATGAGATCATACAGTTACTGGCAACAAAAGTCAAACAGAAGATTGTGGCAGATCTGAAGTCAGCAAGATATTATTCCGTTATTCTGGATTGCACACCTGACATCAGCTATACATAACAAATTACTTTAATGGTGCATTTTGTAACAACAACAGAACCTAGTGAAAATGTCCCTGCAATGGTGACTGTCAGAGAGCATTTTCTAGAATTTATTGAAGTTGATGATACTACAGGAGCTGGTATGACAAATGTGCATCTTAAAAAGCTAGAAGATACAGGAATTGCGATAGCTGACATGAGAGGTCAGGGCTACAATAATGGTGCCAACATGAGAGGAAAGAACAGAGGAGTGCAGACACGGATCCAAGAGTTAAACCCTCTAGCTTTTTTTGTCCCATGCAGTTCTCATTCATTGAACTTGGTGGTCAGTGATGGAGCATCAGTTTCAAGTGAGGCTGCTGAATTTTTTAATGTAATTCAAAGCATCTATGTACTTGTCTCTGCATCAACTCATCGATGGCAAATTTTGAAGCAACATTTGGGAACATCCTCTCTGACACTGAAACCACTGAGTGCCACACAATGGGAAAGTCGAGTGGAGGCGATAAAGCCTATCAAACACCAAATTGGGAAGATAGATGATGCCAGAGTTGCCATTATGGAGGATAATGCTATGACAGGAACTGTTCGTGGGAGAACAGTGGCAGAGGGAAATGGAATCACCAGAAACATACATAACTTCAAATTTCTGTGTGGCTTAGTGTTGTGGCATGACATACTGTTTGAAATAAATGTTGTAAGCAAGAGACTCCAAGGTGTTGACCTTGATATATCTGGAGCAATGGAACAACTGGACAAAGCAAAGTCATACCTACAGTCTTACCAGTCAGATGAGGGATTTCAAAATGTTCTGAAGAGTGCACAGAAGTTGGCATTGGAATTTCACACTGAAGCTATTTCCCCACCCATTCAAGAATACAAGCGTCACCGAAGAAGACATTTTGATTACGAGGTATGGGATAATCCCATAAGAGACCCCAAACAACAATTAAAAGTTGAATTCTTTAACCAGGTGCTACATTGTGCAATACAGTGAGTTGAAGAATATTTCATGCAGCTCAACGAACACAGCAGTATATTTGGGATGTTGTATGATATTCCAAAACTCCTCACTATACCTGAAGAAGACCTATACCAGCAATGCAGGGCACTAGAGACAGTGTTGACACATGATGACATGCGCAATATTGATGCGAGTGATTTAGGTGATGAACTGAAAGCCCTTTCAAGATACATTTCACCAGGATCAACTCCAAAGGCTGTTCTGGAATATATGTGCACAAATAAGATGACCACCCCCTTTCCAAATACTTTTGTTGCTCTGTGCATACTTCTAACACTTCCTGTAACAGTTGCCAGTGGAGAACACAGCTTCTCCAAGCTGAAGTTAATAAAAACACATCTACGCTCCACAATGACACAGGAGAGGCTGGTTGGCCTTGCAACCATCTCAATAAAACATGAGCTGGCCCAGACTGTGGACCTTCAGGAAGCAGTTCAAATCTTTGCAATCAAGAAGGCATGGAAAGCACCATTTTTATTATTCAAACAGATAAAAATGCCAGTGTTTACTATGCAGACAAGAAAAGTTACATTTGCTGTTCAGGCGTTTGAAAGTTAAGTGTTACTTAAAATTTTTGAACAAGGCATTTTAAGTTGTTAGTTCTCCTTTACTGGGGTAGGTAGCAGGGCAGTGCCATGAGAGGAGTAGAACAGGAAGAAGGCAAAATTGAGACCTTTCAAAGTTTTGGCCCAAGCGAGGGGGCATGGAGGCATCATTTGAGCTCCCTGCCTCAGGTGCCAAAATGTTGTGGGCTGGCCCTGCAGATTACTGCAAATCTCAGTTTGCACTAGGTAGGATTGGATCATTCTGCTCTCACCTCCTCAGTAACCCGTCCTCAGAGGGGAAGGTCACAGCTCCACACAGTATCCTCAGAGGCAGAGGCTCTAAGCAGGGGCTCCATTTCTACACATCGACCACAGGCAGGGCCCCACCCCTCAGCCAGAACAATTGACTCCATCGGCAGCACTCCAGCCCCTGTGCTCTTCCCCAGCCAGCCCACATACAGGCAGTACCGGGGCTGGTCCTAGCCCATTGAGCACCCTGGAGTATGGAAAACAAAAAGAACCAATTAGTCTCTGAGTCGGGCCTGAATGGGCTCTGACCACTCCTGCTCTTCCCTCATGTCACACAGTCAGGAGACACCTCTTCCATTGGGGTCCATTTCTCCCTCAGTCTTGGCTTCATGGCAGCATTCACCTGAGGGGTTGGCCCTGGGGTGTGTTAGAGGGTTTTCCCTTCATCCTCTCCTCTGGTTCTTGTCACAAAGACAGAAAGCAGAAGACCAGAAGTCTGAAGTGCAGACAATGCAATGTTTATTGCAAGCATGTCTATAACTCTGACGCCACAGAGCCCTGTTTCCCAGTGTCCCGTTCTCCCCTCCTCAGCAGGCATAATTATACCTGAAATGCATACCCACAGTCCCATCCCTTATGGTCATGTTCCGGTTTTTTTTTTGGTTTTTTTTGGGGGGGGGGGGGGGGGGGGGGGGGGAGCGTGGATCTAGGGTTTTGGTCCCACCTTTTCTGTACCCCATGGGAGGGGTAAGGAGTGAGGTTGTGCTCCAGTCAGGGGCAGGCATTTCTTTGTCCTTTAGTGTTTTATCTTCCCCCCAATCCCCCCTTACCCCTCCCGACTGGTTGTTTGACCTTGCCTTGAGATAGGAGTTGAGGCAGTCTTGAAGTGTGCACCCATCCGTATATTATACTCCCACCATGCCCAGTAACACTTTAACTGCTCTTATCTGTTCCCATTATACTAACAAACCCTCTGGCTTAGGCAAAAGCACAATATACAGTGTCTTTGTCCTTTGTTCACACATATTAGTAAGAATATAAGTGTATCAAGAATCAAACGGGCAAACAAGACCCAAAATTCTATCTCAAGTGAAAATACAGGCCTGAATCCTACATTGTCACTAGCACTCCTAACACTCCACCCCTTTTTTTCACTTTTCTTCTGGGACCCTCCTGCCCAGGTGTGACAGCACATTTCTTGAAAGGGCCAGGTATCAAGATGGAATATGTCGATGCTCCATTTGCCCCACTTCCCTCTGTGCAGTATAATGCCCTGCACCTTTCCTCATATGGGCATACTGCATGTGTTCTAATTAGTGTTCCAGACTTCCCATAGTGATGGACCCGAGAAGGTTGGGTCCGAGTTATCTGTTACACTTTGGTAGAGGGCCTACGTTGCTTTATGTGTTATAACCAATGGTTGTGCTTTGTGGGTCTGTGCCCCCCGGGAACCACTGCAGTATACATTGCAGAATTAGCATACTTAACAGGCCACTAGCCATAATGATCCACAGTAACATTAATATAATAATAATAATAATAATAATATAATATAATAACATTGAGAGTCCTGACCATTGTAGTATAGTCCAACATCTGGGCCACCACAAGAAACACTGCTTCTCCTCTTTTGACAGGGTTAAAATCCTTTTAACACCATTCTGGAGAATATATTTTAAATATGTCCAATTGTTGGCAGTTGCATCGAGCTGCTCCTGCAGGTTTCACATGCTTTTGTCCATATCATGAGTCCATTGAATATTCACAGAGAAGTGGGGTATTGTCCAAAGCAGCTCGACCACTTGGTATGGAATTGGGTAATATGCACTGGTTCAATTGTTCACAGCAATGAGTTCCACGGATCCATTTGTGCTCCAAAGTCTCTATGGCAGCATGTGGATGTGTGTAATTGTGCCAGATGCTGGTGCACTTGTACTCCCAAGTATTATATTACAGAATTGTGTACAGTCCCAGCAGAACACACCCCATTTACATTACACCCAATTGTGCACCCCTGGCAACAGCTCTCTTGGGTCTGCTCCTCCATGGCCATCGGGGAGGGACACATCCAAATATTTTCTCTGGACAGGCAATTGCTTAACATAATTATTGTCCAATTTACATCATTGCATCCTCCACATCTATCCCCCAGTGGTTCCCAGTGAGTTCCTCCCTTTCTCATTACTCCCATAGGATTCATGGGGACCACCCTAGTTGCCTGTTGCGATCTATTGTATCCTGAATTGTTCTTCAGCTGGCACCACCTTTTCTAAAGTTCTGAAAGACAAAAGAACATTTTCCTACTCCCTTTAGGGGCGGGAAATTAGTGCTTAAAATACCCCTTCCTTTTACAAATCTCTTTCCTGATTGCAGGAAAACAGAACAATTACCTCCATACTTTCCTGTGTTTTGTTCTATAGGCAGGCCAGGTTTCAATGGTTTCTACCCTTAAGGGAAAAGGTGAATTATACCTGGTTATTTATGAAATTCATGAGGTGGTGATACCTCAGTTTCCCTTCCTATACAGCAGACCAGGCCTGTAATGGTTTCTCTTCTGTGCCCAGCTTTAAGTTTATTCACAGGTAATAGCTGAGAGGCAACATAATTGGGGCTTGACTGTTCCACTAAAACTCCTTGGCTTAAAAGCCAGGGGTTCTCCCTGCGTGCTCAGCCAGCCGTAGCAAAAATTCCAGGGTGTACAAGTCTTAAAAGCTGTTTCCGAATTTTCACCCGCAAGGGATCAAAAACTCTGACTTGACCCTTTTCCCTTTTTTGCCCCCCCTTTAGCCTATTTGGGAGGGGCTATGGCTTTAAACAAAACTGCTTCATGCAGACACAAACTTTTCAATCTTTGGGCCTGATCCTTTTTGTCAGTTTTTACTGCTTTTCTTGAAACCGCTTTCCAGGGACTAATTAGTAAAGACATTCCATATTGCCTGGCAACCATATCTTCAACCATAAATACTTTTAGAGATGGGGGGAGAAGAAGTGGAGGGATGGGGAGCGAGAGAGAAGAAGCGGAGAGTGGAAGGGAGGGGGAGAGAGAACAGAACGACTTAGGAAGAAAGGAAACCTAAGCCAAGAAAAGTACAGACAGCAACAACACATCTAGAGGTGGGGCTCCATGCGCCAAGGCATCTGGGAACCCCTAGCCCCTATCCTGGCTTTCAGAGTAGAATGGGGGTTGCTGCCATATCCACCAGAGTGAGATGCTTATCTTTGAGTATCCCCCCAAAACCACAGCCCCTTCCCCTAGACCAGGAGTTCTCAAACTGGGGGTCATGACCCCTCAGGGGGGTCGCAAGATGGTTACATGGGGGTCGTGAGCTGTCAGCTCCATGGGCCTGACAACCCTAAGTCTTCATTAAATTAAAATACCCCTCCCCCATTTTTAATTTATAATGGGGGGTCACACTCAGAGGCTTGCTGTGTGAAAGGAGTGAGCAATACAAAAAGTTTGAAAACCACTGCCCTAGACCCTCCCCTCTGAGCCAATCCACTCCTGTCCACCCGGCACTGACCCCCCAGGGTGATAGCATGGATTGGCTCTCCCCTCTCTCCACACATCCACCTGCTTCATAAGCTGAAGCAGCCAGTTAGGAACAAGCTCAGGGTGCTGCATCTGTAAGTGCCTCACAAACTGCGGATCACTCAGCTCCAACCATTTCTCCAGCAACTCCACACCCCCACCAGGTTCCGGTGCCCCCGCCTGGGGTATCACCCATGGTTTGTCCATGGGATCCAGCCAGCACCATGCCCATGCCTATATGCAATTAAGTATATCCCGCCCTGTTTCCCCAGGGATTCTCTTCATCTTGTTCATCCCTGCAGTATGAGAGTACACCCCGAATAGCTGTTTCGACACCTGCCCCAAAATCAGAAATGTATTTCCCAACCCCACCACATTATTGCCCAGTGTGCCCCATCCCAACAGACTGTGCTTTATGGCTACCTCGTTCTCATGAGTTAAACCCTCCATCTCTCTGCCCACTTCCACAAGCCACAGCACAAACTGATCTCAATCACCACGGGGCACCTTCCCCAGTCGACTCAGCAATGCATCCCAGTTCTTTAGGGACAAGGGAGAAAATTCTGCCTGGACTACTGTTTGCGGAGCATGGTCCTGCCCCCAACCATCATCAGGGACTACTATGACCACCTCCTGGAGCTCCTAGGCAGTAGCCGCTTTCTCAGGAGCTCTGACTGTGGATTGCCAATTTATAACGCCCACTGGCAGTCATGGGTACAGTGTATTTTCAGGATGGGGGGGTGACTCCTTTTCTGCCATTGGTGGGGCAGACGATTCGGGACCCCCTGGTCTGTTACTTTCCTGCTTACACCTATATAGTTCATCCTCTAAATCCGCCACCCTCCCCACCAGTTCATCCCTCTCCCGCCGAATTGCCTCACAGGACTCCTCTGCCCATGCAGTGTCCCGTGTCTTTAAATCCACTACCTCCACCACTAGTATGGATTTTTCCATTAAAATCCATTGTTGGTCCACTATCCCCTCCAAATCCTTAATATGCTGGAGGAGATCAGCTTCCCGTTTTACCCAGTATGCCACCCCAGTGCACAGACCTTGTAGTACCATCCCTTTTTTCTGATATTCCTTTCCCTTGGAGTCCCCCAAAACCTCCCCCATCTCCTTCTCAATCTCATCCCAGGTTGACCCCTGAACCTAGTATGGGCCCTAATTCTTCCATATCCATTTATTTTCAAAATCCGTTACCCCGGCTTGCCGGAACCCACAACTACCATCATGAGAGCCTGCCATACTCCCACCAAACAGCGGCTCACACAGTTAGCAAGAGGAACTTACCTGGCTGCTACTCACCTGTCCAGCATGATGCATCTGAGTCACATCACCAATATATTAGAGGGCTTTCCCTTCACCCTCTCCCCTGGTTCTTGTCATGCAGACAGAAAGCAGAAGACCAAAAGTCCGAAGTGCAGGCAATGCGATGTTTATTGGGGTTAGTTTCCAGCAAGCATGTCCATAACTCTGATGCCGCAGAGCCTTGTTTCCCAGTGTCTCATTCCCCTCCCTCCTTAGCAGGCATAATTACCTGAAATGCACTCCCACAGTCCCACTCCTTACAATTTATGGTCATGTTCTGGACCCCCCAAAACGGTGACGTCCCCCAGCGGTGACGTGATGCCCTGAGCAGGAGACTAAGGAGATCACACAGGCGGTGTGTAGAGATGGAGCAGTGGAGATATCTGACGCAGGGCTTTAATAGCTGTGGTTTCCCCTATGCTGACTGGCATTTCTGGAACAGGATCCCAAAACATCCAGGGGTGGGACTACATTGTCATGCAGACCTGGGTGACCAACAGTGGGTCCAGAACTTGTGCATGAAGAAAGCTGTATGCCTGGAGCTGGGTTAAGAGCTTGACTTGGCCTTTCTTAACCAGGACATGCAGAAGAGAGGGGCCCTACCAGTCCAGAAGCGGGTTGCTATTGTTATCTCTAAGCTGGCTACCTCAGACTGCAACAGATCAATTCCAAGGAAGTGTCACAGAGAACAAGCACAGAATCTGCCACAGGTTGCAGGCAAACCACATTCATCAGGCTGCCAGGACAGTTCCCCTGCAAAATTTCTCAGCCCTGCCATGGAAGAGACAAAATCATCTGACAATTCTACCATGAAACTCCAACAGCCCTTAACACTAACCATGTGCACAACACATCTCCAGGCAGAGGGGGTTCTTCCCCAGTGCACTAGCCTTCCCCTAACTCCTCCATGTCCCCCAGCCCTTCCTTACACAGAGATGTGCCCCAGGGATCTGCAAAGGGAGAGGGAAGCTAGGAGTGCTGTGAGCAGTGGCAGGGGGCTGACACACTAACCCTGCAGGCATGGCCAGTGGGGAGTCAAGTAAAAACTCCCTAACAGCTGGACAGCAGGATGAAACCTCCTGATGGTTCCTGCCTCTGAGAGGCCTGGTGTCTGCATGTATAGGAGAGTGGTCAGGCCAGACACTGCATGTTCTGGGAGCTGGAAATTCTAGATCCAGAAATGAGGACAAGGGCGTCTCCATATACACCCCCCAGTAACCACATGGGACAAGCCCCAGGAGGCCCGGGCCTTCTCTGAGCTCCCCAACAGCAATGCCCATAGCCCATTGCCCTCTATCACTCTGAAACTGGAGAGTTAATGAGCCCTGAAAGAGCCTGAGAGAACAATAAAATCCAAAAGGAAAGGAAAAAGAAATTGGGGAAAATGGGGTGCCAAGCAGTGAGTGGCATGTTTATTTCATGAAAAGCTGCTGCAAACTGTTATCTGATAAAGTCTTCTTGGGGCTAATTAAGAGGGGCCAGGTTTCCACTTGCAGGGAATTTTATTCATGGCTTTGTGTTAAAAATGAGAGAAAAATACATTCACTTAGTTCTGAGCATGAGAAGATGAAAGAACCAAAGTCCTTCCCACAGTATCCAAAGCCTGTGGAGACATTTGGGAGCCTGGCTAACCCCATGTATCTGTGACCTGCACATGGCTCGTCTACTCAGGTTCTGTCTGCTGGCTCTCCTGGAGATGGAGCATAGTCAGGCGCTGCATTCCAGAGAGTCGATCGCTCGACATGTGCTCGTGTCTCTGATGGTGCCAGGTGTTGTTCTCATCTGTAAACGTAAGGAGAGCTGACATATGCTTTGGTTTATGCTTGGCCGGCTCAGAAACATTCTGCAGTTAATACTCCACTGAGGTGACACACTGCACATTCTGGCCAGAAACAGAGGTGACACAGATGGTGGTGGTAAGTGACATGTTGGTAAGCCTGTAAGTGAGTGTAAGTTGGTGTAGAAACCGATGTAGGAGGTGTCACTTACATGCCAGTGGGAGGGTGGTGGGTGGACCGGGAAAGGGAAAAACAACCAGCAGGAGAATGAGAGCACACACCCCAGGCCTTATACTGGCTGAGAGGCTGGGTAACCTGCTTAGATGGAGACAGGCTTTAGACATGGTGAGAAAATAGACCTGGCACCAGTTCTCTACAAAACCCAGGGCCGGCACAACCCATTAGGCGACCTAGGTGGTCGCCTAGGGCGCTGCTATTTGCAGGGTGCCAGCGCCCCGGCAGTCCGTTGAATTTTGGGGGCGGGACCTTCCACCGCCTAGGGCGCCGGAAAAGCTGGCGGCGCTCCTGACAAAACCATACATTTTTTTTGGTGGGGGAGACCCCTCTAACCCCCTGCTCAGAACCCATGAGCTGACACCATCATCTCCCCCACACTCCCTGCAGGGGTGTCTCAGCACCTCACACAGCCAGATCAACCTGTGGGTGTCTTCTGTACAAGTGCTTCTCAAACACGCTCCAGTCTTCAACCAGACAATCTTTCTAAGAGATCTGCTCTAGGAATTATTTGGGACAGTTCTCTGGCCTGTGTTATACAGGGGGTCAGAATAGACAATTGCAAGAGTCCCTTCAGACCCTGGAATCCATGACTCTACAAAGGCACTGCCTTACAGACACTTCCCCTCCCAGCCCATAGGAGCCGACTCTGTGGGTGCTCCAACCCTGGAGCACTCACGGAAAAAAATTAGCGGGTGCTTAGCACCCGTTGGCAGCCAGATCCTCCTCCCCGCAGCGCCTCCCATCCACCAGTGGCCCAACTCTTCCCCCTCCCTCCCAGCGCCTACCACCTGCCGCGATCAGCTGTTCTGCAGCATGCAGGAGGCACTGGAGAGGGGGAGGAGCAGGGATGGGGCGCACTCGGGGGAAGGGGTGGAACTGGGCAGGAAGAGGCAGGGCAGTGTGGAGCAGGGGCGGAAAGAGGCAGGGCAGGGATGGGGACTTGGGGGAAGAGGGCAGGTGGGGGCGGAGCAGGGGGTTAAGCACCCCTAGGGTCCGGAGGAAGTCGGTGCCCTTGCCCAGCCCCTGTCACAACCTCATGGGTCTCAACCTGGGTCTGGGGGGTTCACAGTCAACTGTCACTTCCCTGCTCCCAGCAGCTTGCTACTAACCAGCTGAGAAGAGAGACCATGAAACTTAAAGCTACATCAGGGTGGCCTTCCTTGGGCCCTGGTTGGAATCATAGAATCATAGAAGATTAGGGTTGGAAGAGACCTCAGGAGGTCATCTAGTCCAACCCCCTGCTCAAAGGATCTCTCATTGGTCAGGAAATAAGCCACCCACCAACTGGGAGACCTTATCATGAGTAACTGGCCAGGGGCTTCTTCTGCTGGCACACGGAAATGGCTATTGTCCAGGTCAGGATCCTCCATTACTGTGGATTGGCCAGAGCTCTGCACCAAGCAGCAGCATTCCCACAGGGCTAAGCCTGTCTGCAGCTCTCTGCTCCTCTGACACTAGAGCTACAGAGAACAGGGAAAGGGAACCACCAGAAGGACAGAGTGTCCAAAGCCTTCCAGCTGCATGGAGCTGCAACTACAGTGTGTCCCTTGGAGATGAGGCTGGGCGTGCTGGCATCAACGCAGGAGGCAGGTCTCAGTGATGGGAGTGAGAGAGGCCTTGCAAGCATGCTGGCATTACCAGAAGCAACCGCTGCCAGATGGGCATGGTCAGGGGTAAGGGCACAGGACTTCCATGGACAAGAGCAGCCCTTCCTGGCCTGAGCAAGGTTTGCAGAGTCTTGTGTTTTGCAGGTGGTCTCCTCGGGGCAGCCTGCTGCTCAGCACCAGGTGAAGGTGTAACTGGCATGGCGAGGGGCATGGGGAGCATCCCAGACTGCCCTGCTAACTCTCCAAAGAGACCAAAGCCCTGAGGTAAGTGGGGAAATGGTATACCGATAGGAAGCATGAGCAGGAGAGCGCAAGAGGGGAGGAGTCCTGTCTCATACTGAGAAAGCGGGACGATCAGCAAGTTATCTTAAGTGCCTATACACAAATGCAAGAAGCCTAGGAAACAAGCAGGGAGAACTGGAAGTCCTGGCACAGTCAAGGAACTATGATGTGATTGAAATAACAGAGACTTGGGGTATGTCTACACTACGAAATTAGGTCGAATTTATAGAAGTCGGTTTTATAGAAATCGTTTTTATACAGTCGATTGTGTGTGTCCCCACACAAAATGCTCTAAGTGCATTAAGTCGGCGGACTTCGTCCACAGTACCGAGGCTAGCGTCGACTTCTGGAGCGTTGCACTGTGGGTAGCTATCCCACAGTTCCCGCAGTCTCCGCCGCCCATTGGAATTCTGGGTTGAGATCCCAATGCCTGATGGGGCAAAAACAGTGTCGCGGGTGATTCTGGGTACATGTCGTCAGGCCCCCACTCCCTCCCTCCCTCCCTCCCTCCCTCCGTGAAAGCAACAGCAGACAATCGTTTCGCGCCTTTTTTCTGCCCAGACGCCATAGCACTGGGATCATGGAGCCCGCTCAGATCACCGCGGCAATTATGAGCACTATGACAACCACGCGCATTATCCTGGAGTATATGCAGAGCCGGAACCTGGCAAAGCAAAACCAGGAGGAGGAGGAGGAGGAGGCAACAGCAGCGCAGAGGCAACAGCAGCGCGGTGACGAGAGTGATGAGGAAATAGACATAGACTTCTCACAAAGTACGGGCCACAGCAATGTGAAAATCATGGTGGTAATGGGGCAGGTTCATGCCGTGGAACGCCGATTCTGGGCCCGGGAAACAAGCACAGACTGGTGGGACCGCATAGTGCTGCAGGTGTGGGACGATTCCCAGTGGCTGCGAAACTTTCGCATGCGTAAGGGCACTTTCATGGAACTTTGTGACTTGCTTTCCCCTGCCCTGAAGCGCCAGAATACCAAGATGAGAGCAGCCCTGACAGTTGAGAAGCGAGTGGCCATAGCCCTGTGGAAGCTTGCAACGCCAGACAGCTACCGGTCAGTCGGACATCAATTTGGAGTGGGCAAATCTACTGTGGGGGCTGCTGTGATTCAAGTAGCCAGGGCAATCAAAGAGCTGCTGATATCAAGGGTAGTGACTCTGGGAAATGTGCAGGTCATAGTGGATGGCTTTGCTGCAATGGGATTCCCTAACTGTGGTGGGGCGATAGATGGAACCCATATCCCTATCTTGGCACCGGAGCACCAAGCCAGCGAGTACATAAACCGAAAGGGGTACTTTTCAATGCTGCTGCAAGCACTGGTGGATCACAAGGGACGTTTTACCAACATCAACGTGGGATGGCCAGGAAAGGTACATGACGCTCGCGTCTTCAGGAACTCTGGTCTGTTTCAAAAGCTGCAGGAAGGGACTTTCTTCCCAGACCAGAAAATAACCGTTGGGGATGTTGAAATGCCTATAGTTATCCTTGGGGACCCAGCCTACCCCTTAATGCCATGGCTCATGAAGCCATACACAGGCAGCCTGGACAGTAGTCAGGACCTGTTCAACTACAGGCTGAGCAAGTGCAGAATGGTGGTAGAATGTGCATTTGGACGTTTAAAAGCGCGCTGGCGCAGTTTACTGACTCGGTTAGACCTCAGCGAAAACAATATTCCCATTGTTATTACTGCTTGTTGTGCGCTCCACAATATCTGTGAGAGTAAGGGGGAGACGTTTATGGCGGGGTGGGAGGCTGAGGCAAATCGCCTGGCCGCTAATTACGCGCAGCCAGACACCAGGGCGATTAGAAGAGTACAGCAGGGTGCGGTGCGCATCAGAGAAGCTTTGAAAACCAGTTTCATGACTGGCCAGGCTACGGTGTGAAAGTTCTGTTTGTTTCTCCTTGATGAACCTCCCCCCCGCCCCCGCCCGGTTCACTCTACTTCACTGTAAGCTAGACACCCTCCCCTCCCCCCTTCGATCACCGCTTGCAGAGGCAATAAAGTCATTGTTACTTCAAATTCATGCATTCTTTATTAATTCACACAAATAGGAGGATAACTGCCAAGGTAGCCCAGGAGGGATGGGGGAGGAGGGAAGCGCTGGGTGGGGTGGGGGAGGAGGGAAGGACAAGGACACCGTGCACTATAAAACTTTAAAACTTTAAAAATTAGAAACTTCAAAACTTATTGAAGGCCAGCCTTCTGCTGCTTGAGCAATCCTCTGGGGTGGAGTGGCTGGGTGGCCGGAGGCCCCCCCACCGCGTTCTTGGGCGTCTGGGTGAGGACGCCATGGAACTTGGGGAGGAGGGCTGTTGGTTACACAGGGGCTGTAGTGGCGGTCTGTGCTCCTGCTGCCTTTCTTGCAGCTCAACCATACGCTGGAGCATCTCACTTTGATGCTCCAGCAGTCGGAGCATGGACTCCTGCCTTCTGTTCTCAATCTGACGCCACCTCTCAGATTCAGCCCGCGATTCAGCACGCAACCTCTCCGATTCAGCACGCGATTCAGCCCGCCACCTCTCCTCGCGTTCAAACTGTGCTTTTCTGCAGTCAGACATTGTCTGCCTCCAAGCATTCTGCTGAACCCTGTCAGCGTGGGAGGCCGTCTGGAGCTCCGAGAACATTTCATCCCGAGTTCTCTTCTTCCTCCTTCTAATCTTCACTAGCCTCTGCGAAGGAGAAACATTTGCAGCTGGTGGGGGAAAAGGGAGATAGGTAGTTAAAAAGACACATTTTAGAGAACAATAGGATCACTCTTTCCCGTTAAACCTTGCTGTTCACATTACATAGCACAAATGCTTTCGTTACAAGGTCGTATTTTGCCTCTATTTATATTGAGGGTCTGCCGATTTGGTGTGAGAGATCACTCACGCAGGGCCAGGCAACAGAATTCGGCTTGCAGGCAGCCATGGTAAGCCACAGTCTTTTGGCTTCTTTAACCTTAATAACATGTGGGAATGGTTTCAAACAGCAGCACCCTCATTTTCCATACCAAGCAGCCGTTGGGTTGGCCATTTAAAATGGTATGGCAATTTAAAAGGAGGGAGGGATGCGGTTGCCGGGTTAACGTGCAGCACAAACCCAACTAACCCCCCCCCCCCCCCCCACACACACCCAATTCCCTGGGATGATCACTTCACCCCTCCCCCCACCGCGTGGCTAACAGTGGGGAACATTTCTGTTCAGCCGAGCAGGAACGGGCACTCTGAATGTCCCCTTAATAAAAGCACCCTATTTCAACCAGGTGACCATGAATGATATCACTCTCCTGAGGATAACACAGAGAGATAAGGAATGGATGTTGTCTGAATGCCAGCAAACACCGGGACCATACGCTGCCATGCTTTGCTATGCAATGATTCCAGACTACGTGCTACTGGCCTGGCGTGGTAAAGTGTCCTACCATGGCGGACGGAATAAGGCAGCCCTCCCCAGAAACCTTTTGCAAAGGCTTTGGGAGTACATCCAGGAGAGCTTTCTGGAGATGTCCCTGGAGGATTTCCGCTCCATCCCCATACACGTTAACAGACTTTTCCAGTAGCTGTCCTGGCCGCGAATGCCAGGGCAAATTAATCATTAAACACGCTTGCTTTTAAACCATGTGTAATATTTACAAAGGTACACTCACCAGAGGTCCCTTCTCCGCCCTCAGGGTCTGCGAGCACGCTTTGGGATTGGGTGGGTTCGGGGTTTACTGCCTCCAGGTCCAGGGTGATAAACATATCCTGGCTGTTGGGGAAAACGGTTTCTCTGCCTCCTTGCTGTGAGCCATCTCCCATCTCTTCATCATCATCGTCTTCCTCGTCCCCAGAACCCGCTTCTGTGTTGCGTGAGTCTCCATTGACGGAGTCAAAGCACAGGGTTGGGCTACTGGTGGCTGCACCCCCTAGCATGGCATGCAGCTCGGCGTAGAAGCGGCATGTCTGCGGCTGTGCCCCGGACATTCCGTTTGCCTCTCTGGTTTTGTGGTAGGCTTGCCTATCTCCTTAATTTTCAATCGGCACTGCGGTGCATCCCTGTTATGGCCTCTGTCCTTCATGCCCTTTGAGACTTTTTCAAATGTTTTTGCATTTCATTTACTTCTACGGAGGTCCGCTAGCACGGATTCGTCTCCCCATATGGCGAGCAGATCCCGTACCTCCCGTTCGGTCCATGCTGGAGCTCTTTTGCGATCCTGGGACTCCATCGTGGTTACCTGTGCTGATGAGCTCTGCGTGGTCACCTGTGCTCTCCACGCTGGGCAAACAGGAAATGAAATTCAAATGTTCGCGGGGCTTTCCTGTCTACCTGGCCATTGCATCCGAATTCAGATTGATGTCCAGAGCAGTCACAATGGTGCACTGTGGGATAGTTCCCGGAGGCCAATACCATCACATTGCGGCCACACTAACCCAAATTCGAAATGGCAAAACCGATTTCAGCGCTAATCCCCTCGTCGGAGGTGGTTTAAAGAAACCAATTTAAAGAGCCCTTTAAGTCGGAAATAAGGGCTTCGTCGTGTGGACGGGTCCAGGCTTAAATCGAGGTAACGCTGCTAAATTCGACCTAAAATCGTAGTGTAGACCAGGCGTTGGTGGGATAACTCACATGACTGGAGTACGGTCATGGATGGATATAAACTGTTCAGGAAGGACAGGCGGGGCAAAAAAGGTGGGGGAGTTGCATTGTATGTAAGAGAGCAGTATGAACCTGCAAAAAAACCTGAGAGTCTCTGGATTAAGTTTAGAAGTGTGAGCAACAAAGGTGATGTCGTGGTGGGAGTCTGCTATAGACCACCAGACCGGGGGATGAGGTGGATGAAGCTTTCTTCTGGCAACTAACAGAAGTTACTAGATCACAGGCCCTGGTTCTCATGGGAGACTTCAATCACCCTGATATCTGCTGTGAGGGCAATACAGACAAGTTTTTGGAAAGTGTAGGAGACAATTTCCTGGTGCAAGTGCTGGAGGAACCAACTAGGGGCAGAGCTCTTCGTGACCTGCTGCTCACAAACCGGGAAGAATTAGTAGGGGAAGCAAAAGTGGATGGGAATCTGGGAGGTCGAGTTCAGGATCCTGACACAAGGAAGAAAGGAGAGCAGCAGAATACGGACCCTGGACTTCAGAAAAGCAGACTTTGACTCCCTCAGGGAACTGGGAGAATAACATGAGGGGGAAAAGAGTCCAGGGGAGCTGGCTGTATTTTAAAGAATCCTTACTGACGTTTCAGGAACAAACCATCCTGATGTGTAGAAAGAATAGTAAATATGGCAGGTGAACAGCTTGGCTTAACAGTGAAATCCTTGCCGATCTTAAACACAAAAAAGAAGCTTACAAGAAGTGGAAGATTGGACAAATGACCAGGGAGGAGTATAAAAATATTGCTCAGGCACGCAGGAGTGAAACCAGGAAGGCCAAATCACACTTGGAGTTGCAGCTAGCAAGAGATGTTAAGAGTAACAAGAAGGGTTTCTTCAGGTATGTTAGCAACAAGAAGAAAGTCAAGGAAAGTGTGGGCCCCTTACTGAATGAGGGAGGCAGCCTAGTGACAGAGGATGTGGAAAAAGCTAATGAACTCAATGCTTTTTTTGCCTCTGTCTTCACGAACAAGGTCAGCTCCCAGACTACTGGACTGGGTAGCACTTCATGGGGAGGAGGTGACCAGCCCTCTGTGGAGAAAGAAGTGGTTCAGGACTGTTTAGAAAAGCTGGACGAGCACAAGTCCATGGGGCCAGATGCACTGCATCCGAGGGTGCTAAAGGTGTTGGCAGATGTGATTGCAGAGCCATTGGCCATTATCTTTGAAAACTCATGGTGATTGGGGGAGGTCCTGGATAACTGGAAAAAGGCTAATGTAGTGCCCATCTTTAAAAAAGGGAAGAAGGAGGATCCGGGGAACTACAGGCCAGTCAGCCTCACCTCAGTCCCTGGAAAAATCATGGAGCAGGTCCTCAAGGAATCAATTCTGAAGCACTTAGAGGAGAGGAAAGTGATCAGGAACAGTCAGCATGGATTCACCAAGGGCAAGTCATGCCTGACTAACCTAATTGCCTTCTATGAGGAGATAACTGGGTCTGTGGATGAGGGGAAAGCAGTGGATGTGTTATTCCTTGACTTTAGCAAAGCTTTTGATACGGTCTCCCACAGTATTCTTGCCGGCAAGTTAAAGAAGTATTGGCTGGATGAATGGACTATAAGATGGATAGAAAGCTGGCTAGATCGTCAGGATCAACGGGTAGTGATCAATGGCTCCATGTCTAGCTGGCAGCAGTGATGAGCTGCCAAAATCTTAACAACCGGTTCCCTCCTCACCCCACAAGGGTGTCGTGGCCCGCCCCCCGGGACTCCTGCACCATCTAACCCCCCGCGTTCCTTGACGCCCCCCTCCCGGGACCCCTACCCCATCCATCCCCCTTCCCTGTCCCTGACTTCACCCTGCCACCCCATCCAACCCCATCTCTCATTCCTGATGGCCCGCCGGGACCCCTGCCCCGTCCAACCACCCAGTAGCGGCGCCAGCTCTTCCGGCGCCCTAGGCGGCGGAAGGTACCGCCCCCGAAATGCCGCCCCCGACAGCGGCGCGGCGGAAGGTCCCGCCTCCAAAGTTGAACTGACGGCCGGGGCGCCGGCGCCCCCAAAATAGCAGCGCCCTAGGCGACCGCCTAGGTCGCCTAATGGGTTGCGCCGGCCCTGCAACCACCCCTTCTCCCTGTCCCCTGACCGCCCCTGGAACCCCTGCCCCTGACTGCCTCCCACCACCCCATCCAACCCCCCCTCCTTCCTGACTGCTCCCCCGGGACCCCTGCCCCCATTCAACCCCCCTGTTCCCCGCCCTCTGACTGCCCCGACCCCTATCCACTCCCCCACATCCGACCACCCCCCCG
>QXTE01000341.1:984602-1080806 GCA_003942145.1 Platysternon megacephalum
CCCCCCCCCCCGCTCCCTGCCCCCTTACCGCGCTGCCTGGAGGTGGCTGGCGGCGCTACAACCGCGCCGCTCGGCTGGAGCCGGGCCACGCCGCCACCGCGCAGTGCCTGAAGCACCGGGTCAGGCTGAGCTCACAGCCCCCCCCCCCGACTTCCCACGAATCAGCTGTTCGCGTGGGAAGCCTGGGAGGGCTGAGAAGCGGTGCAGCGGTTTTGCGCTCAGGCCCAGGGAGGCGGAGGCGGAGGCGGAGGCGGAGCGGAGGTGAGCTGGGGTGGGGAGCGGTTCCCCTGCGCGCCCCCCCCCCGGGTTACCTGCTGCGGCGTGGGCGGCCCCCCCACCCCAGCTCACCTCCGCTACGTCTTCGCCTCCCTGGGCCTGAGCGCGAAGCTTCTCCACTCTCCCAGGCTTCCTGCGTGAACAGCTGATTCGCAGGAAGCGGGGGGGGGGAGGGGAGGAGGAGAAGCGGTGCGGAGCGTTCAGGGGAGGAAGCAGAGGCGGAGCAGAGGTGAGCTGGGGCCGGGGTGCGGGGTGCAGAGCTGCTGGTGGGTGCTCTGCACCCACCAAATTTTCCTCGTGGGTGCTCCAGCCCCGGAGCACCCATGGAGTCGGCGCCTAAGGCGCCACTTTTGGATAAGGTGCTCAGGGGGAGTGGCTGCTCCCCCTGCTCCCCCCCTAGCTATGCTCCTGGGTCACTTCAACTTGCCGGTTGTTAAATTTAGAAGCCCTTTTAGAACCGGTTGTCCCATGTGAGACAACCGGTTCGAAAAGTGCTTCTAAATTTAACAACCGGTTCCCGCGAACCGGCTCCAGCTCACTACTGGTTGGCAGCTGGTATCAAGCGGAGGCCCCAAGGGTCGGTCCTGGGGCCGGTTTTGTTCAACATCTTTATTAATGATCTGGAGGATGGGATGGATTGCACCCTCAGCAAGTTCACGGAGGACACTAAGCTGGGGGGAGAGGTAGATACGCTGGAGGGTAGGGATAGGATCCAGAGTGACCTAGACAAATTGGAGGATTGGGCCAAAAGAAATCTAATGAGTTTCAACAAGGATAAGGAACTGGTTAAAGGGGAGACTACAACGGGTCGTACTGAATGGTGAACTGTCAGGTTGGAAGGAGGTTACTAGTGGAATTCCTCAGGGATCGGTTTTGGGACCAATCTTATTTACTGACCTTGGCACAAAAAGTGGGAATGTGCTAATAAAGTTTGCGGATGACACAAAGCTGGGAGGCATTGCTAATACAGAGAAGGACCAGGATATCATACAGGAAGATCTGGATGACCTTGTAAACTGGAGTTAATAGTAATAGGATGAAATTTAATAGTGAAAAGTGCAAGGTCATGCATTTAGGGATTAATAACAAGAATTTTGGTTATAAATTGGGGACACATCAGTTGGAAGTAACAGAGGAGGAGAAGGACCTCGGAGTATTGGTTGATCACAGGATGACTATGAGCCGCCAATGTGATATGGCCATTTGAAAAAGCTAATGCGGTCTTAGGATGCATCAGGCGAGGTATTTCCAATAAAGATAAGGAGGTGTTAGTACCGTTATACAAGGTACTGGTGAGACCTCATCTGGAATATTGTGTGCAGTTCTGGTCTCCTATGTTTAAGAAGGATGAATTCGAAGTGGAACAGGTACAGAGAAGGGCTACTAGGATGATCCGAGGAATGGAAAACCTGTCTTATGAAAGGAGACTCAAAGAGCTTGGCTTGTTTAGCCTAACCAAAAGAAGGCTGAGGGGAGATATGATTGCTCTTTATAAATATATCAGAGGGATAAATATCAGGGAGGGAGAGGAATTATTTAAGCTTAGTACCAATGTGGACACAAGAACAAATGGATATAAACTGGACATTAGGAAGTTTAGACTTGAAATTAGACGAAGGTTTCTAACCATTAGAGGAGTGAAGTTCTGGAACAGCCTTCCAAGGGGAGTAGTGGGGGCAAAAGACATATCTGGCTTCAAGACTAAGCTTGATAAGTTTATGGAGGGGATGGTATGATGGGATAGCCTAATTCTGGCAATTAATTAATCTTTGATTATTAGCAGGTAAATATGTCCAATGGTCTGTGATGGGATGTTAGATGGGGTGGGATCTGAGTTACTATAGAGAATTCTTTCCTGGGTGTTGGCTGGTGAGTCTTGCCCACATGCTCAGGGTTTAACTGATCGCCATATTTGGGGTCAGGAAGGAATTTTCCTCCAGGGCAGATTGGCAGAGGCCCTGGAGGTTTTTCGCCTTCCTCTGCAGAGTGGGGCACGGGTCACTTGCTGGAGGATTCTCTGCACCTTGAGGTCTTTAAACCATAGGTTGTACAGGAGTGGGTGGGTGAGATTCTGTGGCCTGCGTTGTGCAGGAAGTCAGACTAGATGAGCATAATGGTCCCTTCTGATCTTAAAGTCTATGAGTCTATGAGTCTATGAGGACAAGTGCAGAGTCCTGCACTTAGGACGGAAGAATCCCATGCACTGCTACAGACTAGGGACCGAGTGGCTAGGCAGCAGTTCTGCAGAAAAGGACCGAGGGGTTACAGTGGATGAGAAGCTGGATATGAGTTGACAGTGTGCCCTTGTTGCCAAGAAGGTGAACGGCATTTTGGGCTGTATAAGTAGGGGCATTGCCAGCAGATCGAGGGACGTGATCATTCCCCTCTATTCGACATTGGTGTGGCCTCATCTGGAGTACTGTGTCCAGTTTTGGGCCCCACACTACAAGAATGATGTGGAAAAATTGGAAAGAGTCCAGCGGAGGGCAACAAAAATGATTAGGGGGCTGGAGCACATGACTTATGAGGAGAGGCTGAGAGAACTGGGATTCTTTAGTCTGCAGAAGAGAAGAATGAGGGGTGATTTGATAGCTGCTTTCAACTACCTGAAAGTGGATTCCAAAGAGGAAGGATCTAGACTGTTCACAGTGGTACCAGATGACAGAACAAGGAGTAATGGTCTCAAGTTGCAGTGGGGGAGGTTTAGATTGGATATTAGGAAAAACTTTTTCACTAGGAGGGTGGTGAAGCACTGGAATGGGTTACCTAGGAAGGTGGTGGAATCTCCTTCCTTAGAGGTTTTTAAGGTCAGGCTTGACAAAGCCCTGGCTGGGATAATTTAGTTGATTGGTCCTGCTTTGAGCAGGGGGTTGGACTAGATGACGTCCTGAGGTCCCTTCCAACCCTGATATTCTATGATTCTATAATTCTCTCAGGGCAGCAGGCCGATTGCTATCGCACCCTAAGAACTGCAGGGAAGAGCAAAGGCCAGGTGGTGGCAGCTTATGGGTGAGGCTGGAGTGGGAGGGCTTGAACAAGTTCTACAGAAAGAGGAAGCGTGTCCACAGCCAGTCCTGCACTGCTAAATCCACCCTAGCAATGGCACGGCCTGGGCAGAGACCCCAGAGTGTCAATTGCTGGGCGAGTGCTGGTTAACGCTGCCGTCTATGCTTCCTATTATGCCTGCTCTTACCTTTTCTGAGGGTGCTTGGGGGATTCCCCACTGCACCCAGCCCCACCAGTGACCTCTGCAATGTGCAACACACTCCTGCTGGCTCCATCTGCTGAATGACCCTGTCTGGCTCTGGCAGGCCTGAGAGAGGCTGGCAGAGTCCAGTCTGCTCCAGGTCTCTATTCATCCCCCAGCCCAGGGAGCAGAGGCCTGGGAGTGAAAGATGTAAAGGTCCCCATACCTCAGCTGTTCCCTCGCTGGGGGTCACATTTCTGTCCAACCCAGTGCCAGGCCCGGAGGTGAGAAGAGAGGAAGTCACCTCCTTCCGCCTTTTCCTCTGCCCTGTGTCCCATGGCCAGTCCTTCTTGGAACCAGCCCACCCACCAGGCTGCCAGCTGCACCACCTGCTCTGGGAAAGCTCCCGTTCTGCCTCAGAGAGGGGCTAGTCGGGAGGGTGGATAAAGACCCCAGGAAAGGCCATTCACGCAGGAGTCAGGAGCGGGGAGTGGGATGTTAGAGCTGTTCAATCTCACCCAGCTGGAGGGTGGGAGGAAGGGCATGCTGCCCCTCGTAGTGCGTAGATCAATACAGTACACTCATCATGGGGCAGAGCGGGCAGCCCAGAGCTCATGACTCATCCAGGTCGGCTAGTAAGTGGAAAAACTGCAGCCTGAGCACAGCCAAATGCTCTGAAAGATACAGGCAGGAAACAAGGCATTGGTGTAGTGAGGCACAGCGAGCAGCAGGGATCAACTGATGTGTCAGCTGCTCTGGTCTTCCACACCCACATAACGACACACCCACAGTAAGTTGGGTGACCAGATAGCAACTGTGAAAAAACGGGACAGGGGGTTGGGTGTAATAGGCGCCTATATAAGAAAAAGTCCCCAAAAACGAGACTGTCCCTTTAAAAACAGGACATCTGGTCACCCTAACAGTAAGGGACAGGCACACACACTCACAGCCCCCCAACACTAAGGCACTCCACCTCCCCAATCCTGCAGGCTCCTGCCTGCTGGCTGGGCCCAGAGAAAACCCCATCACATGGGCATCCAACCCCCTGTCCCCCTGGGATGGAGCTTCCCCTTTCATCAACATAATGCCATGTAAATATATTCATATGTATGTAAATTATTTACATTTATTCAAATATAAATTCAAGCGCATGTCTACTTCCATTTGCTTTGAGGATGCTGGCAGGTGTGCAAATTCCTGCTCAACACACACACACACACCACACATACACACTGAACACACACACCACACATACACACTGCACACACACACCATACACACACGTGCACATGCACACACGCACGCTGTAGATGCACCACGCACACATGCACACTGCACCTGGACATACGCACACCGCACACATGCACACTGCACACACATACATACATACCATACACACACATGGAAAGCCACTGATCAAGGTGCTGACTGAGGGAAAAGGGGGGCACACTGCGAAAGGCTGTGAGACGGAGGGGATGGGGTGCAGATAGGAAGCAAAGGTTCCAGGCCGAGGGAGATGCTGGCAGGCGGGAGGGATGTGGCAGGAAAGAAGTGGAGGGAGAGCTGTAGAGTGGAGGGAGAGGGAAGGAAAACAGAGAAAACCAAGGCCAAAGACAGAGGAAGAGCCGGGGATGGAGGCACAGCCAAGGATGGGGAGGAGCAGAGCAGGGCAGGCAGGGACAGGCTTTAGCTTAGTCCAGATAAAGTTTGTGGCCACTATCAAACAAGACAACATGCACAGACTCACTAACAGCATAACCCCAGCCCTATGCAGGGCCAGTCCATCTCTGCTGGGAGTGGACACAGTCCTATTGAAGTCAATGAGTGGCCCCACTTACACCCTGGACAAGTTGGCCCAACCCCTCATCCCCCCCCCCCCCCCCCCCCCCCCCCCTCCCCCCCCCCCCCCCCCCCCCCCCGCTCCAGTACATTACACTGAGGGATGGGGGAGGCGTTGCCGGGGGCATCCGCTCACGTTCTGTGCACCTGGGGTCTTGCCTCCTACGCTTCTGCAAGGCCCAGGCAGGCTCCAGAGATGCTCAGCCTGACTCTCACCAGGCCCCAGGCCGCCAACTAGCTGCCAGGCAGGAGCGGCACAGAGCATACACCTCCAGCTAAGCACCCAGGGCCGGCGCAACCCATTAGGCGACCTAGGCGGTCGCCTAGGGCGCTGCTATTTTGGGGGCGCCTGCGCCCCCGCCGCCCGTCGAAATTTGGGGGCGGGACCTTCCGCCGCTGCTGTTGGGGGTGGCATTTCGGGGGCAGGACCTTCCGCCGCCTAGGGCACCGGAAGAGCTGGCGCCGCTACTGTAAGCACCCCCTTAGTCTCTGCTGCCCCCTCTTGTCTCCATGTCATCCATGCAGCTGTCTGCACTTGGGGCCCTGCTTCCCTCCCTCAGGGCTCTCCTGAAAACACGCTTTTACTACAAAGCCTCTCTTAGCAACATTATGCGCATGCATGTGAGCATGTGTGCACACATTTGTGTGTATGAACGTCTGCACACACATGAGTGAAAACATGTATGTGCATGTGTGTGTGTGTATGTGTGCATATGTGTGCGTGCTCTGATGTGTGGAAGAAAGGCCAGGAAAGGCCAGCAGGGGAAGAGTGCTCATTGCTATAGCTGCTCCTGAGCAGGGCTAGGTACTAAACAAAACCAAATGAAATCAGCATGAATGCCCAAGAAGTTAACATGGGAATGCAAACGACTGCAAGCCAACATGCAGGCAAAGCTAACGCAAAGCTGATAGAAATGCTTTGCCATGAAATCCTCTGCTAATTTTATCACCTCTCTCACATCCTGACTCACAGCAATATGTCTTTAACTACTTAGCTATGTTCTGTCCAGGTCCTTTTCTGACTTTATATCTGTTAAGCACCATGTCCACCCAGGGCACTATAAAAATTATTGGTAGCTTAAGTACAAGTGATCATGACTTGATCACATTTATAATGTGCAAGCAGAATAAAGTACAGACCACTAATATACATACTTGCTGCTTTAATAGGGCAAATTTCACAACGCTGAAAACAATTATGAGCCAAATCAGCTGGGAAGAAGAATGTAATCAGATAAATGTGATTGATCATTGGGAATCATCCAAGAACACCTTTTGTCCCAAAAGCCACAAGCCTACAACTGAGGAAGACGGCTGTTCTGGTTAAAAAATGGACCTGGTTTAGAGGGGAAGTGAAGGCAGCTATAATATATATCAAATAAATGGAAGAAAGGGGAAGTTGATAGTAATGTATATAAATCAGAAATTAGGAACTGTAGTAAATTGATAAGGGAAGCAAAGGGACACAAAGAGAAATCTGTGACTATCAGAGTTAAGGATAATAAGATGGTATTTTTAAAACATATTAGGAACAAAAAATCCTGACAGTATTGGTTCATTACTAGATGGAACTAGTAGAATTATCAATCATAATGCAGAAGAGGAAGAAGTGTTCAATAAATATTTCAGATCTGTATTTGGGGGAAAAAACAGATGATAAAGTCTGATCATATGGTGGTAACACTCTTTCCATTCACTAGTATCTTGGTAGAATGTTAAACAGAAGCTACTAAAGTTAGACTTTCAATCAGCAGGTCCAGTAACTTTCATCCAATAGTTTTAAAAGAGCTGGCTCAGGAGCTCGTTGGACTCTTAATGTTGATTTTCAAAAGTCTTTGAGCACTGCAGAAGTTTCATAAGACTGGAAAAAAGCTAAAGTTATGCCAATTTTTAAAAGGGTAAACAGGATGATTCCGGTAATTATGGGTCTGTCAGCCTGACAGCGATCCCAGGCAAGATAAAGGAGTGGCTCATGTGACACTCGATTAATCAAGAATTAAAGGAAGGTAAGGGAATTAATGCCAATTAACATGGGTTTATGGAAAATGGATTCTGTCAAACTAAGTTAATATCCTTTTGGATGAAATTACAAGTTTGATTGATAAAGGTAATATTAGGGTTGATAAACCTAATATACTTAGACTTCTGTAAGGTGTTTAACTTGGTACCACATAACATTTTATTAAAAATCTAGAATTAAATAAAATTAACATGGCACATATTAAATAGATTAAAAACTGGCAGATAGGTCTCAAAATGTAACTGGAAATCGGGTGAACATGAGCTCTCAATGTGACCCTGTGGCCAAAAGGGCTAATGTGATACTTGGATGTTTTAATCTTGAGTAGGATCAGAGAGGTTAATTTACCTCTGTATTTGGCAGTAGTGCGACTGCTGTTGGTGTTACCGCTACATGTACAGTTCTGGTGTCCACAATTCAAGAAGGATGTTGATAAATTGGAGAGGGTTCAGAGAAGAGCCACAAGAATTATTAAAGGATTAGAAAACACGCCTTACACTGATAGACTCAAAGACATATTTACCTTAACAAAGAGACGGTTAAGGGGTGACTTGAGCAGAGTCTATATGTATCTACCTTGGGAACAAATATTTAATAATGGGCTCTTCAGTCTAGCAGAGAACGCAGCCCTGAGCATGAGGGTGTGCCAGGGCTGGGGTTCAGGGTGAGAGAAATTATGTCAGGGGCAGCAGGGGATGTGCCCATAATGCTTCAATGGCTGGAAGTTGAAGCTAGACACATTCAGACTGGAAATAAGGCATATATTTTTAACAATGAGGGTAATTAGCCACTGGAAAAACTTACCAAAGGTCACGGTGGATTCTCCATCACTGACAATTTTTCAAGCAAGTTTGGATGTTTTTCTAAGAGATCTGCTCTAGGAATTATTTGGGGGCAGTTCTCTGGACAGTGTTATATAGGAGGTCAGACTAGATGATCACAGTGGTCCCTTATGGCCTTTGAATCTAGGAATCACTATAATTATCTCTGTTCCTCTCCTGATGTGTCTCTCAGACTAGATTCCTGCCTGACACCACCCACTTGCCGGAGATCCTTACTCACTAAAGCAAATTCGCCAGTTGCAAATGGAGAGTAAAGAGGAATTAAAGAGAAATGTAAACGTACCTTGTGAATGTGACGCTGGTTGTTGTGATGCTGCCTCCTGTGGTGGAGCACAGCCACTGGATCTGGTACTGCACTGTTACATCACAAATACTGATGTTCGACATTTAATACAAGAGCAAGAACAACAATTGGTGCCTTGTGTGTTCAGGGCCCAAGTGAAGGAGCTAGACTTCTTGCATTTCCTGACAGTTATCTGCATTAATTGTGTAACCTTCACATTGCATTCCTGGGGTTTCTAATGGCAAATTAGTACTGTTTTACCTAGAAGCCAGAGATTCCAGATGGGGGCCTCTATGCAGTCCCACAGGGGTATGTACTCCTCCAGTGTCTTCTGCAACTCACCACTCTTTATTCATATGTCTGGTACTTGGAGGGGTGTTGTCTAGTCTGTGCTAGGAGTCAGGAGAGTGCTCTGTGCATCAGCATCCCCCCCTACAGGATAGAGGGAGGATAATGATTAGAGCTGGTTGGAAAAATTCCAACAAAACATTGCTGTGTTGGAATTTGTCAATTCAGCAAAATCCAGACGGTTCATGGAGATGATTCGATTTTGCTGAAATTCCTACGGAACCTAGGCAAGTTTGCTGCCAGCTCACCTGTCTGCAGGGCTGCTGGGAAGCCCGCACTTCCAGGTTCTGAAGCTCCAGGGCATCCTGCCAAGTGGACTGCCCCAACACCCAGGGCTGCCAGAGCCTACCAGACAGTCTGCCTCGAGGCCAGGGCTCCCTTCCCTTTCACAGAGAATTTTGATAATGATACTTACCCAGCTTTGCAGAGTGCCCTGAAATCTTCCAGTGGAAAACATATAGTATAAGTGCAAAGTATTTTATTATCATTAGTGGGTTAGTGCAGAGATCTGTGCCAGGCTCCTTTAACATCTCCATTTGATCTGTTAGAGGGAGGGTAAAGAGCATGTTAATTGAATTTACAGAGGCTACTAAATGGGAAGGTGCTGCACACACCAATGAGGACAGAGAGCTAAGAGATAATAAAATGGGACAGAGAGAGGTCAGCTATAGGAAGGAAATAGCCAAATGACATTCATCCTGAATAAATGCAAACTAATCCATCTGGGGAAATGTAATTTAGCACCACGGAGAGTGGGAAGGAGATGCTTGGAAAGCAGTAATGCTGAGAGGCCCAGTGGGGACAAAACAGGACAGTGATTGGGTGCTGTATATGGATGGGCAGTGGGCTAGATTATTTGCTGTATGGCCTGAGAGGCGCAGTACAGACAGGAGTTATGCTATCTTTGTGCTCTAGGAATCTGAGCTGCTACAGGAGCCAAAACAGACCGTAGCATAAATTAGAGTAGACCCGGGGAGGCTTCTAATTTACAGCAGCCTGCCCAAAATTGAATATGGGCTGCAGTACAGCCCAGAGTCCCCTATAGCAC
This sequence comes from Platysternon megacephalum, assembly GCA_003942145.1. Taxonomy (NCBI): domain Eukaryota; kingdom Metazoa; phylum Chordata; order Testudines; family Platysternidae; genus Platysternon; species Platysternon megacephalum. The sequence continues at coordinate 994,446 of QXTE01000341.1, forward strand.
TCAGCATTATGGGCACACTCCCTCCCGCCCCTGACGTAACCTCTACCACCCCAAGCCCACCCCCGGCACCCCCCCAGACATCAGCCCTTTGCTGCTCCGGTGCTGGGGAATTCTCCCCTAGAAACTCCTGTACACCCCAATACACTTCTGGAGCAGCATATCAGACCAGAGCACCTCCATCTTGTTCTAGGGAAATGGAGCTATCTGCTGCATGGACATGGTGCATGCGGGGGACCCATGGACAAAGGTCACTTGTACCTTCACCCTCCTCCAGAAACCCCAGCTCTGACATGTGAGCAGTGGGTAGATTTTATAATAATATATTGAGATATACCTATCTCATAGAGCTGGAAGGGACCCCAAAGGGTCATCGAGTCCAGCCCCCAGCCTTCACTAGCAGGCCCCAGATCCCTAAGTGGCCGCCTCAAGGATTGAACTCACAACCCTGGGTTTAGCAGGCCAATGCTCAAACCACTGAGCTATCCCTCCCCCCATACTTGCGAACAGGGGCTGCTAACAGGGAGTTTCGCAAGGGAGTGGGAAGGGAGTGGGAGCCCCTCGCCGGCCGTAACCCCTTCCCCATGGCCCCCCCCTAGAACCTATAAACCGAACCACATTCCAAAACCCCTTCCTGTAAACCGCCCTTCCACTAACTAGGAGACAATGCAGGCAGAAGCCCAGCAGCAGAGTGGGGGCTTTCCAGTTTATTGCACTGAGTGTTGCATGTATGATTACCTGCCCCGTGGGCTGGTGGCATATGTGTGCATTCGGTGCAAGGAGCTCCTGGCCCTCAGAGACCATGTACGGGCTTTGGAGGCCAGGGTGGCGGAACTGGAGGAGCTGAGAGAGGCAGAGAGGTGTGTTGATGAGGCTTTCCTGGACATTGTAGAATTGTCCCACCTCCGCTCAGACAGCTCCTGTGCTGTTGAGGAGGAAGAACGGCCCAGGGAAGTAGAGCAGTCAATGGGAGCAGAGGGAAACCTTCCCGTAGTTGGGACCCTCCTTCCAGATGGTGCTGGGGTTGCCTCTCGCACTGAGGTTGCCTCTCCGGGGGAGGGAACTCCAGTTTCTAGGAAAAGGCAGGTGTTAGTAATGGGAGATTCGATTATTAGAAATGTAGATAGCTGGGTCTGTGATGACCGGGAGAACCGTATGGTGACTTGCCTGCCTGGTGCGAAGGTTGCGGATCTCTCGAGGCATCTAGATAGACTTATGTGTAGTGCTGGGGAGGAGCCGGTGGTCGTGGTACATGTAGGTACCAATGACATAGGGAAGGGTAGGAGAGATGTCCTGGAAGCCAAATTTAGGCTGCTAGGGAAGAGACTGAAATCCAGGACCTCTATGGTGGCATTTTCAGAAATGCTCCCAGTTCCACGCGCAGGGCCAGGGAGGCAGGCAGAGCTTCAGAGTCTCAATGCGTGGATGAGACGATGGTGTAGAGAGGAGGGGTTCACGTTCATTAGGAACTGGGGAAACTTCTGGGATGGGGGGAGCCTATACAGGAGAGATGGGCTCCACCTAAACCAAAGTGGAACCAGACTGCTGGCACTAAACATTAAAAAGGTTGTAGAGCAGTTTTTAAACTAGGAGATGGGGGAAAGCCGACTGCTGCAGAGGAGCGTGTGGATCGGACACAGACTTCTCTTAGGGGAGAGTCTGATGATAGAGAATCTCCAGGTTATAGTCAGGAGCAGAGGACTGAAAAGTATAATGTAAGGGCCGGATCAGATGATAAACAGTCACATAAAAAAGAATCTGGCACATCAGAAGAAGGCAGGCTAGTAAACAGGGACAAGTTTTTAAAGTGCTTGTACACAAATGCCAGAAGTCTAAATAATAAGATGGGTGAACTAGAGTGCCTTGTGATAAAGGAGGATATAGATATAATAGGCATCACAGAAACCTGGTGGACTGAGAGCAATCAATGGGACACAATCATTCCGGGGTACAAAATATATCGGAAGGACAGAACAGGCCGTGCAGGGGGAGGAGTGGCACTATATGTGAAAGAAAGTGTAGATTCAAATGAAGTAAAAATCTTAAGCGAATCCACATGTTCCATAGAGTCTCTATGGATAGAAATTTCATGCTCTAGTAAAAATATAACATTAGGGATCTATTATCGACCACCTGACCAGGACAGTAATAGTGATGATGAAATGCTAAGGGAAATTAGAGAGGCTATCAAAATTAAGAACCCAATAATAGTGGGGGATTTCAATTATCCCCATATTGACTGGGAACATTTCACTTCAGGACGAAATGCAGAGATAAAATTTCTCGATACTTTAAATGACTGCTTCATGGAGCAGCTGGTACGGGAACCCACAAGGGGAGAGGCAACTCTAGATTTAATCCTGAGTGGAGCGCAGGAGCTGGTCCAAGAGGTAACTATAGCAGGACCGCTTGGAAATAGTGACCATAATACAATAGCATTCAACATCCCTGTGGTGGGAAGAACACCTCAACTGCCCAACACTGTGGCATTTAATTTCAAAAGGGGGAACTATACAAAAATGAGGGGGTTAGTTAGACAAAAGTTAAAAGGTACAGTGACTAAAGTGAAATCCCTGCAAGTTGCATGGGCCCTTTTTAAAGACACCATAATAGAGGCCCAACTTCAATGTATACCCCAAATTAAGAAAAACAGTAAAAGAACTAAAAAAGAGCCACCGTGGCTTAACAACCATGTAAAAGAAGCAGTGAGAGATAAAAAGACTTCCTTTAAAAAGTGGAAGTCAAATCCTAGTGAGGCAAATAGAAAGGAGCACAAACACTGCCAACTTAAGTGCAAGAGTGTAATAAGAAAAGCCAAAGAGGAGTTTGAAGAACGGCTAGCCAAAAACTCCAAAGGTAATAACAAAATGTTTTTTAAGTACATCAGAAGCAGGAAGCCTGCTAAACAACCAGTGGGGCCCCTTGATGATCAAAATACAAAAGGAGCGCTTAAAGATGATAAAGTCATTGCGGAGAAACTAAATGGATTCTTTGCTTCAGTCTTCACGGCTGAGGATGTTAGGGAGATTCCCCAACCTGAGCTGGCTTTTGTAGGTGACAAATCTGAGGAACTGTCACAGATTGAAGTGTCACTAGAGGAGGTTTTGGAATTAATTGATAAACTCAACATTAACAAGTCACCGGGACCAGATGGCATTCACCCAAGAGTTCTGAAAGAACTCAAATGTGAAGTTGCGGAACTATTAACTAAGGTTTGTAACCTGTCCTTTAAATCGGCTTCGGTACCCAATGACTGGAAGTTAGCTAATGTAACGCCAATATTTAAAAAGGGCTCTAGGGGTGATCCCGGCAATTACAGACCGGTAAGTCTAACGTCGGTACCGGGCAAATTAGTTGAAACAATAGTAAAGAATAAAATTGTCAGACACATAGAAAAACATAAACTCTTGAGCAAGAGTCAACATGGTTTCTGTAAAGGGAAATCGTGTCTTACTAATCTATTAGAGTTCTTTGAAGGGGTCAACAAACATGTGGACAAGGGGGATCCGGTGGACATAGTGTACTTAGATTTCCAGAAAGCCTTTGACAAGGTCCCTCACCAAAGGCTCCTACGTAAATTAAGCTGTCATGGGATAAAAGGGAAGGTCCTTTCATGGATTGAGAACTGGTTAAAGGACAGGGAACAAAGGGTAGGAATTAATGGTAAATTCTCAGAATGGAGAGAGGTAACTAGTGGTGTTCCCCAAGGGTCAGTCCTAGGACCAATCCTATTCAATTTATTCATAAATGATCTGGAGAAAGGGGTAAACAGTGAGGTGGCAAAGTTTGCAGATGATACTAAACTACTCAAGATAGTTAAGACCAAAGCAGATTGTGAAGAACTTCAAAAAGATCTCACAAAACTAAGTGATTGGGCAACAAAATGGCAAATGAAATTTAATGTGGATAAATGTAAAGTAATGCACATTGGAAAAAATAACCCCAACTATACATACAACATGATGGGGGCTAATTTAGCTACAACGAGTCAGGAAAAAGATCTTGGCGTCATTGTGGATAGTTCTCTAAAGATGTCCACGCAGTGTGCAGAGGCGGTCAAAAAAGCAAACAGGATGTTAGGAATCATTAAAAAGGGGATAGAGAATAAGACAGAGAATATATTATTGCCCTTATATAAATCCATGGTACGCCCACATCTCGAATACTGTGTACAGATGTGGTCTCCTCACCTCAAAAAGGATATTCTAGCACTAGAAAAGGTTCAGAAAAGGGCAACTAAAATGATTAGGGGTTTAGAGAGGGTCCCATACGAGGAGAGATTAGAGAGGCTGGGACTCTTCGGCTTGGAAAAGAGAAGACTAAGGGGGGACATGATAGAGGTATATAAAATCATGAGTGATGTTGAGAAAGTGGATAAGGAAAAGTTATTTACTTATTCCCATAATACAAGAACTAGGGGTCACCAAATGAAATTAATAGGCAGCAGGTTTAAAACAAATAAAAGGAAGTTCTTCTTCACGCAGCGCACAGTCAACTTGTGGAACTCCTTACCTGAGGAGGTTGTGAAGGCTAGGACTATAACAATGTTTAAAAGGGGACTGGATAAATTCATGGTGGCAAAGTCCATAAATGGCTATTAGCCAGGATGGGTAAGAATGGTGTCCCTGGCCTCTGTTCGTCAGAGGATGGAGATGGATGGCAGGAGAGAGATCACTTGATCATTGCCTGTTAGGTTCACTCCCTCTGGGGCACCTGGCATTGGCCACTGTCGGTGGACAGATACTGGGCTAGATGGACCTTTGGTCTGACCCGGTACGGCCGTTCTTATGTTCTTATGTTCACTGGAAATCCATGGCAGCTGGGAGCCAATCTCCCAGGGCAGACTTTGGCAACAGGATTTCATGGAGTAAATGTTTGGAGGGACTAAGAGTAAGAACATAAAGATCATAAGAACGGCCATATTGGGTCAGGCAATGGTCTGTCTAACACAGTATCCTATGCCACGTGCTTCAGAGGGAGTGAAGAGAACAGAGCAATTTACCAAGTAATCCATTTCCTGCCATCCACTCCCAGCTTCTGGCAGTTAGAACTTGAGGGACACCCAGAGAATGGGGTTGTGTCTCTGACCATCTTGGCTTATAGCCATTGACGGATCTATTCTCCATGAATTTATCTAATTTTTTTTAACCCCATTATAGATTTGGCCTTCACAACATTCCCTGGCTAGGAGTTGACTGTGCGTTGTGTGAAGAAATACTTCCTTTCATTTGTTTTAAACCTGCTGCCCATTAATTTCATTGGGTACCCCTGGTTCTTGTGTTATGTGAAGGGGTCAATAACACTTCTTTATACACTTTCTCCACACCGTTCATGTTTTTATAGACCTCTGTCATATTCCCCCTTATTCGTCTCTTTTCCAAGCTGAACAGTCCCAGTCTTTTTAATCTCTCCTCATACGGAAACTGTTCCATATCCTTAATCATTTTGTTGCCCTTCTCTGTACTTTTCCTAATTCTAATATATCTTTTTTGACATGGGGTGACCAGAATTGCACTCAGCATTCAAGGTTTGGGCATAGCATAGATTTATACAGTGGCATAAAGATATTTTCTGTCTGATTATCTATCCCTTTCCTAATGGTTCCTAACATTCTGTTAGCTTTTTTGACTACTGCTGCACATTGAGCAGATGCTTTCAGAGAACTATCCATGATGATTCCAAGATCTCTTTCATGAGCAGTAACAGCTAATTTAGACCCCATCATTTTGTATGTATAGTTGGGATTATGTTTTCCAATGTGCATTACTTTGCATTTATCAACATTCAATTTCATCTGCCATTTTGTTGCCCAATCACCCAGTTTTGTGAGATTCCTTTGTAACTCTTTGCAGTCAGCTTTGGACTTAAATATCTTGAGTAATTTAATATCATCTGCAAACTTTGCCCTCTCAATATTTACCCCTTTTTCCAAATAATTTGTGAAGATATTGAACAGCACTGAATACAGAGCCTTGGGGGACCCCACTATTTACTTCTCTCCACCATGAAAACTGACCATTTATTCCCACCCTTTGCTTCCTATCTTTTAACCAGTTACTGATCCATGAGATGACCTTCCCTTTTATCCCATGACAGCTTACTATGCGTAAGAGCCTTTGCTGAGGGACCTTGTCAATGGCTTTCTGAAAGTCCAAGTACAAAACTATATCCACTGGATCACCCTTGTCCACATGTTTGTTGACCCCCTCAAAGAATTCTAATAGATCGGTGAGGCACAATTTCCCTTTACAAAAGCCGTGTTGACTCTTCCCCAATAAAACTTGTTCGTCTATGTGTCTGATAATTCTTTTCTTTACTATAGTTTCAACCAATTTGCCTGGTACTGAAGTTATGCTTACCAGCCTGTAATTGCCAGGATCACCCCTGGATCCTTTTCTAAAAATTGATATCACATTAGCTATCCTCCAGTCATCTGGTACAGAGGCTGATTTAAGCAATAAGTTAGATACCATAGTTAGTAGTTCTGCAATTTCATATGAGTTCCTTCAGAACCCTTGGGTGAATACCATCTGATCCCAGTGATTTATTACTGTTTAATTATTAGTTTGTTCCAAAACCTCCTCTAAAGACAGTTCCTCAGATTTGTTACCTAAAAAGAATGGCTTAGGTGTGGGAATCTCCCTCACAACCTCTGCAGTGAAGACTGATGCAAAGAATTCATTACCTTCTCTGCAATGGCCTTATCTTCCTCAGGTGCTCCTTTAGCACCCCGATCGTTCAGTGGCCCCACTGACTTTTTAACAGGCTTCCTGCTTCTGATGTACTTTTAAAAAAATTGCTGTTAGTTTTCGTGCGTTTTGCTAGTTGCCCTTCTAATTTTCTTATGACTTGTCGAAGTACATTTTGACCTGCCAGAGTTTATGCTCTTTCCTATTTCTCTCAGTAGGATTTAACTTCCAATTTTTAAAGGATGTATTTTTGTCTCTAACCACTTCTTTTACTCTGTTGTTTAGCCACGGTGGCATTATTTTGGTCCCCTTACTGTTTTTTTAATTAGGAGTTTACATATAGTTTGAGCTTCTATTATGGTGTTTTAAAAAAGTTTCCAAGCAGCCTGCAGGCATTTCACTCTTGTGGTTGTTCCTTTTAATTTCCATTTAACTAGCTGCCTCATTTTTGTGTAGTTCTCCTTTTTGAAGTTAAATACTACTGTGGGGGTTTCTTGGTATTTTTCCCCTCTACAAGGATGTTAAATTTAATTACATTATGATTGCTATTACAGAGCAGTTCAGCTATATTCACCTCTTGGACCAGATCCTGTGCGCCACTTAGGACTAAATCAAGAATTGCCTCTCCCGTTGTGGGTTTCAGGACTAGCTGCTCCAAGAAACAGTCATTTATGTTATGGTATCTAAAAAAAATATTTCTCATCCTCTCCTGAGGTGACATGCTCCTAGTTGATATGAGGATAGTTGAAATCCCCCATTATTACTGGGTTTTCTATTTTTGTAGCCTGGGTTCCCCTACCAGCCACTGAGAAGTGGCGCAAGCCATTGGAGACACCAGCCAGATAGCTGGTCCGGAAGGACATTGATTTCCCCAGAAGGGGACGACCTTATGACCTGGCCGGAGGGTAGAGTTGCCAATTTGGGTTGGATGTATTCCTGGAGGTTTGATCATGTGACATAATCTTTAATTAAAGATTTATCTTTAATTCCTGGAGGGTTGGCAAACCTACCGGAGGGCCAAGCCACAAACAGGAAGCTGCAGCTCGGGGAGTGAGAGGAGCTGAAGAGTGAAAGAGCCCCCAGGAGGAGGCGCCACGTGCAGTGAGTGGACCCTGTGACAACCTGGTATTATGTAATCTTATTGATTAGCATTGTTCCACCAGGTTTCTGTGATGCCTATTATGTCACTATCCTCTTTTAATACCAGGCACTCAAGTTCACCCATTTTAGTATTTAAACTTCTAGCATCTGTGTACAAGCACATATAAAATGTGGCAGTGTTTAGGTGTCTGCCTTCATGTGATGTAATTGAATGGGACTCTCTTTCCTTTGACTGTTTCTCTTTTGTTCCTACCTGTACTTTATCAGCTTCTCTCTTCTCTCCTTTATTAGGATACAGAGTATCCCCTTTTAATAAATCCTCTCCTAAGAGAGGTTTCAGAGTGGTAGCCGTGTTAGTCTGTATCAGCAAAAACAACGAGGAGTCCTTGTGGCACCTTATAGACTAAAATTTATTTGGGTATAAGCTTTCATGGGCTAAAACCCACTCAGGGTTTTAGCCCACGAAAGCTTATGCCCAAATACATTTGTTAGTCTCTAAGGTGCCACAAGGACTCCTCGTCGTTTCTCCTAAGAGATGCATTCATCTGAACCCCGTGCTCCTGCACACCTGTCGGCTTTCCCCAGCCCTTAGATTAAAAACTCCTCTACGACCTTTTCATTTTACATGCCCACAATCTCGTTCCATTTTGGTTTAAGTGGAGCCCATCCTTCCTGTATAGGCTCCTCCATTCCCAAAATGTTACCCAGTTCCTAATAAACCTAAACCCTCCTTCCAACACCATCGTCTCATCCACGCACTGGGACGCTGCAGTTCTGCTTGTCTAACTGGCCCTGCGAGTGGAACTGGAAGCATTTCAGAGAATGCTACTATGGAGGTCCTGGACTTTAATCTGGTTTTTGAATGTCAAGAATGTCAGACGTCAAGAATTATAACATTCAAAAACCAGTTGGAGAACACTTCAACCTCCCTGGCCACTCGATTACAGACCTAAAAGTCGCAATATTACAACAAAAAAACTTCAAAAACAGACTCCAATGAGAGACTGCTGAATTGGAATTNCTATGGGATTGTTTCCCTCCACTCCAGCTTGATATTCTATTTCCCTGAGACTTTCATAGGATCACAGAATCATAGAAGATTAGGGTTGGAAGAGACCTCAGGAGGTCATCTAGTCCAACCCCCTGCTCAAAGCAGGACCAACACCAACTAAATCATCCCAGACAGGGCTTTGTCAAGCTGGGCCTTAAAAACCTCTAAGGATGGAGATTCCACCACCTCCCTGGGTAACCCATTCTAGTGCTTCACTACCCTCATAGTGAAATAGTTTTTCCTAATATCTAACCTAGACCTCCCCCACTGCAACTTGAGACCATTGCTCCTTGTTCTGTCATCTGCCACCACTGAGAACAGTCTAGCTCCATCCTCTTTGGAACCCGCCTTCAGGTAGTTGAAGGCGGCTATCAAATCCCCTCTCACTCTTTTCTACTGCAGACTAAATAAGCCCAATTCCCTCAGCCTCTCCTCATAAGTCTTGTGCCCCAGCCCCCTAATAATTTTCATTGCCCTCCGCTGGACTCTCTCCAATTTGTTCACATCCCTTCTGTAGTGGGGGGACCAAAACTGGACGCAATACTCCAGGTGTGGCCTCACCAGTGCCGAATAGAGGGGAATAATCACTTTCCTTGATCTCCTGGCAATACTTCTACTAATGCAGCCCAATATGACGTTAGCCTTCTTGGCAACAAGGGCACACTGCTGACTCATATCCAGCTTCTCGTCCACTGTAATCCTCAGGTCCTTTTCTGCAGAACTGCCACTTAGCCAGTCTGTCCCCAGCCTGTAGCACTGCATGGGATTCTTCCATCCTAAGTGCAGGACTCTGCACTTGTCCTTGTTGAACCTCATCAGATTTCTTTTCGCCCAATCCTCCAATTTGTCTAGGTCCCAGAAGGGAGTGACTCCAGGCCAGAACCTCACCTCCCTGACTAATACCAAGACTGTCTAGACATGTTTGAAAGGAAAAATGCTGAATCACCATCCCCACAGGGACTACCATTGTCCAATAGACCTAACATCCGGGGCAAAGACGCTCTCCGGATGGATATATACCATGTCTGAACCAGAGCTAGAGGCTCTAGGAAAATCTCACAAGAGACTTAATTTGGAGAGCCACCTCTCTAGTGGGAGCACCAGTCCTCTTTGTGCAAACACAGGATGGATCACTATGCCTTTGCATAGACTATCGTGACTATTTGTAACCGGTACCTCATCCCAGAATTGTGGGACACTTGTGGACTACCAGGATCTTTGGGGAGCATACAATCCAGTGTGCATGAGGCCTGGGAATGCATGGAAGACTACTTTTTGTACTCAATGCGGGTACTTTCCCTATCTAGAATGCCGTTTGGCTTAACAAACAAACACCACTGCAACATTTCAACATTTTATAAACAAGGTGTTCAGGGACTTCCTGGAGCAGTACATGATCATCTGCCTTGATGACACATTGGTGTTTTCTGAAAGCCCTGAGCAGCACTGCCATCATGTCCGGGCCATCCTGGAGTGACTATGGAAGCATGGTTTGTATGCCAAACCAAGGAAGGGCACCTTCAACCAGGCCAACATTGAATTTTTAGCTTACATTATCTCCCTGGAGGGTATTCAAATGGACTCATAGAAGGTGGAAGCTATCTGCAACTGGACAGCACTCGGGGCCCTCCAAGAACTTCCGTGTTTCCTAGGCTTTGTGAATCTTTATAGGTAATTCATCACCAACTTCTCTGAACAAACAGACCCCGACCTCTCTCCTTCATAAAGCTGTTCACTTCACTGGGTCACCTGAAGTCCAGCTGAAGACTGCCCTCACCATGGCCCTGATTCAGGCACACCCTGACCCGACTCGCCCATTTATAGTGGAAGCAGATGAGTCCAGCTTGTCCCTTGGGGTGGTACTGTCACAGCGACTCAGACCCCAGTCAGTTCTGCACCCTTGTGCATTCTACTCTCAAAGCCTCACCCCCACAGAGATGAACTATGACATGCTGAGCAAGGAGCTGCTCACAATCAAAACTGTGTTTGAAGAATGCCATCACCACAATGAGAGAGTGTAGCACCTGGTATAGGCTTTTACTGAACGTAAGAACCTTGAGTGCCTGCAAGGCCCAAGCTTTGAACCAGAGACAGTGGGGTGGGCCTTATTTTTCTCTTGATTTGAGTTTATAATTACCTACTGCCTGGGAAACTGAAATGGGAAAGTTGATGCTCTATCCTGAAAGGGGCAATACTACCAGGAAAATGAGGAACATCTCCCGAGCCACTCTACCTCCTCAAACCTAGCAACTTTGTCAATGCTGCATTTATCAAGGCCTTGTCTCTCTCATCCAGTGTGCCTCAAAAGAAGACACACTTGCTAAAGGAACATAGTTTATAACAGTAGGTGTTAAGATGCACCATTCCATTGTAGCCTTTTATCTTATTCAAGGTGAATTTTGTAATGTTATTACACCACCTTGGATTCAGCTCTGGTGGCTACAGTTTCAAGCTCAACAGAGTGAAAGTCACCTCTGCTACTTGCTTCAGTTTTAGAGTCTCTAGGAATACACAAAGACCAAAGCTAGTGACCACACATACATTCACAAGTACAAGGTCTAGTCTGTTTTACAAGTTTTATTAAAGTTACAATTAAAGTTTTGATTACCCAAGCATATAGAAATTCTATACAGACCTATGCACAAGTTACAAATATAGTTATACTCACATCCTTGACAACAGTGTTAGGGTCTGATGGGTCTCTCCTGGCTTGATCATCAGTAGAGAGATGGTTCCTACTGGAGTCTCCCACAGGGAGCTCAATTTTCCTAACCTGGGCACCCTCTTTTTGTAATGTGATTCTGACTATACCTCATTAGCATTTACACACATAGTGCACCTTGCAGTTAGGGCATGGATTAGAAAAATGTGACTACCAGGTACCTTGTAAGCAGAGGTGGATTAGGGTTTTGTGGGGCCCTGGGCCAGAGCAAGTGGGGGCCCCTCCCCACCCCTTCTGCCTGCAGTGCCCTCTGTCCCCCCTGCCAGGGAGCGGGGTCGAGGCACAGGGGCTTGCCCTGCTCCACCCAGCCCTGCTCCACCCAGCCCCGCTCCCTGGCAGGAACGCCGGGCAGGTGGAGTGGGGCAAGTCCCTGCACCACGACCCTGCTCCCCGACCATGCACCCCGACCCTGCTGAGCGGGCAGAGCAGGTCGAGCCAGGGAGGTGCCATTTTTCCAGGGCCCCCCAATTGCCCTGGGCCCCTGGGCACAGGCCCCATTGGCCCAGTAGGTAATCCACCACTGCTTGTAAGCAGAAAATTACTCTTATCTATATTACTTTGCAATATCACCCATTGGTACATCTTTTCCCATAATCTTGTGCCATAGAATCATTCTTTGGTCACTTACTTAAGTCAAGCATTTCTTAAGCCTATGGCCTAGTATGGCTATTATACATGCCATAACATGTTAGCTAATCATAACGTCACACCATAAATGAACAATAAACTAAAATCATTGGCTACACCATGCAGAATGGGATAACATACTTCAAGGGCATATATGTCTCCTTGGGGTGTCCCTGTCTCGAGGTGCTATGCCTGTGCCCTGATGCTCTATTGGCAGGTGATTTTGGCTGCCTCATGACCTCCCACATGGTTGCCCAATTTTTGGTGGCCCTGCATGTGGGCCGAAGTCCAAGTGTATATGGATTCCTGAGAGTGCTGTCTAAGGTGCTCCAGACCAGACCCCTAGACACCTTTGTACCCCTGGAGACGCCAGGTAAGCCTTGGTCTGCCATGAGCCTAGACTTCATTGTGGAACTCCCAGTGTGGAATGGCCAGACAGTAGTCTGAATAGTCATGGACGGTCTGAGTAAAATGGCCCCATCATGCTCTGCAACCACCTGCCCCCACCAAGACTACTGTCCAGTTCTTTGTGCAGGGCATGGTTTGTCTCCAGAGATTTCTAGACCACATACGTTCAGACCAAGGCCCACAGGTTACCTCTTGCTTCTGGTGCGAAGTGCTCCAGAGACTGGATGTCCATGTATCTACCTCCACCACAGACCACCCCACAAGGAGCACAAAGTGCATGCCATCCTCACTTCCCGATGGATGCCTACACTCTCTGGGGCAATGGGAGCTTCAAGGAGCACCTTTGGGAGCCTGCTTCCCGCATCAAGACCCCTGAGCTGGTGGGGAAGTTCCACAGGAGTCATCCTGATGAGCCTGGACTGGCATCACCCCAAAGGGGGGCAGGATGTTAGACCCTGCGGGACTGTAAACTGGGATTATGGGGGATCTGGGCCGTTGACACTTCCACGATGCCATTGGAAGCTCAGGCTAGAGTTTTGCTGGAGGACTCTGGAAGCTAGATACTACAGGAAGTACCGGCCTGAGTGGCAGCCCCCTGCAGCCCACTCATGCTGGTATATAAACCAGGAGCTGTCTGAGCAGTGGTGCAGGTGCCCACTTGCTTCTGCTCCAGCCCTTGCCTTGCTCTGGGCCCTAGATTCCGGCTTCTGACCCTGGTTTGTCCCCAACTCTACTACTTGCCTGCTGTCTGTCACCTGTGCCTGGCCCTGACTCCCTGGTCTCCTGACCCAGCTCCACCCCAACCCCAATACTCGTCTCCTGACCACAACCTGGTAACTGCCCGGTGCACGCAGGCCGCCCTGCCAGGTGCTGGGTGAGATTATGCAGCATGAGTGGCTGTCGGGCGCCGAGCGGGGCAGTGCTGAGAGTGGGGAGCTGCTGCGTTGGCTGGCTGGGGCTTGTCTTGCCTTCCAGTTCTGGTCACTCTGGGGCCCCTCACTCCCATCACACATGGAACGGACAGCTCCAGTTCAGAAGTACAGCAAGTTTCCAAGAACTCATGCTGCCTTTGCAGAGAGGTTGGCATGAACATTTTACAGTGGCTGCTCGGCCATGGGGATGGGACTGGCTGAGGGAATGCAGGCTACACAGGCCAGGCTCTGCAGCTGCCCTGGAGCTTCTTGATGCTTGCCATTATGGTGGCACCCCTCCTGGGTTGGCTTTGCATGAGCCAGTCCGGAGCAGCTGGTGGCCCCTTGTTGTGTGGGGCAGGTGGTGGGGGGCTGAGTGATGCTGTGTCAGTGCAAGCAGCGCATCCTGCCCCTGGCTGTGTGTGCAGCAGGCCCTCGTGGCTCCCGGGAATTCACACGGCCTGTCGCTTTCATTCTGGAGACGAGTTCCCTCGCCACAGCTCGGTAAAGCTGAGCCCTATCCCCATCCCTCTGCATGCAGCTCCTGGCTCCTTTCATCAGCCTTTGCTTACTGCACAGCTCCTGTCGCCCAGCTAATCCCATCTCCTCTCCCAGGGCTTTGGGGGTTGCACTGCCTGCCAGCTCCTAGCCGCGTTAGAAAGCGCAGCTCATGAGCCAATCAATGCAGCTCTGCCCAGTGTCGGGAAAGGGATGGAGGGGGCAGGCGGCAGGGCTGAGAGAGCCGCTGCACCATTCATTAGCCTCACTGCCTGCCCTAATTGCCTGCTCAGGCTGAAACAATTGTGTTAGAGGCTGCTCTGCCTAATTATTATTGTTCTACTAAAACTAATGGGGAGGAAGAGGGGAGCAGGCAGGGCAAGGGAGGGGAAGAAAAAGAGAGAAGTGATGAAAGGGGAATGGAGGGGAGAAAGGAGGAAGGAGGGAAAAGAGAAAGTGGGAGGTAGGGGGAGAGGCGGAAAGAGGAATGGGGGAAGGGGCTCATCAGATTTCTAGAGCAGGTGACTTGTTTAATGGCTCTGAGGCTAGAGGGGAATAAACAGGTCTGAAATTGGTTAGCCAGCCCTCCCCTCCCGGCTTGTGCTGTGTTTATTTCCCAGCAATCAGAAGGAGAATAAAAACCCATCTAGTGTAATAGAGGGAGAGGATTTAATCTGTGTGCCTGGGACTTCGATAAACTGAAAACATCGATCCAAGCCAGTGGGGAGAGAAAAGAAATTTACAGACCAATAAAAGTATATTAAAAAACGTCCCGCTTTTCCTTGTGAGGTGGGCGAGGCTGCAGAAGCTGATGTGCAGGGTTGTGTGGTACTGCCGGATCTGCAGCCCTGCCACCAGCTGTGCATGGAATGGACCAAATCAGAAGCAAAGGTTCGGCCCCAAGAGCCCACATGGCAGACTAATATATGGAGGCGGGACCAGCTCCCTGCCCAGGAAACAAGGCCTGATGGTGTCCAGGAGGAATAAGCATGGAGAACAGAGAGTGTCCCAGCTCGATCTGTCTGCCCTCCTCATGCTCGCTCAGGGGGGCTGTAATTGGATGGAGACTGTGGGGCTGAGAAGCAGAGGGCACTGGCAGCCAGTCTTACACTTAAGGAATTAGCTCTGCATCATTTGCAGTCTTCTGCTCCACTAATTTTTTTGGCCACTCCTCATTTACATCTTTTATCCCACATTTTAAAGGGCCTGTGTCCCAGATTGCAGCTCTGGTAGCCAGAGAGATTCATGGGGATGAATGCTGAGACATAACATTCTTCTTTCTCCCTCACTCTCTGGAGAATGGATGTACAGGAGCTGTACCCTTCCTTCCTCGCTGTCTTCTTCAAAAGAGAGCCACATCTGACCCCCTCTCTTTGCTATCAGCCACAACTCATTTTCCATTAGAAGCCTGCATATTGTATTCCCTTGTTTCACTGTCCTTCCCCAGGCACCATGAATCCTCCAGGTTTGAAGGGATGGGAGTTACTTGCTGATACAGATTAGCCTTTCCTTTCCTGCTACGCCAGCCGTGCCAGATCAGTGAGTGCATCACAGAACTGGGAAACTCCTGGTCCTGGGTTCAGCACCTCTTTGCTTTGCAATTGAAATGAATTCACTGGGCTGAGTGTGTGCCCCGCTTTTCACATGCGTTGGTGAGTTGGGCAGAGCTGGCCTGAGGATTTATGGAAAATGAATTTCAATCACTTGTGGAGCTATTTGTGAAAATCAAATTTTAGATTTGCATGGAAATATTCCCCAGGGTGCTGTTTGACTCCACACTAAGCTTGGATGAGCAGGAAGCATCAATATCTAAACTCCCATTCTCTCACCTCCAGCTTGCAAGGACACTGTCCCTGCCTGCTGGACAAGGAGTTGGCCATGGTGATCCCACGTCTGTCCCTTCCCGGCTGGATCACTGCACATGCTGTTGTATTCATTTTGATGGAATAAAGGGGCTAAAAGGTCAAAGGTGCTAACATGACCCAGCCACTGTCCAACATTACACAGGGTTAAAGAAGATTCGGGGTGTGGTACCCAGAGACCCCAGCCTGCTTACTATCATGGCAACACCCCATTTAACACCTGTTAACAGTTTATTAAAGATACAGAAAAGCAGGAAAATGTTCAAGCATTTTAAATGCAAAGTATTGAATAAGGCTGTCATAGTAACCACATCCCTTGTCCCCTTTCCCCTGTCCTTACAAGACAGTCTCTTAGATGGTATCAATGACAGTAATAACTGGCCTTTTGGGGAAAAGAGAAGTTGTTAGTTGTGCTGGGCTGGAGCTGTCATTCTTGTTAAAGTCCGATCCCGTTTCCTAACAAGACAAACACACACAAAACAGAAGAGAGAAGCCCACACCTCCAGCCAGAGTCCGCACCTCCTCACGCACCCCAACTCCCTGCCCCAGCCCAGTAAAAATGAGTGAGTGAGTGAGAGTGGGAGAGAGCGAGTGACAGAAGGAGGGGGGATAGGGTGAGCAGGGCCAGGGTCTCGAAGAAGGGGCAGGGCAGGGACAGGGCATAGGAGAAGAGGTGGGGCAGGGGGCAGGGAAAGGGTGTTCGGTTTTGTGCAATTAGTAAGTTGGCAACCCTAGTACATACGAGGCAGAGGATGCTTTAGCTAAGAAGGGACGGATATTACACTGGTAAAGGTAGAACTAGTACAGAACGTGTTTAAGATCCTCAGAGAAACTGAGCACATTCAGAGCTGCAGAACACAAGTGCAATTCACCAGAGTGCTGCAGGAGCTAACGGTGGAAGGAGTGGAACCATTAGCAAGTATGTCTGAGAACTCATGCAAGACTGGTGGGTCCCAAGGACTGGACAAGGACAAGCACCAGCACTGTATCTATAAGCGGATCCAGGAAATGACACACCAGTAAGTTTAACACCAATTGCTAGTAAATTGCTAGAACAATTAATAAGGTGGTTAGCTTGGAAGCACCCAAAGGAAAAGGAGACAGTAAATGCTGCTCAGCAAGAGGTTGTCAAAAATAAATACAGCCAAACCAGCCTCACTTACTTTTATATGAAAATAATTGTAGCAGGTAAGAGGAATAAATTAATAATAACAAATAACATCTTACAACTGCGGGAGCCTGCAGGCTCCCAGAGTGCTGCACACAGCCCCTGGTTCAGAAGGAGTGAATGGCAGAAGCACTGGGCCCCACACAGCAGCTGTCTCTGCAGCACAGAAGCAAGGCTACAGGACAGCTTCCAGCAAGCAGTGGGGACCATCGCAGTCAGCAAGACTGCTGTGGAGTTGATGGTGGCAGAATGGAATTAGCTACATTGGGCTTAGGCCAGGTCACTGGGGCTGGCTTAGGGCAACCATCCCAGCTTAGAGGAAAAGCTCTGTGGGGTTACTGATCACAAGCCTCAGGGCCTCATTTTTATGTCTCATGAAAGAGGACGCACTGCCCCCAGCACAGCACCCCTCCACAGTGGGCTAGCTCCCAGGGAAGAGCACAACCAATGGAGGAACCCCATCCTCACCTAGCTTCTTTGACTTTCCCCAGCCAAGTCCTGTCCCTGCCAGGACCTGCTTAGCTTGCGAGAGTGAAAAGGTAGATTTGGTTTTGGTGAGTAGTGAGGACCTCGTTGAGGAAATGATTGTAGGGGACAACCTTGGCTCGAGTGATCATGAGCTAATTCGGTTCAAACTAAATGGAAGGATAACCAAAAATTCATCTGAGACTAAGGTTTATGATTTCAAGAGGGCTAACTTTACTAAATTAAGGCAGCTAGTTAAAAAAGTGGATTGGGCAAACATATTTAGAGATCTAAAGGCGGAAGAAGCGTGGGATTATTTTAGGTGGAGGTTGCAGGACCTGTCTGAGGCCTGTATCCCGAGAAAAGGAAAAAGGGTTGTAGGTAGCGGTTTTAGACCGGACTGGATGAGCAAGCGTCTCAAAGGGGTGATTAAGAAAAAACAGAAGGCGTATAAACAGTGGAAGATGGGAGGGATCAGCAAAGAAACCTACCTTATGGAGGTCAGAGGGTGTCGGGATGCGGTTAGAAAGGCCAAAAGCCAAGTGGAGATAGATCTCGCGAAGGGAATTAAAAACAATAGTAAAAGGTTTTTTAGCCATATAAATAGGAAGAAATCCAAGAAAGAAGAAGTGGGACCGCTTAAGAATGGAGACGGGGTGGAGATTAAAGATCATCTAGGCATGGCACAATATCTGAACGAATATTTTGCCTCGGTATTTAATGAGGCTACTGAAGGGCTTGGGAATAGTGGCGGCGTGAATGATGGGAATGAAGGAGGGGGGGTAGACATTACGGTATCCGAGGTACGAGCCAAACTTGAAAAGCTTAACGGCAGTAAATCGGGCGGTCCGGATGACCTTCATCCGAGAATATTAAAAGAATTGGCGAGTGAAATTGCGAGCCCGTTAGCGAAAATTTTTAATGAATCCCTAAACTCGGGGGTTGTACCGCTGGACTGGAGATTAGCTAATGTAGTTCCTATATTCAAGAAGGGGAAAAAAAGTGACCCGGGTAACTACAGGCCTGTTAGTTTAACGTCTGTAGTGTGCAAAGTCATGGAAAAAATATTGAAGGAGAGAGTACTTACGGACCTTGAGGTCGATGGCGTCTGGGACAAATTACAACATGGTTTTACGAAAGGTAGATCGTGCCAAACCAACCTGATCTCCTTCTTTGAGAAAGTAACAGATTTTTTAGATAAGGGCAATGCGGTGGATCTGATATATCTTGATTTCAGTAAGGCGTTTGATACGGTACCGCATGAAGAATTACTGCGTAAATTGGAAAGGATGGGGATCGAAATGAAATTCCGGAGGTGGATAAAGAACTGGTTAAAGGGGAGACTGCAGAGGGTCGCACTGAAAGGGGAGCTGTCGGGTTGGAGGGAGGTTACCAGTGGGGTTCCTCAGGGTTCGGTTTTGGGTCCGATGTTATTCAATCTATTCGTCGCTGACCTCGGAACCGAAAGTAGGAGTGGGCTGATAAAGTTTGCGGATGACACGAAGTTGGGAGGTATTGCCAATTCGGAGAAGGATAGGGATATCCTCCAGGGGGATTTGGATGACCTGGTAAACTGGAGTATTAGTAATAGGATGAAATTTAATAGTGAGAAGTGTAAGGTTATGCATCTAGGGATGACTAATAAGAATTATAGTTATAGGCTGGGGACGCACCTGTTGGAAGTAACGGACGAGGAGAAGGACCTCGGAGTCCTGGTCGATCGCAAGATGACTATGAGTCGGCAATGTGATGTGGCCGTCAAAAAGGCTAATGCGGTCTTGGGTTGCGTTAGGCGAGGTATTTCTAGTAGAGATAAGGAGGTGCTAGTCCCGTTATACAAGGCGCTGGTGAGACCTCATTTGGAGTACTGTGTGCAGTTCTGGTCTCCCATGTTTAAGAAGGATGAACTTAAACTGGAAAGGGTACAGAGAAGGGCCACTAGGATGATTCGAGGAATGGAAAGCCTGTCGTATGAAAGGCGACTTGAGGAGCTCGGATTGTTTTCCTTAACCAAAAGAAGGTTGAGGGGAGATATGATTGCTCTCTTTAAATATATCAGAGGGATCAATATCGGGGAGGGAGAGGAATTATTTCGGCTCAGTGCTAATGTGGATACGAGAACAAATGGATATAAATTGGCAGTTGGGAAGTTTAGGCTTGAAATTAGGCGAAGGTTTCTGACCGTCAGAGGAGTGAAATACTGGAATGGCCTGCCGAGGGACATAGTGGGGGCGAAAGACCTCTCCGGCTTTAAGACTAAGCTTGATAAGTTTATGGAAGGGATGATCTGATAGGATAACTTGATTTACTCAATAGGTCAATAATGTGCCACCTGGGAGTTAGTACCGATTTTAAATGTTGGGATATTGGGAGTCTTTTCCTAAGTGTCAGGATAGAGAATATTGGCCACATGCTCGGGGTTCAGCTGATCGCCATATTTGGGGTCGGGAAGGAATTTTCCTCCGGGGTAGATTGGCAGAGGCCCTGGAGGTTTTTCGCCTTCCTCCGAGCATGGGGCAGGGGTCGTTTGCTAGAGGATTATCTGCTGCTTGAAGTCGTCAAATCAGGATTTGGGGACTTCAACAGCTGAGTCAAGGGTGAGAGTTATTTCAGGGGTGGGTGGGTCAACTTTTGTGGCCTGCATCATGCAGGAGGTCAGACTAGATGATCATAATGGTCCCTTCTGATCTCAAGTTCTATGATTCTATGATTCTATGAAGGTATCATAGCTGCACAGAGAGGTGGCACAATACAGCTGAGCTTTAGCGCCCGTGTGAACATGAAGGGAATTCATGTTTGAGCCCAGCTCCCACACCTGTGCAGATGAGGCCTTAGGAAATAGCGGACATGCATCCCCAAGCGATTCTCAGAGGGAACTAGAGACCCCTGTGTTGGCGATGCGAGCAGGGTGAATGACTAAGGTAACCACAGAGAGTAATCATGAATGCTGCAGTGCTGGCAGAGAAGCAGGTGGGTGGGGGCACCCACAAGTACAAGTTAAATATTCTCCTGAGCATCTTGGAAGCTGGAGTGGAGACTTTGCTAATCCAATTTGCACATACTCTAGAGGATAAGATTACAACCCTGGTCAATAGAAGCAATGGAATGAAATCAATGCAGTGAGATGCTATACAGACAAATGTAAAGTGGCTCAGAAAGAAGGGATTAATCTTCTTATCGACCCTAGGGATAACTGCTGGGCAGGAATACCAGTGAGAGGAGATGGGGTTGCAGCAACGACTCTGTTAGGCTGTAGCAGCAGGAGCACTGTACTGGGAAGGTCTCTGCTGGAGCCCTGCATTGTTTGGGTGGGTATTCTCATTGGCCAGAACAACAGTCCAGGGGGTTAAGAAGCAGTAGGGGAAATTTGGGTTAAATATCAAGAAAATCTTTATAGGCTAAATTCACACTTGCCCCAGAGGCGTCAGGGAGCAGCCCCGCCTTTGCCTGCTGTCAGTGAACGCTGCTGCACCCAGGGTAGGATTTGCCCATGGTGGGGTCGGGGAGGAGGGGGAAGGGAGTTTTGCAGTCACCCTCTCTCTGCCTTGGGCTCTGCTGCTCTATGGCTTTACTTTTCCATGAGGCCTCTGTGGACTGGCATGGGGGCACTGAACTGGCTGCCCTGGCCGTACCCATGCCCAAGCCAGTGCTATCCATTTCTGGCTTAGTATTGTGCCTGCCTGCAGGGCCCTCAGTAAAGGGGAGTTGGGGAAGGCCCTGTGCAATCACCCTCTGTCCCCCTGCCTGGCTTTCTACTGCTGGGGGGGTGCAGGCAGGCTCTGCTGCAGCAGAAGGCAGTGCAGCCCCTGGCAAGGCTGCCTGGAGAACTCTGCGAGCAGTCCAGCTGCCAAGAGACACTATACAGAACCCGCTGACTGCAGGCCAAGGAATGAATCCACCCATGATGCAGAGGGCCCACATGCCCCTAGAAGAGCCATCCAACACATGTGACTCACAGTTCTGTGGCCAATGGCCTGCGACAGCAGAGTTACACACGCGCATCATTTGAACTGGCATTCCCTATGGTCGTTACCTGGCAGTGCCACATCAGAGGATTAGGCTTTAGCTGAGGAGCCCCAAATCACCCCAGAATTCCCCATGGATTCCTGGGATGTGGATGTGTACCCTGGGGCCGAGTGCATTGCAGCTCAGCTTGCTTGGCAACTCTGCTGTGGGAGCGCATGCTGCTGGCTCACAGGAGTCCCAGGTTAGGGTGCTGGTGCCTGTGTGACTGGTTACAGCGTGAGCCCACTGGGTTTTTTTTGACTTGGCTACCTCGTTCAGTCCCTGTCCCAGCCTTCCCCACTCACTGCAGAGTTCTCCCTGTTGCAGTTCTATCCCTGGGGGCCAGCTTTCTCAGCAGAGTGAGGTGGTGAATGTGCAGGGGATGTCAGCGAGATCATCCCAAGTGCAACGTCCAGTCCAAGGCACCCTGTGGGTGGTAGCTGGCCCTGGGTCCCCTCTGATAAAGGCAGCGGAAACAGGCTAGGGACTGAGCCAATGCAGATGAGAGAGAAAGGCTCTGAGCACTGAGGGGTTAATCTGCTCTCACATATGGTTCAGTGAAATTGTCAAAAAATCCCTTCTGACAAATCGCCTGAGAAGAGAGAGAAAAATCTAAAGAGCCTGGCGCATGGTAATGAGTTCTGAAAAGTTCCTCAGCACCAAAATGGCAAAAAACCATTAGCAAAGCAAATTGTATTTTGTGCACATAAGTCACTCAGAATCCAGGCAGCCCGCTTTCTATTATCACCGGGCCGGCGTGCCAAGTCATCCAGCCAGCACTTCCCTCCCCACCAGTGATGACAGGTGGGGACTGAGCTCCTGTCCAGAGAATGGGGAGGGCAGCAAAGAGCCCAAACTCCTGCACCAGCCCTGATTTGTGAGCCCAAAGCCTCCTGGCTCTCCTCAGTCTGCTTCCCCCTCCCTTGCTCAGCTGCCCATTAAAGTATCATGATCTTAAAAAGTAGGAACTGCTGTCAGATCCTGCATAAACAGCTGGGCTGCCTAGAGAAACCTCGGCTTTATTTAAAAGCACTTTAGCTTCTGTCTTCCCAAAGCTGTATTGCTCTCTGCAGAGAAGGCTGCTGGCTCCTGAAGTTATACCAGCAGGGACTGGCTGGCCCCAGTCCCTGTCAAAGGCTTGGGAGGGGCAGCATGTATGTCAGAGAGGAGCTGCCCAGATGCCCTGTGCTCCAAGGGGGCAAGCTGCCCTGCCACTGTTGCGCTCTCCCAATCCCTTCACTAGCAGGACAAGTTACCCCAGGATTGCCCAGGTCACCCTGGAGGCTGAGCCTCATCTCCTGCCTCTCTCCTAGAGTCCCCCATTAGCAGGACTAGTCACTGTGGATAGTCCGACTAGCTTTGCTACAGGCCAGTCCCATTCCATCCCTCAGCCAGGTTAGCTGCCGTTTCAAATGCTCAGCCAGTCTCAGGGTGACTAACCGCCCTGCTGAAAAGGTACGGGGCAGATCGACTCCAGCTGCTTATGGCCACACATTACCCAGCATGCTCAACAGCCTGGCTCTGACATATTCCTGGCATAGCTAACACCCCCAGGCAAAACAATATTCAGATGAGTCCAGTGTGTGCCACTCACAGACTCAGCGAGTGTTGGTTATTCTGGGGCCTGTTAAGACCATTACCTAGATTATCCAGAGTGGATCCAGATGCTCTGGGTTGGCCTCCCCCCTCTGTACATGGAAGGGTCCATGCATGTGCCCTGGGCAAGCTAGAGTGTTTGGCACATCAGTGCAATATCTGTGACTATTACACTGAAATGAAACAGTCTCAGCCAACCAGAGGATGGGGATGCTTAACAGACACTGACTCCACTCTCTGACAGGTTTCATTTACTCCACAGTGAGCAAATCCTGCGCTCTGATTGGCTACTATGCTGAGAAACTCCCCCAGAAGGAAACATGTTCCTCAGCTTCTCCTGTCACTGTGTCACCTGCAATTGAATTCACTCCAGTATTAATCACTGAGCATTTAGGACAATAAATTAACGAGGCAGTTGAGGGAGATTTCTGTTAGCTGAGTATTAACCCTCTCCTGGTCTCGGAGACCAGAGCCTCAGCCTGTTCAGACACAATTCTTACTCTGGGAGCAGAAAACCCCACAAAACACCTTCTCTGGCCTTCTCCCCTCCCAGCTCCCCAGTCCCAGTGCCAGTCTCTGGCACCTGTAGGCCTTGGGGAGCCTCTGGGAGTGTGCAACACACCTCATAGAGCAAACCAATATACCCGTTCTATGACCCACAGAGCTGACACGCTAAGGCAGGCTTGTGTAGTGCATTGGAGGAGACAGCAAGAAGTTTAAATCTGATGTGCTAGAGAATGGGCCTGAGGGATTTGGAGGTGGGGTGGAATGGGCAGATAGAAGAAAGCCTGTCTCTGAGTCCAGGTCTGGCCATAAACATGGGATTACCTCCCAGGCATGGCCCTTGCCTCTCCCAACACTGTCTCTGTTTTCATTTATCACCACTGTGTCTGCTCCAACCTACCGGCATTCCCTCCCCATTCCCTCCCACAACTGCTCTTGAGGGAGCTCCTGTCTTTGACCCTCCTGGGTCTGCCCCCACTAGCAGTTACAGAGTGTTCTGCCCTTTGCTTTTGTGAGAGCAAGTCCTGGGTTCAGGCTTCTTGCTCCTCCTGGTTCCAGCTGTTCCTTATTAGTGAGGAGCCTGGGTCCCCAGAGGAACAGTGGGAAAGCAGGAGGAGAGCTAGCACTAGCAGCCAGGGCTGCACGCAGCCGGGCCTGGGAATCCATGTGCTGAGACATGGCCCTGAGCACTCTGAATAATCAAAGTGAAGCTAGGCTGCCTGCAGAGTAACAGGGGACCCAGGAAAATCCTCGCAGCACCAGCTACCCTCACTGCTCTGGCCACACAGGCTGCAAAGAACTGCCCCACCCCATCTCAGAGACACAAGGACTGGGCCACAGGCATTGAGGAAGGGATGGAGGGAGCTGGAGGGGTGGCCTGCAGGTGAGGGCAGCCGGCAGGAGCTGTGGTACAGGGCTGGACAGACAGCAGGGACTGGCTCAGGCAGAGCCCAGGGGATGCCAAGAGGAGCAGCCTCTGAAGGGCTGGGGAGAGCAGACAAGCACAGGTCTAGACAGGGCTGAGAGCATGGCCCATGCGAGAGGCAGCAGTGCAGCCACATGGTGGGGAGTTTTTATGGGATTTTGTAGACCTGCCTCTGAAATGTCCAGACTCAGTGGGGAAGAGCTGTCGCCTCTTGGTTAAAAACAAGGCACACACAGTCACTAGCAATTGAAAACTGCATGCAAATCAGCTAATAAGCTAATTTGCATATTTGCAAATAAATTGTATATAACCATGCTTTTCAGGTTTTAAAAAAATTGTGGGTGGATTTAGTGATGGCAAAGCATCCAATTCCTCACCATGGAGACGAGCCCTCTGATTATCCCTGGGCAGCAGCAGGGCAGCTTCCCCCAATCCCTGCTCTGCCAGAAGCCTCACCCTGGTCTGGGGGCTGTGGCTCAGGGCCACGGGTGGTTCAGTCCCCATGGCCCAGGCTGCTCTGCTGGGTCAGCCAATAAGTGTGGGGTGAGTATGTAATGTGGGAACTGAGAGCCGCCCCAGACTCATCCCATACAGGGGCCCCTGAAATGACCCAACAGCTTTTAATCCCTACTGAGCTGAATTCACACTGGTGACATGGGAAAGGCTCTGTAGCTAATTAGTGATACCAGTCCCCAATAAACATTTACACAAGAGTGAGACCTAGAGATAGATATTAAATACAAAAACACCTACTATAAAAAACAGGGAAATTTCAAAGCAGTACAATAGTGGGAATTAGGATTCCTGGGTTGCATTCTTGGTTCAGGGAGGGGGGAGTGTTTAATTGCTAGAGCCGGGGTTACAGACAGAATAGCCAAGCACATAGATCTGGCTACTTCTTTCTGAGAGGCAGTGTTGCCGAATCTTGAATCTGTTTTATTAAGGACCTGGTGTGACGTTATGAGTGTAATATAATATTTCATTGGAAGGTGACAGAGTCAGAAAGAGTTAATTAACTCACAGAATAACCTGACCTAGGGATGAACCTTAAGGACTGGTTAGGAAGATAGGTAAATTAATAGAGCTTTGAAATGCAAGTCTGCATTGTTAGAGATCTCAAGGGTAGATGTTTGCTCAGGTCTTGTGATGTAAGCAAACAAGTCTTGTCTATTGCTATAACTTTAATTCAAAGATCAAAAAAGGAGTATTAACATTTATGATGATACTTGAGTGAAATAGTATTATTGTCTATATGTCTCTTTGAAGGTTGTAGTAACCTGTATCTGAACTGTTTAATGGATAAATTACCCTGTGCTAATTGCCATGATGTTTAGAGGAAGGAGAATTAAGCCTATTGTTTTCTCAGGCCAAAAGGCTGCTGAAAATGTATAAGAACCCTGGGACATGATCATACATCATCTCAGATCTGCTTTGGTTTCAAGAGGGGGGAACCTTAAGCCATAAGGATTGAGATCCCCAGTCTTTGACTGGAGCCACCCTGAATATGGACATTGGACTATAACCTATGGACTATTTCTAAAAGGACTTTTGGCAACTACAAGTTCACCTCTGCTATGTATCTGAACCTCAAGAATTGAATTCAAGTCTGTATGTATATTGACCTTTTAACCAACACTCACTCTCTCTTCTATTTAAATCAATTTTAGCTTAGTTAATAAGAATTGGTATTTTGGGCAAGATCTAAGTTATAATTGAACCTGGGTATGTGGCTGATCCTTTGGGATTGGAAGAACCTTTTCTTTTATATGATGAGATAGGATTCTCCATAATCATCATCATATCTGACAGGTGTGTCTGGACGAAGGCCTGAGGCTGGGTACTTTAAGGGAACCGGGTTGTTTGGACTTCTGAGTAACCTGTATGGTAATATAGAAGTTGTTTTGTGCTGGCTTGGAAAATCTAAGTATTGGAATATCCACCAGCGTTTGGGGTTTGTCTGCCCCGTTTTGTTTGCAGTTCACCCTGATTGAGTGACCTCAGCTGGCTCCAACAGGCAGCGCCGTCACACCTGGATTCTGCTCTCAGCTCTGCCAGAACTTCTCTGTAAAATGAGGGCTGGTGGGTTTCTGCTGGGATATGAAGTCTTGCTCATTAATAAGATGCATGAAGTACAGTATGCCAAAAATTTAACACCAGTGAATGAAAGAAATGAGATTTGCACTCAGGGTCTGGAGGTTCGTATCTCATTTCACGTTCCGCTAGGCCAAGTGCATTTTATGAGGGAACCAGTTTGCCTCTCCATTAGCAGTTTGTCTCCCAGACTATAGCAAATTGGGATTTTGCCTCTCCCTGAGCTCAGATAAGTGGTGTTTAGAATGTAAGCTCCTCGGGGCTGGGCCTGTCTTTTTGTTCTGTGTTTGTGCAGTGCCTAGCACAACAGGGCCCTCACTGGGGCTCCTAGGTGCTACAACAATACAAGTGAATACTGCTGCTACTTCTAACAGTCTCTTGAATATAGGCGCTGGCCCACAACATTGGGACAGGCCAGAGCCAGAGTCAGCATAACCTGGAAAATGACACTGACGAGAACAGAAGTGGAAGAGGTAGGAAAGGCTGGCTACAAGGCAGAGAGCCAGGGAACCTCCATTGCTTAGATGCTCCTACAGCTCCGAATATTTTTGGGTTTTGGGTGCCGGAGGCCTCCCCAGGAAGAGGCTTTTCAATGTCTCTGCTGGAGAGGCTGGGGTGGCCCAAGGGAGAGGCTGTGACTGCACAGCTAGTGCAGTGGGGGAGGCATGGGAGAGTGGACAGCCTCAGACACCAGGGAACCCAGGCAGAGCAGTCAGTGCAGTGTCACAGAGCTCGGCGCCAGCAGCAGCAGAGCTAGGATCAGGCTTTTGCCTTAAGGTGAGGGCCCTGGGGAATGAGGCATTGGGTGCTGATCCCCAGTCTGTCACCCAAAGGAGCAGAGCTGCTAAGTGGAGGACATGACGCAGCCCACACCATGAGCACACCAGGCGAAGCCCAGAGCCGCTGACGTGGAGCTAAGACACGTCCCCCCGAGATGCGGTGGAGTATTAAGAGGGGACTAGTTAACTCCTTGGACAGACGGAGAGAGCATCTCGGCCTGCTGTGACTGTTAGAAGCACGGCGGGACAGGGAGAGATGGGCACGGGGAGTCAGGCCATAGGAAGCCCCTGCGGAACAGAGCGCAGGGTACGGTGTCAGGTGAAGGAGGATGTGGGCAGGATAACCAGGCAATGCATTCATTCAGGGCATCCCCCTGGCAACTCTGCCAATGGGGCTGCCATGGAGCCCTTGGTGGAGATTCAAACTATCTTGCTGCAGCAGACTCTGCACTCCATGGCCTGTGCCTCCCTTGAGCGAATCCCGCTTGGTGGAACACTAGCCCAGGCTGGGCCAAGAAAATTCCAGCACAGTCTGTGTCTCCATTTCTGGCTCAGCCCCACTCCCCTGCCTGGTTGGGGTGGTGGGGGAGGGTCTCTGTCTTATAAGAAAGAACATAAGAACGGCCATTCTGGGTCAGACCAAAGGTCCATCTAGCCCAGTATCCTGTCTTTGCACAGTGGCCAATGCCAGGTGTCCCAGAGGGAATGAACAGAATAGGTAATCATCAAGTGATCCATCCCCTGTTGCCCATTCCCTGCTTCTGGCAATCAGAAGCTAAGGACACCATCTATGCCCATCCTGGCTAATAGCCATTGATGGACCTATCCTCCATGAATTTATCTAGTTCTTTTTTAACCCTGTTATGGTCTTGGCCTTCGCAACATCCTCTGGCAAAGAGTTCCACAGGTTGACTGTGTGTTGTGTGAAGAAAGACTTCCTGTTTTTTGTTTTAAACCTGCTGTCTATTAATTTCATTTGGTGACCCATAGTTTTTGTGTTATGGGGAGTAAATAACACTTCCTTATTTACTTTCTCCACACTAGTCATGATTTTATAGACTATCATATGCCCCCATGTCATCTCTTTTCCAAGCTGAAAAGTCCCAGTCTTATTAATCTCTCCTCATACGAAAGCTGTTCCATACCCCTAATCATTTTTGTTGCCCTTTTCTGAACCTTTCCCAATTCCATATATCTTTTTTGAGATGGGGCAACCACATCTACATACAGTATTCAAGATATGGGAGTACCATGTGTGACGTTGCACTCCATATGTTTTATGGAAATATGCTAATGAGTGTGAATATAATGTAACTGGAATATGCTTTATGCAAAAGGTCTCTTGTAAGGTATCATTACAAAGCTTATGATCTACTGAGTGTGTTCATCCTATTTGTATGAATGTATCATTCTTGTATCTAAAACTAGAAATATGAAATATTACTCTGAGGTCCTATTGTATTTATGCAAAATGTGGGCCATTAATGGTGGCTTAGGATCTTGATGACTCCCATTGACTAGGACAATTGGTTGTGAATGGGTTTATTTACCTGCAAGCCTTCCTGTGTATGTGAGGTGGGTAATGAAGAATGAGGTCTTACAGTGAGATGTGACCATGTCACATGATACTGGAATCCATCTTAAACCTGTTGCTTTTCCATTTAGAAGGAGGGGTAGGGACCCAGAGAGACAAAGGATTCCCGCCTTATGACAAAGATATAAAAGGGGGTGGAACAGAATAAAGAGGGCTGCCAATCATGAGAAATCCCCTAGTTACCACCTGAGCTGGAACTAACAAGGACTGTACCGGGGAAAGGATTGGGCCCAGACTAGGAAGGAGTCTAGTCTGTGAAAGAAGCTTATTGGAACATCTCTGAGGGTGACATTTACCTGTATTCAGTTTCTTAATGTATTAGGCTTAGACTTGCGTGTTTTGTTTTATTTTGCTTGGTATTTTACTTTGTTTTGTCTCTTATTACTTGAAACCACTTAAATCCTACTTTTTATTCTTAATAAAATCACTTTTGTTTATTATTAAACCCAGAGTAAGTGATTAATACCTGGGGGAGAAAACAGCTGTGCATATCTCTATCAGTGTTATAGAGTGTGGACAATTTATGAGTTTACCCTGTAACATAAGGAGATATACCTATCTCATAGAGCTGGAAGGGACCCTGAAAGGTCATTGAGTCCAGCCCCCTGCCTTCACTAGCAGGACCAAGTACTGATTTTTGCCCCAGATTCCTAAGTGGCCCCCTCAAGGAGTGAACTCCCAACCTTGGGTTTAGCAGGCCAATACTCAAGCCACTAAGCTATCCCTCCTCCTAAGTTTCATACATCGTAAACAGATTTGTTTGGGGTTTGGATCCCATTGGGAGCTGGGTGTCTGGGTGCTGGAGGTAGGTAACCTGCTGAACAGTTTTTGGTTAAAGTCTGCAGCTTTGGGGGCGTGGGTCTGTGTTGCAGCAAGCTAGCATGTCTGGCTCAACAAGACAGGGTTCTGGAATCCCAAACTGGCAGAGAAAATGGGCTCAGAGGTAATTCCAGCAGGTCAGATGACAGTCCCAAGGAGGTCTCTGTGACCAAATCCATCACACTATGGACTTATATAGAGGCAATATGATATTTTATGTCTTATTATCTATCTCTTTCTTAATGATTCCCAAAATTCCGTTTTTTTGACTGCCGCTGCACATTGAGTGGATGTTTTAAGAGAACTATTCACAATGACTCCAAGGTCTCTCTCCTGAGTGGTAATAGCTAATTTAGACCCCATATTCTTATATGTATAGTTGGGATTATGTTTCCCAACGTTCATTATTCTGCATTTATCAACATTGAATTTCATCTGCCATTTTGTTGCCCAGTCACCCAGTTTTGTGAGATCCCTTTGTAGCTCTTTGCGGTCTGCTTTGGACTTTACTATCTTGAGTAGTTTTGTCTCATCTGCAAATTTTGCCACCTCACTGTTTACCCCTTTTTCCAGATCATTTATGAATATGTTGAATAGTACTGGTCCCAGTACAGACCCCTGGGGGACACCAGTTTTTACCTCTCTCCATGCTGAAAACTGACCATTTATTCCTATCCTTTGTTTCCTGTCTTTAACAGTTACTTATCCATGAGAGATCCTTTGGAGAGGGACCTTGTCAAAGGCTTTCTGAAAATCTAAGTACACTATATCCACTGAATCACTCTTGTCCACATGCTTGTCTCATCTCAGTCCCAGTCCCCTGCCTGGGTGGGTGGTCTCTATCTCTGGGCCCAACCCATATGTACATGAATCAAGGGTCTCTGGTCTTACCCAGTTCCCTTTTGTTTGTCTGTTTTTTGCCCGTTCCTTGGAGGGACTGGGACTGGCCATGCCACCAGGGCTGCTGGGAATGGTGCAGAGAGCCGAAGCACCGTTTCTTGGGTCTCCTGTTGGGCTGGCCCTTCTCCTTGGCTTGCACAGGACCTGTGGAATGCCCCTACTTCCTTTTCCCACCCAGCAGGGACTCAAAGGGCCACGTCTCCCAGAGCAAAGCAGTGTTGGGGAGTTCCCCTCCTTCCAGAGGCTGCTCATGGCAGCTGGCTCCACATGTCAGGTCACATTTCTCCACTGCGAGCCAGCAGGCAGTTGCTTCTTTACAGGGTTATTAGCCATACTGTAACACTGACACAGGCATAGTGCCTTGGCAGGCGGCTTCCCAGTGCCTGAGCTGTTCTCTGCTGCACATGGGGCTGGAAGCGAAAAGCACAGAGAGCAGATTCAAGGACCCTTCAGTGTAGAAACAGGACTTTTTTATTCTTCAAATTAAAAAAATATCCTGTGCATCCATCGTGTTAGCCAAGGGAGGCATTTCACAGCCGCTATAACGCATTTACAGCTAGGAACCCGAAGATAAAACAATTTGCTAATTGAAAGTGGCACCAAACATTTTGCCTTTTGCCCTTTATGTGCTCTCTGTGGCTAGTGGGTGGCATCTTGCCGGGGAAGCAGGGAAGGGGCAGGAGAGTTTGGGGAGATGGGTGGGTGCGAACCCACGAAGCCCACCCCTATTATTTTTCCAGTGGTGTGTCATCTTTAATTACTATGGGAGATGCATATCAAAGGCAGATCTGGGTGCAAGGCTGAACAGAAGTGACAGGGCTGGTGCAGAGGAATTTCACATAGCAGCCCAGGCATTTTCTAGCTCACTGAGCCATTTCCCCTTGTTTTCAGTTGGCTTTGCACTTGGCAGAGCTCAGCAGCCTGGCCCATGGGGAGAATGCTTCTTTCTGCATAGCCAGAAGAAGCCAGGAAGCCTTCATTCATTCCATAGTATTTATTTAGTTATTTAGTATTTAAGTTACTGAGGGTCTGGTCTCCTAGAACTCAGTACCAAAGGACGCTCTTGACATACACTCAGAAACCCAAGAACATAAGAGACACAAAGGAAGAGTGATGCAAACAGCTGCACAAGCCCACCAGGAATGCAATAAAGCACAAGCAGTTGTGGTCAAGTGACTTTATGGAACACCTGGTGTAAAATAATCCAATTACATACACAGTGAGGTTTAGATGGAGCCTGCTCAAATCTAGTGTGACAATTCTAGATATCCAGATGGCCAGCTCTTCGGGGCAGGGACTGTCTCTTTGTTCTGGGTTTGTGCAATGCCCAGCAGAGTGGAGCTAGCCCTGGTACATCATTGGAACCCATAGGCACTACTGCAAGACAGGTAATAATGATAATTAATAATAATAGATGCCTATGTGGGTGCTTGAGCCTATAGGCTCTGTTGCTCCAGAATGGAGGGGTGTTGTTACCCCAGAATTTGATGAAGCTAATTGCAACCATAGTGTGTGCATTCAGCTTCCATGAATTAATAAAATAGAACACTACATAGTTAAGGGTTAATTTGAACAAGCAGGGCTTCTGAAGGCAAGGTCAAATGCTAGCTACAGGCTTGCGATTTCTACTAATCAGAATGGGAGGAGGGGAGAACAGAATCAACAAATTGAGACTGAAAGAAAATAAGTGGATGGAGACCTTGAGTTTGGGCACCTTTGATATAGACGCTTATTATGATTAAGATGGTTAGGAATGTTTTGTTGATAAGTAGTTTTTTGAAGTCAGGAGAGGTGATGACCCAGTAGGGGTCACTATGAGCTGTGTATCTTATAAGAGTTAGTTATAAAAAGACTGTACTTGGGAGCAGTTCTCTGAAGCGATCCTGAGAGACTTTCCTGACATCAGACTCCCCAGCGGGGAAGCGACCGGCCATTGCCAACTTGCTGCTAATTACTCAATGTCATCTCAGATTCAAGGTAATTATTTGGGGTGTTCTAAACCTATTGCTTATGTCTGTGTGTGCTAAAATCTAAGAAATTGTAGTTTTAGGTAAGAGCACGCTGACTTGTATCAATTTTTCATCAGCCAGAAGCGCTGTGTTCCCATTGATTTATTCCTGACACCACCTGGAGTGAAACAGTTAAATTACCACTGCTTTGGGTTTTGAAAACCCTGGGTAAGAGCTCTGCCATTGGAGCCTGCTAAGCACATATCCAAACAGGTTTGTGGCTTTATGACATTTCCGGTGAAGCAGGATGGGGCAAGGAGACAGTTGTCACAGCTCCCCTCTGTTCTGAACCCTGAGTGCATCCAGCTCTTCCTGGCATCATGCCCAATGCTCCTGGCCACACAGGCCAACTCAGTGTTGCTCCCATTTGCAACAGCATCCCATTGTGTTAACCAAAATTCAACTCTCCCCACCTTCTGCCCAGCCATTCTTCCCTCAGCCAGGCTGCAGCCAGACAGAGAAATGCTGGGCTTCAGTTGCCATCTAGGGGAGCAGAAAAAGTCAGTTGTTTGGAGGTGGATTGACAAACACAATTCTACTGGAAATCTTGGGGATGCTTTACAGTGGTGAAAGGGAAGCTGTTGCAATAGAAAAGATTTCAAAGAAGAATAAAAATTAAGTGATTTACAATATGTGCAATAGAATTTAGCAGAATAATTACATCCGAAAGGCAGAGCTGTTGTTTGGAAAGTCGCTGCTTCCTGGGGCTCCCTGCCATTTGGGGCATAAGGAAACTGCAGACTTTTGGAGCGGCAAGAGAGCCAGTTCTCTGGAGCGGTGACTAAATACGCCAAGGTGGGATCTGGATTTGGGTGAGAATCCTGGTGTTTGGGAAATATGAAGCCCCTTGAATACAAATAGCATCTAACTGCCCTCTCTCCCATTCTCTTCCTGAGCAGCCTCTGCAGGGCACTAATACCTTTCACAGCCCCTTCTGGGGTCAAGCGCAAATGCTGAATCTTCTCTACCCTGGCCTCCATGCTGCCCTGCAGCTGGCTGCTAAGTTAGCCACGGCCAGAACTTCTCTAGCAGATGTGCCTGGTGCTGATCATGTGCGTCTAGACTGCTGCATGGAAATAGAAGCTGCTGTGCACCGAGGGGTTCACTTGGTGCGTGAAGATACTGGCACAAGGCCTCAGAGTTGTATTTACACTCAGGACTTTCCCATCCCATTTCCTGACCTCTGTGTTTCAGTTCTCGGCAATCAGACAAGTTGTATTCACACAGATTTCAGGACTGATTTTTTAATAGAAATATGTTTTAAGAAACAAGAAGCACTGTAAAATATCACATTAGAATAAAGCCAGGTGAGATTCAGCTAGGCAAAGAGGAGACAAGTACATGTAAAGCACATTCTGCGGGCCCCAGAGAAGCATGAGAAATGTGACGAAAGGAGGAAAGAGGTAGAGGGAAGGGATAAAGAAGAAAACCAAAAGGGAAAAAGCGTGTCTCTGGTCATGTCCTCTGCTGCAGTGCAGATCGGTTCTGCAGCCAGACAGGCAGAAGCCAAGTCTAGTGATTAAAGCACAGCTCTGGGAGGCAGAAAAGTTGCATTGTGTTCTTAGTTCTACTACATGCTCACTCTGTGGCTTAGATGAGTCACTGTCCCCTCTCTGTGCCTCAGTTTCCCCATTGTACAGCAGGGATGATACTGATCTCACAGCAACTGGGTGCAGGAGGTTTAATTCATTAGTGTAAAGTGCTTTGAGTTCCTCAGTGGGAAGGGTTTATCTATCTGCATTCACAAAATGCCTGTCACTGCAGTATGCAGTTGGTCCTGCTTTGAGCAGGGGAATTAGACTAGATGACCTCCTGAGGTCCTTTCCAACCCTGATAGTCTACGATTCTATGTAAGTGCTCTCCACCCTTTGCTAGAGAAGGGCAGAGTATTATTATTTTTATTATGCAAATAGCTTCCCCCTGCCAGTTCTTTTCCTTCCAGGCAACTGAGAGATGCTATGCTTTACTCCCTCTGGACTAATTTGGTGAGAGATAATTATCTTGTTAATATCTTCTTATTATCCTATGTCCTGTATTAATTCTGTCAGTTTCTGGCTGTATTGTTCTCAGGTCCATGTCTTTTCACAACCGTACAAGGGGTCTCTCCTGGAGGGACTGCAACAGGAACGCCTTACCTTAGGGAACAGTGCAAATATTGACATTTATCATAATAGTGATGGTTTTTAATCTGCTCTTCCTCACAAAGGTCTTTGCTGTGATCCCTGTGGGAGCCATTTGGCCACTGTCTCTGTGTGCAGAGGGCCTTCCCAGTCATTAGGGCTGATTAAAGAAGATGCTCTTCTGCAAGCCAGAGCACTGTGTTGCATGGAGGACCCACACGTGCGCTGGGACTGGAGGGAGCAATGGTCGCACTTCCTAAGGGCTTCGTCTCTCAAGCAGGTAGTGCACAGAGGTGTTGAAAGACGAAGGGTAACCCATGGGCTAGTGTGTGTCATGCGTCCCCCTCTATGCCCTATTCCTGGGGGAATTCTAAAAAATAAAAAAATGTGCACACAATATTTTAAAATTCTGCAAAATTCTGCATATTTTATTTGTCAAAATAATGCAATAAAATCACTCTGGTTTCAATTATTTTGGTAATTTATTTAAACTACAATACAATGGATGGAGAATGGGACTAGGGAGCATTGGAGGAAATCCCCAAACTCCCTTGCCTAATAGTAATGTACTTAGGTTTGACCCTTTATTTCTAATAACTAAGGCTAAAATTTTGTCATGAATATTTTTAGTAAAAGTCACAGACAGGTCAGGGGCAATAAAGAAAAAATCATGGAAACCATGACCAGTTCCTCACTTTTGCTAAAAATATCCATGATAAAATGGGAAGGGGCTGGGCAGCTGCGGGGTAGTTGGGAGTTCCGGGACCCCACCACCCAGGGGGGCTCAGAGCTGTGGGGGTACCCCTACTCTGCTGCAGTGGCTGGGGAGCTGCAGGGTATCCCCACTGCCCATGGTGGCTGGGAGCTTGGGGGCCGGCTGCCTCAGGCAGTGGGGGTACCTCCCAGCTCCCTGCCACTGTGGGATGCAGCGGGACTCTGCAGCTCCCAGGCTCCAGGGCTGAAGTCACGGAGGACTATGGAAGTCACTGATTCTGTGACTTCTGTGACCTCTGTGACAGCCTTACTAATAACTAGAAGAAACTTGCCCCATGCCTCCTGCCCCACACCTACCTCCTCAGAAACAGCCCAAAGCCCTGCCCCTACATCCTGAGCTTGCTGCAATAGTGAGCGAGAGGAACAGAATGTCTCTCTCTCTCTCTCTCACATGCATGACTGCCCAGCCCCCACCCCCCTCCTGGTGGTGATTTACGTCTCTACCGTCTGCTCTGGGCACCCGAACCAGCCTGACTACACTGCCAGGGAGGGACGCATGACCGCTTTTTGGCTTCCCTTTGCTTCCCCGTCAGAAGTCATTTTTCTGCGGGGAAGCAAAGAAATCTGTGGGGGACATGAATTTTGTGCATGCTTAGTGATGTAGAATTCCCCCCAGGAGTAATGCCTGAACCACAGAGGATGTGAGTCTGAGCCAGCCCGAGCTACAGATCCTGGCTAGTTAGTTCAATCTGGAGAGACTCATGTTTTTAGCTCTGGATGCACAAAGTCATAGAATAGTCATAGAATATCAGGATTGGAAGGGCCCTCAGGAGGTCATCTAGTCCAACCCTCTGCTCAAAGCAGGACTAATCCCTGGTGTATTGGCCGAGATGGAGGCCAGCACATGTGCATGCTCTAGCCACCCAGAGTGGAGGGCAAATTCAAGGCTTCCCTGCTACCTATGCCCCATGTTAGGAATGTAAATGGTGCACAGGCCCTGGGGGCGCCGCTGAACCAGGGTGTGTCACCCTGACTGTTTCCAGTAGGAAAGGTCTGTGTGGTGGGGTGCGACCGATGAGGGCAAGGTCTTGGTACAGACTGGTCCAGATAGCAATGGACAGGCTCTCTTAGGCACAAGCATTGATGTTTGACCATTCAGTTAATGTGCCAAAGCTTTGGGTTAGCCTGACTTCAGTACCGGGCAAACTGGTTGAAACTATAGTAAAGAACAAAATTCTCAGACACATAGATGAACATAATTTGTTGGGGAATAGTCAACATGTTTTTTGTGAAGAGAAATCATGCCTCACCAATCTACTAGAATTCCTTGAGGGGGTCAAGAAACATGTGGACAAGGGGAATCCAGTGGATATAGTGTATTTAGATTTTCAGAAAGCCTTTGACAAGATCCCTCACTGAAGGCTATAAAGCAAAGTAAGCAGTCATGGGATAAAAGGGAAGATCCTCTCATAGATTGGTAACTGGTTAAAAGACAGGAAACAAAGGGTAGGAATAAATGATCAGTTTTCAGAATAGAGTGAGGTAAATACTGGTGTCCCGCAGGGGTCTGTATTGGGTCCAGTCCTATTCAACATATTCATAAATGATCTGGAAAAAGGGGTAAACAGTGAGGTGGCAAAATTTGCAGATGAGACAAAACTACTCAAGATAGTTAAGTCCCAGGAAGACTGTGAAGAGCAACAAAAGGATCTCTCAAAACTGGGTGACTGGGCAACAAAATGGCAGATGAAATTCAATGTTGATAAATGCAAAGTAATGCACATTGGAAAACATAATCCCAACTATACATATAAAATTATGGGGTCTAAATTAGCTGTTACCACTCAAAAAAAGAGATCTTGGAGTCATTGGGTATAGTTCTCTGAAAACATCCACTCAACATGCAGCGGCAGTCAAAAAGCGAATAGAATGTTGGGAATCATTAAGAAAGGGATAGATAGTAAGACAGAAAATATCATATTGCCTCTATATAAATCTATGGTACGCCCACATCTTGAATACTGCGTGCAGATGTGGTCGCCCCATCTCAAAAAAGATATATTGGAATAGGAAAAGGTTCAGAAAAGGGCAACAAAAATGATTAGGGGTATGGAGCATCTGCCATATGAGGAGAGATTAGTAAGACTGGGACTTTTCATCTTGGAAAAAAGACAACTAAAGGGGGGTATGATAGAGGTCTATAAAATCATGTCTGATGTGGAGAAAGTAAATAAGGAAGTGTTATTTACTCCTTCTCATAACACAAGAACTAGGGGTCACCAAATGAAATTATTAGGCAGCAGGTTTAAAACAAACAAAAGGAAGTATTTTTTTACAATACATACAGTCAACCTGTGGAACTCCTTGCCAGAGGATGTTGTGAAGGCCAAGACTATAACAGGGTTCAAAAAAGAACTAGATAAATTCATGGAGGATAGGCCCATCAATAGCTATTAGCCAAGATGGGCAGGGATGGTGTCCCTAGCCTCTGTTTGCCAGAAGCTGGAAATGGGCAACAGGAGATGGATCACTTGATGATTACCTGTTCTGTTCATTCCCTCTGGGGCACCTGGCATTGGCCACTGTGCTAGATGGACCTTTGGTCTGACCCAGTATGGCCATTCGTATGTTCTTATGTTGATAGTTTGGGTGGCCCATGCCTTGTCCTAGATGCTTCTCTTGGTATCCCAGCACTGAAGTGATAGGGGAGGGTGAAGCATGAGCAACCTCACCCCACTGGGGTGCCCAGGAAGTGCTGCTTCAAAGTCGCTGGGTATTAGTCATATTCTAGTGCCAGTGGTGGCCCCTTGCAAGGGCCCCAGTGTGCTGGACACTACACATTCACACACGGCAAGGCACAGTCCCTGGCAGCTGCAACAGTACAGCATGGGGACAGAGGTGTCTTTCAAGTAGGTTGTACCCAGGCTGTTTAGGGCTTTATAGGTCAAACTGCAACACCTTAGAATCCACCCAGAAACCAACGGGCAGCCAGGGCAGATCTGAGGGCACCAGTAACATATGCTGCCATTGAGATGCACTGCTTCGCTAAGGGGTTGCTGCCTTCTGCACCAGTTTAAGATTCCAGCTAGAGTAAAGGGGCACATGGCAGAAATCTGGGCTCCAGGTGACAGAAGCAAGAGTCACAGTAGCAAGGTCACTGCATGGTGACAGCAGCTGGATGAATTGGCTAGGATAAGACTTCCTTGTTTGGGGGGTGTTCCATTTGTCCAGTGGTTTCTTTCTGCTAGCCCCTGAGATAGAACGCTCCCAGGAGCTGGGCCTACACTAAGGAACTCACTCTTCCAAGGAATGGGAATAGCCAGAAGGACGTCCCCAGGTCAGCAAAACACTTAGGCACATGCTTAACTTTACAACAAGCTCAAAGCTAAGCATGTGTGTAGCATTTTACTGAATCAGGGCATAAATGCAAGCCTGTCACTTTGGCTATGCTTTCCCTCAATAGCAGGGTGTCAAACTCACTCTGTGGAGTGAGAGAGACAGTGGTGGGCTGGGCAGGACACAGTCTGTCTCTGCTGGAAGTCGATTTCCATTCAGCCTGCTCATGATTGCTGGTGGGAATGAGCTTCATCTGCACCTGGGCTCACAAGCAGTGGAGTTCAAGGCCAGATCTGAGAGTTTAATCAAGTGATGAAACCAGGTTTGTTTGGGGCAGAAGCAGAAATATTTCATATGCATTGGATTGTACAATCAGGGAGCAGAAACAATAACTGACCTTAGGTGACAAGTCACAGACTAGTGAATCCCTCACAGTACATGACCAACGGAGCACTCACAACACAGTCTGGGGCCATTCCACAGGCCCCCATGTGCTGGGACAAACGTTTGATGAGCTCTTTGGGTAATGAAGACCTTTATACAAATCACAATCTCATCCCAGTCACTTTGTGAACAGAATCCAAGGGTGGAATCACGCCAGTCTAGGGTTAGGGATTAATTCTTCCACCAGCTGTCTGGATGGATATGAGAAGATGAGGGGCAGAGAGAGTGAAGAGAAGGTGGAAGAGGCTGAAAAAACATGCAGCGGAGAGGAGGGGGAACAACAGAAGGAGAAAAACCAAAGCAGGAAAAGACAGAGGCAGGAGTGGGAGCTTCTCTGGCCTCCTTGTTTGCAGCTCATGGGGATTAGAGGCACTGCTCCTTGGCCGTGCCAGAACGGTGCCTTGCTGGAATGGGATATACAAACCCCATGCTGGGCCCAAAGGGGTTAAGGCAATCCTGAGCCAAAGTAGCCCTCTAGACATGCTGAGCATGCTCCTGCTGGAGGAGAGGGTTAAAAGGCACTCAGAAGCCCAGGAAAGGGGGGGTGGAGAGGCTGCAGGAGAGAGGCGTGAGTCTGGGAGGGGACCACAGAATGTGTAAGGCCCGCGGGCAGAGCCTTCTCTAACCCCCACCCCTCTGAGAACTGGCAGGGCTGGCAGGGCCCTGCTCCTTTTGGTGACTGACTGTTTGGATTACAGGAGCCACACCCAAACTGAAGGGATCTAGGTGGGTAGTAGCCCAGGGAAGCAACATAGACTCACTGCAGGAGGCCCCTGCTGCTCTTGCATCCCACAGGGTCCTGGGCTGGGACCTGGTGGAGAGGGAGGGCTGGGTTGCCCTACCATACCCCTTTAAGGGCATAGACCCAGATGTGGGTGGAAAGCCAAAGATCCCCAGCTTAGGGTCAGGAACAGGTATATCTACCAACCTGACAGAGTGGCATGGGGCTGGAAGTTGGGTGCTCTAAGCATTAGGCTGCCTGCCCTCCAAGTCCCCTGTTATGCTCTCCCTCTCTGCATGCTGGTGGCCCGCTATGTGAGGGCTTGTTTCACTTGCTTGTCATGGGGCATGGTTTGGGCTTGGCTCCTGTGCAGGATCTGTTTCCATTGCACAGGGGATCCTTTCAAACCAGGGCCACCATCGGTGCAGAGGAAGAGGCTGGACCAAGGACTGGGCAGAGAGAGACAGAGCAGGCAAGATAAGGGGAGGAGGGGAAAGGGAGAGATGAAGAAAAGGAAAGTGCAATAAAGAGAGAACGTCAGCCAGACACAGCAGCAAAAGGCAAATGGGGTGAAGGGAAGGCAAGAGGAACAGCAGAGTGCGGGGCCATCATGTGAGCACAGCATTGAGATCTCTCAGAAACACTGCTACCCAAATGCACCTTCATATTGTAAGTGCCTGTGTGATGAGCACATCCCCTCCCCAGGCATTGGTACTACATGGTGGCTAGCATCAGAGATGCCCCATAGCCTTTCTGAAAGGAGACAGCAAAGCTATGCTTGTGCTTGATATGCCCAAAATGGTGCCCTGGCTGCTTGCAGGGTGCATGGATTGCTGCCCTCAAAGCCCACTGTTTTGTTGTTGACATTATCATGAACAGTGCACTGTGCCTATTATCTGGGTGGATGCAGCTGTTGTTCATCAGGTTTGGATCGAGGTAGATCAGTTATAAAGTATGCCACACTGGGTATAGTGTTTAATGTCTACAGTTTGAAGTTGTTAGAGCTTCTTGAGTTTCCTACTATACTGTGGGATTTTCATCAACAATCATAAAATTGTCCTATGAGCGCCTGTGGCCCAAGACCCTTCCAATATTTACAGTGGTCTTTAAAAAACATCTCTGTCAAGGCTGATTCCCCACTCTGGCACTTCGAGTGCAGAAGGTGGGGGCCCACAAGGATTTTAAAAATTAATACTGGCCACTCCAGGCTCCCAAGGTTGCAGTTTTTCTCTGACCTTGGCTGGGTAGATGCTGCCACCACACAAATGCAAAACCCCTTGGAACCCAGGAAGGCACACTTGGGAATTCCTTCCTGTGGGGTACCCTCAAGGCCTTTCACCCCCCCTATCCCCCACCAGGGAAGAGCTGAGAAAGAAAACAAAGAAGTCAGCTGTTGCCACCAGCTAATTAAAAAAAACATGCACAAACCTCTTAGGACACCAAAAATCCAATCCTGTTCTTAAAAAAGGTAAATTTTATTAAAAACACAAAGAAAGAAAATACATCTGGATTTTAGGCTTTTACTAGATTTAAAAATCCCACTTACAAAAATTAAACATCAAGAATAACCTTCTTGAGGTCCAGCTTAAAGGTTACAAGCAAAACAAAAGCATTTGGGTTAGCAGAGAGGAGTCCACAAGCCTTACAAAATAAAATAAATAAACCTAATCGAATCTTTCTAGACATTTCTGATCTACTTATATATCTGGGTTTCCAAATAAGCAATTTCTAGGTATGATCCTGATGATTTTCATACCTGGCCTTCAGCTTCTCACAGCATAACTGCTGCCCTGTTCCCCTCTTCCCCGGAGAACAACAACAGACAGAAAGGGAAAGTTTTTTCCCATTTTAAAAAAGTTCTAGCCTTCCCATTGGCTCTTTAGGTCAGATGCCCACTCCCTTCCTTTACCTGTGGACCTTTTTAACCCTTTACAGGTAAAGCAAGTAGAGAACAGCTACCAACAGGGATTTCATAGTTAACTGGCTGGCTGGGTGTCCACAAAAGGCAGCCACTCCACTCTTCGTTTATCACAACCTACTTCTCCTCCTCCAAGTCACCCCTCTAAACGCACCTCTGCCATAAAGCATACAGGAAAATGCCTGGGCAGGTGGCAGGGGCAAGTTACTGTTCCTGACTGTCTATGAATTGTGCACATCCTCTTATTTTGTTACCCTGCCTCCCCGGCCCCAGACCCCACCTTTCATGTTTGTCTCATCCACATGTTGCTGTAACTTTAGCTCTTTGAGAAGGGGCTGGAGTTTACACTATGTGCACAGAGCTCAACATGGGGGGCTTTGACCTGCCTGGCCTCTAGGCGCTACCACAGTATAAACATTAAATTAGACACAAAAATGTCGTTAAAAAATATGAAGGTTGCAAAGCCCAGCACCCAAAAGTTGAGAAATGCCAGAATTAAGGTTCCCTGTACCTTATTCAGTGCACAGGACGCACGGTACTCACTTAGTGAACAGTGGGTTTTCCCCGTTTGGACTAATTTGAACTTCAGTCCCAGTGTATCTTCCATTTTTTCCAAGATGTTCAGACTTTTTGGACTCTTGCTGAAAAAAGAATATAATGAAGACATTAAATTTATGGCTTTTTAAATGTATTTTGAAGAGTCTGCAGCTCGTACTAGTGCTAATTGGAGTAGATGGCCTCTGCAGTGTATATAGGAGATATTAGCATTACACTTTTTTCTGAGCAAATCTTGTACTCCACTATGTCTTCCAGAAAAATTTGCAGCTCCATCAAATGCACAAGCAGCCATCTGTTTGGGGTTCAATTTACAAGCATTTAACTCTTCTAAGATGTGGGTTGTCACAGATGCAGCCGATATGTCTTCTATAACCTGAACATCTAGTAATGAGTCTACTGGCCTACCACGGACATTAAGGTAATGTATGCAATGATTTAATACTTGACCCCTGTGACGTTGTGCAGTCTATATGATTTTGTAAAAACATGATAAGTGAATATAATGTAATTGGAATAGTTTTATAAAAACATAAGTGAGTTTAATGTAACTGAAATATGCTTCATGCAAAAGGTATCATCACAAAGCTTATAATCTACTGAGAGTGATCATCCTATTTGTATAAATGTACCACTCTTGTATCTAAAACTAGAAATATAAAATATAACTCTGAGGGCCTATTGTAATTATGCAAAGTGTGGGCCATTGATGGTGGTTTGGAATCTTGATGACTCCCATTAACCAGAGCCATTGTCTGCAGATGGCTGTATT
Organism: Platysternon megacephalum; assembly: GCA_003942145.1. Classification (NCBI taxonomy): domain Eukaryota; kingdom Metazoa; phylum Chordata; order Testudines; family Platysternidae; genus Platysternon; species Platysternon megacephalum. The sequence continues at coordinate 1,037,747 of QXTE01000341.1, forward strand.
TACCTGTGAGTCTTCCTGTATATGTGTGTGCTGGCAAGTGAATAATGCAGCCTTGCAGTGACATGTGATCATGTCACCTGAACTGGAATCCATCTTTAACCTGGTGCTTTTCCAGTGAGGGGTGGGGGAACCCAGAGGGACAAAGGATTCCCGCCTTATGCAAAAGATATATAAAGGGGTGGAAGAGAACAGAGGGGGGAGAAGCCATCATGAAAAATCCCCTAGCTATCACCTGAGCTGGAACAAGAGCTGTACCAGGGGAAAGAATTGTGCCCAGGCCTGGAAGGTGTCCAGTCTGAGAAGAAACTTACTGAAGCATCTCTGAGGGTGAGATTATCTGTATTCAGTGTTTGATTAGACATAGATTTGCGTATTTTATTTTATTTTGCTTGGTAACTTATTTTGTTCTGTCTGTTACTACTTGAAATCACTTAAATCCTACTATCTGTATTTAATAAAATCACTTTCTACTTATTAATTAACTCAGAGTATGTATTAATACCTGGGGGAGCAAACAGCTGTGCATATCTCTCTATCAGTGTTATAGAGGGCGAACAATTTATGAGTTTACTCTGTATAAAGCTTATACAGGGTAAAACGGATTTATCTGGGTTTAGACCCCATTGGGAATTGGGCATCTGAGTGTTAAAGGCAAGCAGACTTCTGTGAGCTGTTCTCAGGTAAACCCTGCAGCTTTGGGATAGGTGGTTCAGACTCTGGTCTGTGTCTGAAGCAGATAGGTGTGTCTGGCTGTCAGCAAGACTTTGAGTGCTGGACCCACCAGTAGCTGGCAGGGGAGAATAGAAACAGAGGTAGCCTTTGCACATCAGCTGGCAGCTCCCAAGGGGGTTTCTGTGAACCAACCCGTCACAACGCCCATTTGCATTGCTGCATTCATCGGCCACGTATGCACATTTTCTGAATGCTGTGAGAGAGTTTTTACTTTTTCAACTGCTGAGTCTTTCACTGTTGCACTGCATGCTTCTAGCCAGTCAGTTGAGTTTCTTGCAGAAAGATAGTGAGCATTTGCCAGTCTTGTTCGGAACCAGTGTCCAACTTCAGGATGAACAAGTGACAATGCACTTAACATTGGCCTCCAGTTGGTATTGTGTGGTATCTCTTGGTTAAATAGAAAGTATGATACCACAGCCATGTTTGTTCGTATGACCTGAGTTGTGTCTCCAGCATTCTTAACAGCCTCATTAAGTACTTCGAAAATTGGCTTTGAAAGTGACTGGCTTATAAGGCTTTCTGCATGTTGATGCAGTTCAGAGGCTTGGTGTTTTGTAGCCTTTTCACATAGTTTGTCAGCATTGGCTTTGCTGATCGGTCTGGCTAACCAAGCTCCTCCACCTTTACCAATGATAGCACTGGGAAGCTTTCCTTCTTCATAAGCTTTTTTGCAAGAGGTGCACCAGTAGCCATCTTTTGCAACTGCAATAAATGGGAAAACTTTGACCAACAAACATCAGGAACTGCCTTTAGGTTTTGGAGACACCGTTTCTTCAGTAGGTAGCTATATTTGTGCTTCGGGCTGGTCGGATGTAGATACACCTCTACCCCGATATAACGCGACCCGATATAACACGAATTCAGATATAACACGGTAAAGCAGTGCTCCAGGGGGACAGGGCTGCGCACTCCGGCGGATCAAAGCAAGTTCGATATAACGCGGTTTCACCTATAACGCGGTAAGATTTTTTGGCTCCCGAGGACAGCGTTATATCGAGGTAGAGGTGTACCATCATTTGAACCTTCAGATGACATGTTGATATATTCTTGGTTCTTGGTGTGTTCTTCACCTTGGTTGTTTTTTGAAGCCTTTGAGTGGAAAAATTGTTGCACTGTTTTTTGTCTTTTCATTTTCACTTTGACCTGCAACATATAAAAGAGATATGAATAAATTAAATGTTTTGTTAGGATAATGCAAATTTAACATAAGGATAATGGAAATTACACCAAAACACATAACAGTTCTAGATTTCTAAAACAAATATAATTTTTTTAAATGTATTTAATTTAAATTGACTTTTGAAAAGTAAGCAGTCATGGGCTAATAGGGAAGTCCTCTAATGGATCAGTAACTGGTTAAAAGATGGGAAACAAAGGGTAGGAATAAATGGTCAGTTTTAAGAATGGAGAGAGGTAAATAGTGGTGTCCCCAGGGATCTGTACTGGAACCAATACTGTTCAACATATTCATAAATGATCTGGAAAAATGGGTAAACAGTGAGGAGGCAAAATTTGCAGATGATACAAAACTACTCAAAATAGTTAAGTCCCAAGCAGACTGCAAAGAGTTACAAAAGGTATCTCACAAAACTGAGTGACTGAGCAACAAAATGGCACATGAAATTCATTGTTGATAAATGCAAAATAATGCACATTGGAAAACAATCTCAACTATATGTACAAAATGATGGGGTCTAAATAAGCTGTTACCACTCAAGAAACAGATCTTGGAGTCATTGTGGTTGGTTCTCTGAAAATATCCACTCAATGTACAGTGGCAGTCAAAAAAGCTAACGGAATGTTAAGAACCATTAGGAAAGGGATAGATAATAAGACAGAAAATATCATATTGCCTCTATATAAATCCATGGTACACCCACATCTTGAATACTGTGTGCAGATCTGGACACCCCATCCTAAAAAAAGATATATTGGAATTGGGAAAGGTACAGAGAAGGGCAAAATTAAAATAATTTGGGGTATGAAACAGGAGGAGAGATTAAAAAGACTGTGACTTTTCAGCTTTGAAAAGAGACAACTAAGTGGGGATATGATAGTCTATAAAATTTTGACTGGTGTAAAGAAAGTGAATAAGGAAATGTTATTTAATCCTTCACATAACAAAATAATTAGGAGTTACCCAATGAAATTAATAGGCAGCAGGTTTAAAAAAAACAAAAGGAAATACTTCTTCACACAACGTATAGTCAACCCATGGAACTCTTTGTACACAGGAGGTTCAGTGAGATGTCTATGGAAAAGTTGGTGTCAACTCTCAGGGGGTAGCTGTGTTAGTCTGTATCCACAAAAATAACAAGGAGTCCGGTGGCATCTTAAAGACTAACAGATTTATTTGGGCATAAGCTTTCATGGGTAAAAAACCCACTTCTTCAGATGCATGGAGTAAAAATTACAGAGGCAGGCATTATTATACTGACACATGAAGAGAAGGGAGTTACCTTACCAGTGTTGACAGGGCCAATTCAATCAGGGTGGATGTAGTCCACTCCCAATTATTGATGAGGAGGTGTCAATGCCAGGAGAGGGAAAGTTGCTTTTGTAGTGAGCCAGCCACTCCCAGTCCCTATTCAAGCCCAATTTAACGGGGTTACATTTGCAAATGAATTTTAGTTCTGCAGTTTCTCTTTGAAGTATGTTTTTTTGTTCAAGTATGGCTACTTTTAAATCTGTTATAGAATGTCCAGGGAGATTGAAGTATTCTCCTACTGGCTTTTGTATGTTACCATTCCTGATGTCCGATTTGTGTCCATTTATTCTTTTACATAGAGACTGTCCGGTTTAGCCAATGTACATGGCAGAGGGGCATTGCTGGCACATGATGGCATATATCACATTAGTAGATGTGCAGGTGAATGAGTCCCTGATGGTGTGGCTGATATGGTTGGGTCCTCTGATGGTGTCGCTAGAGTAGATATGGGGACAGAGTAGGCAATGAGGTTTGCTACAGGGATTGGTTCCTGGGTTAGTGTTTCTGTGGTGTGGTGTGTAGTTGCTGGTGAGCATCTGCTTCAGGTTGGGGGGCTGTCTGTAAGCAAGGACTGGCCTGCCTCCCAAGGTCTGTGAGAGTAAGGGGTCATTTTCCAGGATAGGTTGTAGATCATTGATGATGTGCTGGAGAGGTTTTAGCTGGGGGCTGTATGTGATGGCCAGTGGTGTTCTGTTATTTTCCTTGTTGGGCCTGTCCTGTAGTAGGTGACTTCTGGGTACCCGTCTCGCTCTGTCAATCTGTTTCCTTACTTCCCCAGGTGGGTATTGTAGTTTTAAGAATTCTTGATAAAGATCTTGTAGGTGTTTGTCTCTGTGTGAGGGATTGGAGCAAATTCGGTTGTATCTTAGGGCTTGGCTTTTTTTTTTATGGCTGACTTAGAACAACACTTCCTCAGCTCTCGTCCCCTAGCGCCCCTCCTCTACTTGCGCTACATTGATGACATCTTCATCATATGGACTCATGGGAAGGAGATCCTTGAAGAATTCCACCTGGATTTCAACAATTTCTACCCCACCATCAACCTCAGCCTGGACCAGTCCATGCAAGAGATCCACTTCCTGGACACTTCTGTGCAAATAAGTGACGATCAAATAAACACCACCCTATACCGGAAACCTACTGACCACTATACATGCCTCCAGCTTCCATCCAGCTTCCATCCAGGACACATCACACGATCCATTGTCAACAGCCAAGCCCCAAGATACAACCGAATTTGCTCCAATCCCTCAGACAACCCATCAGCAGGGTCCTTTTATGATTGTCTGTTCTGTTCATTTCCTCTGAAGCACCTAGCACTGGCCACTGTTGGAAGACAGGATACTGGGCTAGATGGACCATTGGTCTGACCCAGTTGGCCACTCTTATGTAAAAATTAATTATAATAATAAAAATGTTTAGTACAGAAACTCCCCAAGATGACGACCTCTCAAGATAGCAATGATGTAAGATAACGTTAGCAAATAATACATTTTAAAAATTTTGGCCTACTAGGAAACATACTAGTGCCCTACTCATCAGCAGGGTTGGAACCTTTAGAGCGACTACACATACTTCTGCCACTTCAGCTAACAGGGTAGTAGGTTATCACCCTTCAGGTGGTCCAGCCACTAGAGGGGGGATTCATAGATTCCAAGTCCAGAAGGAAGTACTGTGACCATCTAGTCTGACCTCCTGGATAACACAGGCCAGAGACCTGCCCCAGGATTATTCCTAGAGAAGAGCTCTGAGAAAAACATCCAATCTTGATTGAAAAGTTGTCAGTGATGGAGAATCCACCATGGGCCTTGGCCAATTGTCCCAGTGGTCAATTACTCACCATTTAAAACTGATGCTTTATTTCCAACCTGCACTTGTCTAGCTTCAACTTCCAGCCATTGGATCGTGTTATACTTTCTCTGCTAGACTGAGGAGCCCATTATTAAATATGTTCCCCATTTGGTACTTACAGGCTGTCATCAAGCCCCCTGAGCCTTCTCTTTGTTAAGCTCCAAAGATTGAGCTCCCTGAGTCTGTGATGGATGGTGTTTGCTGGTGGTGTCATGTAGTGGGAAGGGAAGGCTGCAGTGTTAGGCTGTGGGCTGTGCTCAGCTCTGGGGTGGAGGTGATTGGCCGGAGAGCTTCCTACAAACCCAACGTTAGCTCTGCCCTAGCCTCTCTGTCTAACTGGGTCTTTGCTGCCACCTTATTTCTGTTTCCATGCTTGGCAGTGAGCAAAGCCCCCTTGCTCTGCAGACACTTGTCCTAGGTGAGCGTCCTGTGGGGGAGAGAGGGCACAAGGAGCCATTTCCCCTTCCCCGCCACCAGCTCCACAGGAGTCAGGCTGCACAATGAGCACCAGGCAAGGCCCACTTCAAGTGCCCGGGGGGACTCCTGGCCCAAGAGGGTGTGACCAGAAGGCTTGGCCAGGTCCCTGGCACCCTCAGTGCCCATTGGCAGCTGCAAGCAGGGGCTGCATAGTGCACCTTTCTGCAGCAGCTGTAAGAACTGCTGATGAGCTCCCTGCATGCAGACCTCCTCAGCCACCTACAGGGATGTGACTGCAGCTGGGGTAGACATACCCAAGCTCCTTTAATCTGCTAGCGTGGGTACTAGAGCAGTGAAGCTGCGGCAGCACATTTTCCAGCATGCACAAACTGACAGATTTCGAGTGGGCTTGTGCAGCTTATGCTGAAGTGGGTGCTGCCAGCAGACATACCCAGAGGGTAGGCAGCATGGCTAAGAGAACCTGTGTTACCCCTCTATGATTATACCCCTATAAAATATGCCTTATTTTAAGGGACCTATTCTAAAGGCTGCCCTATATTTGGTGCCTAATCTCCATAGCAAGCCAATATAGGACCCACTTTCTCCCACATTCCAGCCGCAATGCACTGTGAGGCAAAAATTGGCTTTCTCCCTCCAAGAATCCACTGTAGATGCTTTCTTTTACAAATCAGGCTTTCCAGGGATTTTTCCTTTTCTTCCTTGAAATGCAGGTGGTCACTATCCCTCCCTGGCATGCACTTACACTCACACTTTCAGCTAGTGAGAAAAAGCCAGAATTTAGCCTATGCCTTTTGTCTCATTCAGAAGAGAAGGGGATCTGAGTGGCTCTTTCTCTTGTGCTTACTAAGCACCATTCATAGCAATACTCACACTTACTTCCCACATCTTGGGCACCAGTGGGATGGAGTTCCTGGCTGGGAGCATCACATACACAACTGCTGTGTGAATGCAATTAGAGAGAGTGCCAAGTGCCCAGCAGTGTTTTGTCCTAATATTATCGGTAATAAAGGAGACTCCTGGGTGAGCATCAAGTCTATCTCCAATCTATCTGTATCTATATTGAAGAAAGCCTTCATTACACTGAGCACTGTAGCAGATTCTCTTGATGAATAGCTGCCATATCTCAGCTCTCAACTACATTACATCCTATTCAAATCCCCTTCATTATAACAAGAAGCAATGTGACACTGAAAGCTTGTCTCTGAAATTTATGACACAGCAGAGACTCTCAGATCCACTAAACCCTATTAAAACCAGCTCTCTTATAAAACATAAACCTTATTATCTGCCGTAGCAGCAGCAGGCAGCCCTCAGCCAGAGTTCACATTACCTTCCCAAGGAGAGGTTTGCTTCCAACTCTGGAAAGTTACTGCAAACTGTTGTACCAGTGCTGAGAGAGCTGGGGATGAGCAGAGATGGTGGCTCCTTGCCATGTTCCACACAGGGGTGCTAAGTGCTGGAGAAGTGTGATGTGGCACCTTCTCATCTGTCCCAGAGGTGGCTAAAGGGAGGGAAAGAGGTAACAGAGAGATCCAAACTCTGCAGCTGACGTGACTCAACAGGCTTGTACCAGGGTGGCTAACCCCCACCACCATGTCCTCACTGCCCATTACCCATGCCAGCTAGATAAAAGCTAGCAAGACTGTGCCTACCCGTCCTGCAATCACACCTTCGTCTGCAGTGCAGATGTACCCTGAACCATCCCCGCACCCTGCACTGCCTGGAGCTCATGTTATGCCGCTTGTATCCAATCCTCACTTCGCACTGGGCCCTGGTGAATTAGCGCTGCCTGATACTGCTAAGGAATGGTGAGCTAGCACTATCTTGGCACTAGTAAGGGCATGACGACACGTGCATACAGCAAGGGGTCATGGGAGTGATCTGCAATGACAGTAGTGACAGATGACACTTGCAGGCAGAAATAATTGGGGGAAAATATGACATTTGGTCACACCTGAGAAATCTACCTTGCTTTGCTCCTTAATTGCATGTGATCCTCCTCTCCCATTTGTCACCTTTCAGAGCAGCCCCTCTTGGTATTTCACAACAGGCTCCTGGTAGCGCCTTTCAGGAGTGAGTCCTGCTGCTCTCTGTTTGAGTGGAGTGTGACACATTCTGCTTTGTAAATATGCTAGGTTCCTCTCTTTTTACTCTCAGTTAGTTCTGTCTTGCTGTATTATTTATTTTACTTGTTTATGCAAAACAAAATAGAATCAGAATTAAAACCCTAAAAGATAAATGAACAAAGCCAACCCACATTCTGAAATAAAAATAAACTGTTATCAACACACTAGCGGTAGGGTCCTGACAGTTACTCTGTCTGGGCCTCAGTTGTCCCTGCTCTGGTGCTGAACCTGGCGCGTAGACTGGGTTTGTGCTCCCCGAACATCGGCTGTCCAACCCTGTGCCCTGGCTGCCACAGTTCATATTGGCCTTGCAGCAGTTAGAGAATATGCAGGATCACCCTGTGTCTCTCCGCCTGCCCATCCCAGACAGCCACTGTTGCTATGGAAATTGCTGTATCATTAATGTTCCTGTATATGTGTATCCACCATGGACTAGCAGGGTTGTGACAACATCTTCCCAGACTAGGGATGATGGGCAGCACTTAACTCCTAAAACCTGGTCAACAGATGTGCCAAGGGAGTTTGCTAGGGACAGATGCTTCCTCCTTGGGTTTGAGGTGATGGGGGCAGGGGTTTGGAAGAGTGGAAAGTTACCAACACGCAGAACAAAGAAAGCCAGGTGTTGGAAGGAGGGCATATAAACAGGGAACCTACAGAGAGCAAGCAAGTGAGAGAGAGACACAGGAAGTCTGGGCAAGAGGAAGCACAGTGTGGACAGCCACAGTGAGAGGAAATGAGCTGAGAACACCCCATGGTTCAGCACACAAACCATGGTCTGCAGCAGAAGGACCTGGAGGACCCAGAATGCTCTGGAGTGGTGAGGAAACTGAAGCATGTTGGGTTTATTATTTTGTATAGTTCTGTTGATTTTTGTGCTATTCAAGAGCTGTCATTCTGAGTGCAGGGCATGCGTGCCTGCCATGTGGCTCCTTGAAGAGGTAACCAGCAGGCTCACACCGCATGGTGGGGTTCTGGGACAGGGCATGTCTACACTACCGGGGAGTCTGAAGGGTCAGCACTGAGCCCAGGCCCTGGGCAGCTGGACAGCAGGTTCCAGCTCTCTAAAGGAGGTGCTAGACAGAGGATCTGCGCGCTGAGAGTGCGCCTAGGGACCCCAAGACGGGGGCAGTGGCTGTTCAGGTTCCTGAGGGACTCATTGGCTGGGGTCCCTCACAGCAGTCTAGTCAGGGGGAAGAAGGGACACTTGCCTGGGAGCTGTGCAGCCTTGCAGCAGCTGGAGAAAGTCAGGGTGCAGGCCCCTGGCACAAGCCCTGCAGCAGAGGAAAGTGTGCAGAGCTAGCACCATCAGTGCTGTGCCTGCTGCTGATGCCCATACACCAGGAACATTCCCCCAGGTTTCATGGCTGCTCTGTGCCCACTCCATGAGGGCTTCAGAGCCAGTGTCAATTGCTCACAGCACAGCGATGACCCGCCAGCCCTCACAGTGCTCCGCAGCCCTACTAGGAGGAGTACCTGCATCAGACAGAGACCTGCTGCCTATAGCAGGGTCCTTTTCTGTCAAAGGCACCCAAGAGGCAGACAACATGGGGCTGTCCTAGACAAGAGAGAAGCCACAAGTCAGGGAGAAGGAGACCAAGCCAGGTTCGAAGATTTGTAGCAGAGAAAAAATGAAGATGAATGGGAGAGGCCCAAGCTTGGTAAAATAGTATCGAAAAGCAGGAAATCTTTCCCTGTCCCAGGCCCTGGCCTATCTGTGCTGAGCCGGATCCTGAGCTCACAGTCACTGTACATCCAGGAGCAAGCCCAGGCCTATCCATGCAGAGCCGGATCCTGAGTTCACACTCACTGTACACCCGGGAGCAAGCCTGGGCCTATCTGTGCAGAGCCAAGTCCTGAGCTCACACTCACTGTGCACCCGGGAGCTAGGGTGGCCAACTTTCTACTTGCACAAAACTGAAACCCTTGCCCCACCCTGGCCCCGCCCATTCTCAGTGCCCCCCCCCCCTCACTCCACCACCACCCTCAGGGCAGGGGGTTGGGGCGCGGGAGGAGGTTAGGGGTGCAGGCTCTGGGTGGCGCTTACCTCAGGCAGCTCCCGGAAGCAGCGGCATGTCCCCCATCCAGCTTCTACGCGGAGGCGTGGCCAGGCATCTCTGCGTGCTGCCCCGTCCACATGCACCGCACCCACAGCTCCCATTGGCCATGATTCCCGGCCAATGGGAGCTGCGGAGCTGGCACTTGGGGCAGGGGCAGTGCGTGGAGCCTTCTGGCTTCCCCTATGCCTAGGAGCCAGAGGAGGGACATGCCACTGCTTCTGGGAGCCGCATGGAGCCACGGCAGGCAGGGAGCCTGCCTTAGCCCTGCTGCGCCACCGACTGAACTTTTAATGGCCTGGTCAGCAATGTTGATCGGAGCCACCAGGGTCCCTTTTCAACCGAGCATTCTGGTCGAAAACTGGACACCTGGCAACCCTAGTGGGAGCAGGCCCTGGCCTATCAGTGCAGAGCTGGATCCTGAGCTCACACTCACTATACACCTGGGAGCAGGCCCTGGTCTATCCATGCAGAGCTGGATCCTGAGTTCACACTCACTATACACCCAGGAGCAGAGCTATATGCCACTGCCTCAGCTGGAGTAAATCTGTAAAACAGATCAAGGTAATTCAGGTGCAGACAGACATATGGACATCACGTTTAAAGTCCTATCGATGGGGTGAGAAAATGACCCTGTGACAGGTGGTCATAGATTCATAGAATTTTGGGCCAGAAGGGACCATTATGATAATCTACTCTGACCTCTTGTATAGCACTGGCCAGATTGATTCCTGCATCCAGCCCATAAACTCTGTCTGAGCTGCAACACGTCCCTTAACGTGACATCCCATCTCCATTTAAAGGCTCCTGGAGATGGAGAATCACCACAGCCCTAGTAAGTTGTCCAATGGTTCGTTTTCCTCACTGTTAAATTTTTTTGCCGTATTTTGCCGTAGCTTCACTTTCCAGCCCCAGCTCTTGTTCTGCCTTTGTCTACCAGATTAAAGAGCCCACTGCTCTCAGAAATCTCTGAATGTGGGTACTTATAAACCATGATCAAGTCATCTCTTTAACTTCTCTTCATTAAGCTAAAGAGATTGAGCTTCTGAAGCCTCTCACTGTGGAACAGGATTTCCAGGCCTCAGATTGCTCTTGTGGTTTTTTTCTGAGCCCTCTCCCTTTTTTCAACGTCCCCTGTGAAGTGTGGACACCAGAACTGCACACAGTATTTCAGTGATAGTCTCACCAATGCCATATACAGTGGTAATGCCACCTCCTTACTCCTACTCCATAGTCCCATTTATATGAGCAAAGATCACATTCATCTTCTCAACTAGAGCAGTGTGCTGGGGGCTCCTGGTCAGTTGATTTCACCGTTATCACTAAATTCTTTTCCGAGTTGCTGCTTCCCAGGATACAGTGCCCATCCTGGAAGTGCCATTTTGTTCCTAGATATAGGACCTTGCATTTGGCTGTGTGAAAACTTGTTTGAATGAGTTCAGCTTATCAAGCAAGCCATATTGTTCTGTGTAACTGACTTGCCTTGTTGTTATTTGCCACTCCACCAATTTTTATGGCATTGTCAAATCTTGCAAAAATTTTACATTGTCTTCCAGATCATGGATAAATATCAGTGTCAAGCTCTCCTGAAGTGACTTAAGAGCGTGGGTACCCGCCACAGGGCAAGTTGTTAAGAAGCAGGGCACAAACCCCAAACTGGGTGTGAGTTCTGTACTTAGATTTCACCAACCAATTATCAATTGTGAACCTCTAAGGCACTATAACAGCCTTACCATGGAGTCACAGACAGTCCCCTTGGATACGCTGACCTATCTCATCACCCAGGTGAGCCTGCCTTTGTGATAGCTGGTCCCTTACTCAAAAGATCACAGCAATATTCAGGCTATTCCCAGTCCCAAAGGACCCATCACTTACCCCAGGTTAACCCCACCTTATAACTCATTCCAAAGACAATGATTGTAGCCACTCCTATAAAAAGCTATATAAAGATTTATTAAATAGGAAAAGGAGTTTGTACAGGGTTAAAACAGGTAAACCTACAGACACAAATGAGTTCCAGTCTTAAAGTTCAAAAAGCTTCTATAATAAGCAAGTGCTATATGTCCTTTAGGGCTAACCCAGGCCAAGCACAGAGGATCTTTTGCTTATGCCAAGTAATCCTTGCCCTCAAAGTCCAAGCAGCATAAAACATACAGTTCCTCCTTCTTAGGGCTTTTTATTCCTTCCCCTCTTCTGCTTTGAGTTGCAAATTCAGGTGTTGAGAGCAATTCAATTGCACATCTTCATCATGGGGTGGGGAGAGCTATCAACAGTCTTTTGTCCTCTGCAAAACCATGCTCTGAAGTGTCCCGAGCCTGTGTTTGCCTGAAGCTGGGAATGGGCGACAGGGGATGGATCACTTGATGATTGCCTGCTCTGTTCATTCCCTCTGGGGCACCTGGCATTGGTCACTGTCAGAAGACAGAATACTGGGCTAGATGGATCAGTGGCCTCACTCAGTATGGCCATTCTTATGATGTTCCACAATGGTTCATGGAATCATAGTACCAGAGGGTTAGAAGGGACCACAAGGGTCATCTAGTCCAACCCCCTGCCAAGATGCAGGATTTGTTGTGTCTAAACCATCAAAGACAGATGGCTATCCAGCCTCCTTTTGAAAACCTCCAATGAAGAAGCTTCCCCAACCTCCCTAGGCAGTCTGTCCATTGTCCTACTGTTCTTACAGTGAGGAAGTTTTTCCTGAGATTTAATCTAAATCTGCTATGCTGGAGTTTGAACCCATTGCCTCTTGTCCTGCCCTCTGTGGTGAGAGAGCAACTTTTCTCCATCTCTTTTAGGTCAACCTTTCAAGTATTTAAAGACCGCTATCATATCCCCCTTTAATCTCCTCTTTTCCAAAATAAACATACCCAGTTCCTTCAGCCTTTGTTCATATTGCTTTCATTCCATCCCTTTGATCAGCTTTGTCACTCACCTCTGGAGCCTTTCCAGTTTCTCTACATCCTTTCTATACAGTGGTGACCAAAATTGGATACAGTGCTCCAGCTGAGGCCTAACCAGTGCTGAATAGAGCGATACTATCACCTCCCATGACTTGCATGTTATGACTCTCTTAATGCAATCTAAAATTGCATTTGCTTTTTTTGTAACAGCAGTGCATTGGTGACTTATGTTGAGGTTGTGATCCACCACAACTCCCAGATCCTTCTTAGCAGTGCTGTTGTGAAGCCAGTTTCCCCCGTTCTGTATTTTTTAATTTGGGTTTTCTTCCGTAAGTGTAACACCTTCCATTTGTCTTTGTTGAATTTCATGTTGTTGTCGATAGCCCAGTTCTCCAATTTATCAAGATCCCTCTGAATTTTAACTCTGTCCTCCAAAGTGTTGACAACTCCCCACCCAGCTTTCTGTCATCTGCAAATTTGATCAGTCTGCTCTCTATTCCTACATCCAGGTCATTAATAAAGGGGTTAAACAACACTGGGCCCAAAACAGATCCCTGTGAAACCCCACTTCAGACCTCTCTCCAATCTGGCATCATTCCATTAAGACCTACTTATTGTTTGTGGTTGTTTAACCAATTCTGTATCCACTTAATGGTAGCTCTGCCAAACTTGCATTTCTCCATCTTACTCATCAGAATGTCATGTGGGACTGTCAAAAGCCTTGCTAAAGTCCAGGTATATTATGTCCATGCCCTTCCCCCTATCCACCAAACCAGTTACCCTGTCACAGAAGGAAATCAAGTTGGTTTGGCATGATTTGTTCTTGGTAAATCCATGCTGGCTGCTAGTGATCACCCTTCATCCTCTGGGTATTCGCAAATGAAATGTTTTATACATTGCCCTAGTAGCTGGTGTTGATGGGCCTCTTTTGTTTGGCAGAAGATAATATCTCCTTTTGGAAACTAGTATTTCACACTTGCTAATACTTCTCTCCTGATTGGTGATTTACAGTTACAGAGCAAACACAAATATTACCTTATAACATGGGACAGGGGTATCATAAGTGAGATTAATGCATGCAGCAGTTTAAAAGCACTTCATAAAGTCTAAACATGAAGCATATTTTTATAATCTAATACCAATTTACTAATACTACCACAGGTGAGCCAGACTGGTCCCAGCTCTGTATTTGTCAGTGTTCAGTTGAGATCTAGGGCCTTGACATGAGCTGGCAGCTGGTCTGCCAGCGTCACAATCAGAATTTTGGTCCCCACTGGAAGGTGATTTTTTAAGGATGTGTTTTGCTTGTTGTTGGGGGTTTTTTTTGCTTTACAGACCAATTTCAAAATTGGCAGGATGGATTTGGCTCACCACAGCCAGTGCGGTAAAGTTGTTTGGAATTTTCATCCACATATTTCTGGAAGAAGCATCTCAGAGCCTGAGATATAATCCCTTGTATCAGAGGCCTGGCATGAGGCCTGAGCTAAAGCAAATGTAAGCGGGGGAATGGTCCTGCTCTTGTGGGGAACTTTCCTGGCTTCTGTGCTACCCCGGTGAAGTCCTCGCTCCCACTTCCTTGACCCAGAGGCCTCCCTGCCCTTGAGGACTCTCCTGTCTGGCAGAGTTCTCGTAGCCCCAACAAGGCTGGGCCCAGGATTCCTGGGGGGGCTCAACCTCCAACACTGCTGTGGTCACCTAGGACAGGGGCTAAGGTGTCCCCACTCCAGGGTACCCTTTCTGCACTGGGCACCTCCCTGACCCACTGATTATTTTATACAATATAAAGCAAATACAAGTTGTTTTACTTAACAATTAATTTAAAGAAAAGAATAAGAAAAAATGGGAAAGGTCACAGGAAAACACATCACCCTGCTCTGTGGCAGGGAACATTACAAACAGTGTCTCTGGACATCAAAGCACTTTGCAGTCTGTTCCTTGTAGGTCCCAGGCCGCCTTCTCAGGGCCTGGCTGTGCTGCAGTTATGCTGCCGGTTAGACACTTGCAATGGCGGTGACCACACACCTCCAGGCTGNCTTTCTCCTTAGCTCTGCCCCACTCTGTCTGACTCAGGCACATTCCTGCTCACACGGAGGATGGGACCCACCCTGGCCTTCTGTCTCCTTGATTAGCTGGCCCGCCCTGTCAATCTGGAGCATTGGCCTCTTGCCATTGTTCCTGGGGACTATCAGTCTCAGGGTCCTGATTTGCCATCGATCCCTCCCCTTTTAGTGCTGGGAGCTAGCAACCAAAACACCCCCACTGAATGTTAGTAAGGGGGCAACAGTCCCCTTACACAAAGTTGATATAAAGCAAAATTAGCAAAAGTCAGGTATGAGCAAACATCAGGCTCTGCCATGGAGCACATGATTTATGAGGAGAGGCTGAGGGAACTGGGATTGTTTAGTCTGCAGAAGAGAAGAATGAGGGGGGATTTGATAGCTGCTTTCAGCTACCTGAAAGGGGGTTCCAAAGAGGATGTATCTAGACTGTTCTCAGTGGTAGCAGATGACAGAACAAGGAGTCTCAAGTTGCAGTGGGGGAGGGTTAGGTTGGATATTAGGAAAAACTTTTTCACTAGGAGGGTGGTGAAGCACTGGAATGGGTAACTAGGGAGGTGGTAGAATCTCCTTCCTTAGAGGTTTTTAAGGTCAGGCTTGACAAAGCCCTGTCTGGGATGATTTAGTTGGGAATTGGTCCTGCTTTGAGTAGGGGGTTGGACTAGATGACCTCCTGAGGCCCCTTCCAACCCTGATATTCTATGATTCTATGATTCACAGAATCCGGCAAGAACAGGGCTGATATTCAAGAAACACACATTCCTAAGTGCTAGGCACAGAGTATTCACGCAAACACATTCCAATATCAAGTGGTACCAGAACACCCCGATATCAAGGATGGTACAAAAACATTCCCCAAGGATAACAGGAACACACTGACCCCTCCTAAAAGATAAGGTCAGGATGTGATGAATAAAGATGTTTTGCTCAAACCAACAAGTGATGGGTGATAACTAGCACATCAGGGGGCAATAACTAACTACGTCAGAGGGGCAGTAGATAACTTGTTTGTATCAGGGTATAAAGAGGTATCTCTGAGAGAGTGTCTTGGTCCAGCCGAGGGGGGAATGGAAAGTCCCGCTATTCACTAAGCTGCATCCATTGTCACGGGCATACATGTCTTAGTATCCTCGTAGAGTCTGCCAGGTGCTATTATCATGCTTTGTCAACAATAAACCTGGCCTGGTGCCTTCGTGGATCTTGTGGTTATTGGGTGGTTCGCTCGAGGTCTGCTGTGCTGGCTGTCTGCGCAGAGCTGGGGCAGCACACAGGGAGAAAATGGAAGAGGCCCTAAACAAGGTGGTTCAACCAGTGGGGACAGCAGCAGCTAGCCCAGGCTGCAGCTCTACAGCAACAGCAGCAAACCTAGTAGGTCTGGCAGCACTTTCTGAAGTGTAACCCTGTTCAATATCGGGGTTTGTTTTCAATAATACAACAAAGAACCATCTCGAGCCTGCACCCAGTAACCTGGGAAAATTACACATCACCCCTGGGTGCCTCTGTAATGATGTGGCCGCTGGTGGGACACTACTGAGAGTATCAATTCAGGACAAATTGCTTAGAGCAGGGCAGTTACAGCCCAAGGACGGAGTTGTTTATTAAGGCAAACCAAACCAGCCAAACAGAGAGGACTTTGGTTTTACCCCACTGACTAACCATAAGTCATACAAGCAATTCCCTTAGACACTCCAGTTTCCTGGTATCACCACCAGTGCCACTCGTTATGGGGACGAATGGTTATGAAAACCAATACCCCAGTAAAAGATAAAAGGTTCTCCTGATCCCAAAGGACCAAGCCCCAGACCCAGATCAATATACAAGTCAGATCTAACCCACAAATCATGCTGTTGCTAATCCTTTAGAATCTAAACTCTAAAGGTTTATTCATAAAAGAAAGACATATAGATGAGAGCTAGAATTGGTTAAATGGAATCAATTACATACAGTAATAGCAAAGTTCTTGGTTCAGGCTTGTAGCAGTGATGGAATAAACTGCAGGCTTAAATCAAGTCTCTGCCTGGCCATCGGCTGTCCACTCCACCTGGTCAGCCACCATTCCTCTCACTGGTTACCATCTGCCACCTGCCTCTCTGCTCTGACCGCTTGAGAGTCCATCCAACACTTAGTGATTGTCAGTATATAATGACTTTCAGTTCTTAGTGATGCAGGCTGGGCAGAAATGCTGTCCTACTACCAATGTTTTCAGCGCTAGGAACCGTGTAACATAACAAAAGGCTCCTAACAGAGTCTATTTTGCTCTACCTTTGAACAGTGGGGAGGAAGAGGTTAAACCAAACCAGAGACCCTTAGGGGGGCACCCATGCTTCCTAACTAGCACACCTGTCCTCATCTTTCTTACTTTCACAGGGGCTTGGCTTTCAAGTCCCTGGCTTAGCGAGTACTTTTCAATTGAGGGTGACCCCTCAATTGGGACAGGCTCAACACAGTTCTGCTCCCTTTTACTCATACAATAAAGACAACAATATTCATAACATTTCACTACCCCTGCATTCAGTACTAAAGTGATTTGTAACCTAACACCAGCCAAAGTTGATCACTTTGAGCTATACAGCTCCTGTCTGCTGGATACCTATGCAGAGTAGGTCTGTTCATGTAAATACAGTTTTCTCCCGAAGTCTCTCCCCCTCCCCAACTAGCTGTTTGGGAGAGCTCATTCAGACCCTGCTTACAGAAGGAATGGCTGAAGCAGGCTGCAGTGGAGCAGGAGCCACAACAGTTCCAGAAGCTGCTGCTTCAGAGCCATTTAAGTGAGAGGCACTGCCCAGACCACCAGGAAATGCAAACGGAGCCCAGAAATAGAAGCCCCATCAGAGTTCCTGTAGTTTTATTATCGATGATCAAGACCAAGTGCTTTCTGTGAAAGAGGGACCTACATTTTGTAGCATGCTGGGGGCCAGGCTGAAGAGTCTACAGCACATTCTAATAACTTCAGCGGTGAAGATAATTTTTGAACTGAATATGACAATGAACACTGCAGTGAGTGCAGTATCCCTAGTATTAATTATTTTCATATTAAACCAACCTTATACTCTCCTTAACTTTCAACCTTTCATGTGCCGCAGATGGCTCAAGAGAAGAAGCATAACTGCATTGTCCAAGTTGTCATGGGAAGCTCAGCTGCCCAAGGGACAATTGGGGCTATTGTCAACTGATAAAATTTGGGAAGCAGTTTGGGATTATGAGATAAATACATAAACTGATGTTTCTGCTAAAATGATCATCAGTGAAATAGGTAACAAAGTTGACCCATTGTCATCATTGCACTCCAGAGTCAACACCCATTTAGATGAATGTGAGCAGTTTAAATATCTCAGGCTATATCTACATTAGAAATTACTTCAGTATAATTTACGTCGCTCAGGGGTGTGAATAATCCACCCCCCTGAGCGACGTAAATTATACAAAACTAAGCGCTAGTGTAGACAGCGCTATGTCAGCGGGAGAGCTTCTCCCACTGACATAGCTAATGCCTTTCACAGAGCTAGGAGTTATTAAGCTGATGAGAGAACTCTGTTCCATCGGCTTGGAGCGTCTTCACCAGAAGCACTACAGAGGCACAGCTGAGCTGCTGTAAATGATGGAGTGTAGACACAGCCTCAGAATCAGGAACATGACATAGTCTTGCTTGCACGTAGTTCTCAACCATAAAACTAGAATTGTGATATTTGAAACCTGAACGTTTTCTGCAGCAGAGCGCTGAACCAAGGGGAGAGAGGGACTCTGCAGCAACACAAGAGGCCTTGCTAATGATGCTAGTAAATTGTATCTGAAGGATTCTCTCATTTTGCGAAGAGAGATGTAATAGCATGGGCTATTCTCACTGGCACTAATCTCATTAGTTTGTTTACAGTGCGCCCTCCTGCACCATTTGCTGTTAGAGACAGACTCTTGCTTTGTGTTTGTCTGATGTTAAGAGTCAGAATGAGCAGATGGAAATAAAAGATTCCTAGTAAAATTTGAGCCCTTACAGTGATCTTAAACACAGCACATCACAGCTGCCAGGAGATGGGGAGGTGACTCCTTATTCAGGCAGGAGATGGGGTGGGGTGAGAACTAATCCTGCCAGTAGATGGGGCAGAAGGGTGAGAGCCAGCCCTGAGGGGAGATGTGGGGGCAAGTGCCAGCACTGAGGGGAGAGGAGGGGGCGAGTGTGCTCTCATGCCCCCTAACTCCCTCCCTTGGTCTGAGAGCCACGGCTGCTGTTTGTCACTCTGAGATGGGGGAGCTGGCAGACTGCTGTTATTTCCACTGAGCCTCGTGCATTGGCATGTGCTTTTTGCAGGCAGCATGGCCTAGTGGATGTGGCAGTGATTTGGGTGTCTAGAAACCAAGGTTCAATTCCTGGCTCAGCCATTGTTGTGCTATGTGACCTTGGGCAAGTCTCTTTCCTTTCCCTGCACATTCCCACCCCACTTTCCGGCCTAAGGGTAAGTCTATGGTCAGAGCTCTAGGTGTGTGCTCCACCTCAAGGAGATGTACCTGCGCTAACTCTGATAGCACCAGCATGCTAAAAATAGAGTGTAGCTGTGGGAGGGGCCCCACCTCCATACTGCCCAAGACATTAAGTACATACTCCAGGCAGCTAGTCCTGGGTACGTCTCCTCAAGCGGGAATGTACACCTCCAGCTTGAAGTGCATTGGGAAATAAGGTTTTAGAAAACATGCTAATGTACCTAACACATTGTTAACATCACTTTCTCTGTCCTGTAGGTGGACTCTAGAGCTTTAGCATATTACTTAACATGTTTTCGTACACAGGAGGAGCATATTACTTAACACGTTTTTGAACACATCTCATTTTCCCAGTGTAGATAAAATCCTAGACCATCTCTGCTCTGTGGGAGCTCCAGCAGCACAGCTCCAGTGCTGCAGCTGTGCCAATGTAGTGTTGTTGTGCAGATACTTACTACAGGGACGGAAAGGGTTTTCTATCTATATAGGTAATCTGTCTCCCTGAGTGGTGGTATCTAGCTCAACAGAACATCACCAGGGTTTAGGTCAAATTAAGAACGTTGCTGAGCCAGAGCTCCGTAACTAGGTCAATCTACATTTTAAGTGTACATCAGGCCTCAGTTAACTGCTTTTTGTTCATGATGGACAGGTAAGAAGAGACTCCAACTCCCTCTCCCAGAGCCATGCTGGCTCCGCAAGACTCATCACAGTGAATGCAGTAAAACATATCTTAGGCCTGGTCCACAATACAAAAATTACACTTTTACAATGATGTCAGTTAGGAGTGTTATTAATGACTGATATACTTATACCAGTATAAGCCCTAGTGTGATTCATAAATTCCTAGATTCCAAGACCAGGAGGAACCATTATGATCATCTAGTCCGACCTCCTGTATAGCACAGGCCAGAGACCTGCCCCCAAATCATTCCTAGAACAGTTCTTTGAGAAAAACATCCAATCTTGCTAGAAAAATTGCCAGTGATGGAGAATCCACCACAATCTTTGTAAGTTGTTCCAATGGCTAATTACTCTCACTCAAAAATTTACGCCTTCTTTCCAGTCTGAATTTGTCTAGCTTCAGTTCCAGCCATGGGATCATGTTAGACCTTTTGCTGCTATATTAAAGAGCCCATTACTAAATATTTGTTCTCCATGCAGATACTTACAGACTGTGATCAAGTCACCCCTGAGCCTTCTCTTTGTTAAGCCAAATATATTGAGCTCCCTGAGTCTATCACTATAAGGCTGGTTTTCTAGCCTTTTAATTATTCTCGTGACTCTTGTTTGAACCCTCTCCAATTTATCAACATCCTTCTTGAATTGTGGACACCAGAACTGGGCACAGGAGTCCAGCAGTGGTCACACCAGTGCCAAATCCAGAGATAAAATAACCTCTCTGCTCCTACTCAAAATTCCCATTTATGCACCTAAGGATAGTATTAGCTTTTTTGGCCATAGTATCACAGTGAGAGCTCATGTTCAGCTGATCATCCACCATGACCCCCAAATGTTTTTCAGAGTCACTGCTTTCCAGGATAGAGTCCCCCATCCTGTAAGTTCTTTGTTCCTACATGTATACAATTACATTTAGTCATATTAGAACACATAATATTTGCTTGTGCCCAGTTTACCAAGGGATCCAGGTCACTTGGTATCAGTGACCTGTCCTCTTCATTATTTACCACTCCCCCAATTTTTGTATCATGTGCAAACTTTATCAGTGATGATTTTATGTTTTCTTCCAGGTCATTGATAAAAATGTTAAATAGCATGGGGCCAAGAACCAATCCCTGTGGGATCCCACTGGAAAAATACCCCCTGAAAGATGAGTCCCTGTTTACAGTTATATTTTGAGAACTATCGGTTAGCCAGCTTTAAATTCATTTAATGTGTGCCATGTTCATTTTATATCATTCTAGAGGGTTTTTTTTAAATCAAAATATCATGTGGTACCAAGTCAAATGCCTTACAGACGTCTAAGTACATTAATGTGGTTGCCGTTATAGCCCTATAAAGGTGCCTTATACTGGTACAGTGTATTTTGTTTCCCAAATAAGATATACTGGTGTAAGCACTTTTGTTCTGGTATAACTGCATCCACACTAAGGGGGATGGGGTGTCACTGGTTTTCACTATACTGGTATAGTGAAAGTGGCAAAGTCAGAAAAGTCACAGCTTAAACCCTGCAGTCTGTGCCATAAGGTGGTGTGTGTATACAACAGCACTGCATATATGTGTGTATATGGCTTTTATTACCGTAACTGAACTTCAACTAGTCTGCCTCAGTTTCCCCATCTGTAAAATAGGAAGGAAGATCCTCCCTTCCCTCCCAGTGGTTAATTAGATCATGTTTGCACATAGCTCTGAATAGCGCTGCAGTATGTAAGTGCTAAGTACTATTAGCAGGTAACGGTAGCTCTCTTTGGAACAGTGCTCTGCTCACTTTGCCTGAGGCCAATCAGCCCAAGGCAGTATTATCTGTGGTGTAGCTGCCCCACACTGGTCAACTCCAACATGCTATCAAACCCTGGAACCTGACAGCCAGGATCCCGAGCCAGGATTCCAGTGCTGAGCAGGCAGCGACGAACCTCCGTGAGACCTAGGCTGGCATGAGAGATGGGAAAGCCCCTCACTGGGCGGGATGGCAGGTCCTCAGGCTGACTGATGGAAGAGATCTGCTGTCAGAGAGGAGAGGCTCAGGTCCATTCTTGTTTCACCTGACAGCTTTCTCAATCCTGTCCCCCTGCCCCAGTTATTTAAAATACACGCAAATAGCTCAGCCCACCTCTGCTCCAGTGCACCACACATGGAAACCCAGACGTATAGGGAGCATCTCAGCAATCCCAGCTCAGCCCCATAAATAATGCCTTTGCTGAGGACTAAGGGACAGATTCTTGCCCCTGGTATGGCCTCTGTAGACTGCCCCAATGATGTAGGGGGTCATAGAAGCAGCGTGGCCCCAGGAGTATGCACCCCATGGAGTAGCAGCACAGGGCCAATCTACACAGATCTGTGCCACCTGCCTTTGCGCTGGTGGTAGTTCTGGGCTGCAGTGCAGTCCACAGGCAGCCATGCCAGGCTGGTGTCAATTAGAGCAGCCCCTGGAGCAGCCCAGAATTCGGGAAGCACAAGAGGGTCTAAGGCCACCTTTGCCCCCGGTTCCTTGGCTGTGTCTCCTTAGGTGTAGCACAGAAGCTGGCCAACGCCTCCTATTGGCTTCCCCTTCCCTTTCCCCCTTTCTCATGCCTACCACTCATCTTGGGCCTGGCATTAGGGATGTCGGAGGAAGATTGATGAGGCTTTGGGGGGAAGCTGATGCCTGAATGGCAAAGTTTATTAAGTTGGGGTAGGAAGCTCTGGAGGGCTAGGTTCACAATCAGGCTCCCAAAGGCAGAACATAAAGCATTCAGACACTTGGGATACAGGACTGATTACCAGCATCTTTCATCATTAAATATTAACAGCAAGGCTGCTTAAAGGCCAGTGAAAGAATTATAGAATTTAATACCTATCGCGCTCTATCAATAGGCTGGGAGAAATATGGCCCTTCAGGGTTGTTGTTTTTTTTTTAATGCTTCAATGTAAACTGGAAGCCTGGCAAAATTAAACAGCATATCTCTTGGTTAGGAGCCACTGGGAATTGCAAAGAGAGAGCACTAGGGATCAGACTTGTTTGATATGCTGGGGGAGCGAGCTCATTAAAACATAGGGGGAGGGATTGAGATCAGAAGAAGAGGAAATTAAAGCTTAATTTAAAAAATCCATCTGTAGAGAGTGACTGCGCCATCTCAGCACTTCTCTGCATGGCTGTGCGCTCGCTGGCCGCTTGGCTAGCTCTAGCTGCTGGGCTGTGGCCTTCTCCATGGTCACATCTGGGAGAGGACAAGAAACAGCCACTTATCACCATCTCTGTGGCACTGTCTCTGCCTGTGCAAAGTAACTTGACAAGAGTCTCAAGCCCTCTCACAGCCCCCTCCCAGCCAACGCAGTGTAGGGAGCACACTCCACTAGCACCGCTGCTGGGAGGCCAATGGAACAGAGTGCTCAAGTGCCTCTGTGCTCCCACACCAGCATTCCCAGCACTGCTGCCACTGGGGAGCTGCTCCCGCGCCACTGCTGCCGTGGGAGATTTCCAGAAAATGCTGCTTAGAGAGGCACAGAAGAGAGAGAAAGACCTGCCGGAACAGAGTGAAGGGAGAGACCAAGCCAGGCACACCCAGTGCTTGCTATGCCCAGACAGCCATGCTGATGCTCTCACTTCTCTCACCCCTCTCATCACCCTGCTCCTTTCCTGTATTTTCCCATCCATTTTATATGAAAATTAGTTGTTGCTGCTCTGCCTCTCCACTGTGCAGGCGTATCAGCACAGACAATCAATATAGCAATTAAGTGGGCTGGTCAAAGCCAGGATGCCAACCCTCCTGTTTGTCCATTAGCACAAAGGGGGTGCTCTAGGCCTCTCTCACCTCTGGAGAGGGAAAGATCTCTGCCATACTAATGCAGTCATTAAATACAAATCTCTTGATTTGCTGACACCTTGCAGAGCTGCCCTGTCTCACTGCACTGATGGCTATCTCAGTGCAAGCAGAATAGAACAAAGCCAGGTGCTGTGGACACAATTCCTAAGTAAACCCAGGGTTTGAATTGAGCTGGATCTCACCGGATCAGTGATCTGCACTTTTTTGGGGGGGGGGCTATATCTACACTACACAGCTTTTAGTAGCTGTTTCACTACAGCCATGCCACTAAAAGGCGCGCAGTGTAGCCGCTGTTTGTCGGCTCTCCTGCCGACAAAAAACTTCCACCCCCAACGAGCATCATTAACTTTGTTGGCAGGAGAGCGCTTCTGATGACAAAGCACTGTTCACACCGGCGCTTGTCATCGGCAAAACTTTTGTCTTTCGGGGTGTGTGTGTGTGTTTTTTAACACTTCTGAAAGACAAAAGTTTTCTCGTTCAGTTGCCAGTGCAGACATAGCCTTAGATTGCCATCTTGTTCTCCTGAATCTCAGCCTTCATCTTTAAAAAAGTCAATATCTAGCCTTAGGCTTGCAAAGAAAACCTAGAAAACATGTCCTGCTGCAGTGACATATGCCTGAGTCTGCAGGGAGCCTGAAGCAATAGCTCATAGATGGCGGGGGGATACATCATCTCAGTGATGGTGGTTTAAATGTCAGCACTGCTAACAGTTTCATTGCTGATCCAAGTATGGCAGGGAGAAGGATGATCATATAGTGAAGATCTGCACAATCTGCTGTGAGTGGCATCCCATTCTGGTACCATCATTTCCCCACCCCACCCCCCATCTGACCCCTGGAACCAAAAGGTTAGAGGGATGGAGTGGAGCCCAGAGGGCATCTGATGGCCATCAAGGAAGAGACAATTCCATATTGTGATGCAGAACAGTTACCACCCCAGGCGCCCCCAGAGCGCTGGGGGCCTGTTCTGATCTGCAGTGGGTGTAAGTTGGCTGGCTCCTCCCTGGCTCAAGGGTGTGCTGCTGCTGCTTTCTCAGGCTCTCTAAAGACTCAGGCAGATGGAACTGCACCAGTTACACTTGAGTCACATTTTCAAACTTTTCTTTGCAATCATGAGGATTAGAAAAATATTTATTTGAAATAAATGCTACCCCACCACTCTGACTAAACCAGCCCTGCCCAGAGATGTGTCTGACCCCTCCTGAAGGGGGCTGAACCTGAAGCTTGCAGCAGAGCACACATGATCATATTTAAACTAGTGCACAGTCTACTGTGAGTGGTACAGTCTACTGTAGCCTCTCAGGCAGGCAGAACTAGGGAACTCAAACACTGGCCCTTCAGCTCCAAAGCACAGGCCTTTACCACTCAAAGAGATCTCCCTCCACTAATGCTAGGGTGGCCTCTAACAACAGTGCTCCCACACACTGGCATCAGAAATCACTCTTCTCCACTGTCCCCAAGTTTGCCACACTGCCACCTAGCTTAATGGTGACCTGAAGAGGGTTAAAAGTATCGGTTTTGTGCCTTTCTTTGTTCTTTCAGGTAGATAAAGATGTCTGAAAGAGTTTCCCCATGCAAAAAGTTTTTCATCGTGCTTGTGTTTTCCTTAGAGACCTCAGGAGTGGCTAGGCTGTTATGCCTGAAAGCCCATCCTGTGGATGCGGAGTAGGGTGACCAGACAGCAAGTGTGAAAAATTGGGACAGGGGGTGAGGGGTAATAGGAGCCTATATAAGAAAAAGACCCAAAAATCGGGACTGTCCCTATAAAATCGGGACATCTGGTCACCCTAATGGGGAGCTTGCTGGCCCATGACTGATGGGCTGAGGGTTTGGCTCTTGAGCAGAAGAGCTTTTCTTACCCACTTTGAAAATGTTTCTTACCCACTCAATATCTAATGTTGAGCTCCAAAGTGGCCCAGCGAAGGCTCCTGTGGGGCCCAGTTTCCAGATGGACTCTCCCAGAAGTCAGGGGAGTGTGTGTGGGGGTGCTCAACACTTTTGAAAAGTAGGTCACTTATTTGAGTGCTTAAGTATGGCCTTAGGAGCCTAGCGGTGGATCCCAGGCCCAGCTGCTCAGTGCACTGAGATATACTCAGGGCAGGAGATAGGGGGAGAATGGCATCAAGGAGCATGTTATGCATCCCTGCTTATCTTGGTGCATCCGTGCCAGTCCTGACCCACTGGTGTCAGTTAGAGCAGTGTAGGGGCAGATCTAACTTACTCCAACCGGCCACAGTCTCTATGGGACATTAGGCCAGTTGTGAATTGTCCAGCCCACCCCACATGCCTCTCCCATTCTCTAGTCCAGGTGTGTGTGTCGGGGGGGAGCTGTCAACACAGGAACTAGCTAAGCTGCTTTCTGCCAGTGGAGAGCTCCCTGGCCTGCAGGGATTCTCGACTGGCCAGGTGGGGCCCGATTCAGTCACTCTACGGCAGTAAGAGCCCAGGAGTGGAACTCCTCCCTATTGCTGTGTCATGAGAAGGTAAGATTTTCTAGAGTGAGCTGGCTGGAGCACTCCTCGTTTTGCAAGAATAATCCCTCCTTGTAATTTGCCCATTGGGAAATTTCAGTTTTCCCCAGAGCATTCAGAAAATGAGCAAAAGTGGTTTTACCCTCCACATTCTCACTCAGGAAGAGTGAGGCCTCCCACAGCATAGGCTAGTGCCCATCTTTCCTCTCCTTGGCTGAACAGAAAGGTCATAGTCAGGGGTAAAAGTGGGCCAGTATGGCATACCGGTAAAACGTGGCCGCCAGTACCGGCCCGTATGCAGCCGATGTTAAAGTGCTGCTGTGGCAGCACTTTAACGTTGTTGCCCCTTTTGCCCACCCCCTCCCCCCACCCCAGGCCGCTGATGGGGGGGGGCAAAAGGGGCAGCTGCCCCGGGGCCGGCAATTTAAAAGGGTTCGGGGCTCCCATTTGCTCCTTTATGCCCCCCGCACTGCGGCCCCAAGACCAGAGAAGATCTGCCCCCCACTTTACGGCCCAGGGCCACAGTCAGGAGTGAGAGCTCCCCCAGCCCTGAGACCATGGCAGGGAGCTAGAGCTCCTCCAGTCCCAGGACCACAGCCAGGGTCCAGAAGCTGGGGCTTACCCCACTACCTGGAGCTTCTGCCAGGGACCAGGGTTGGGGTGCAGGAGTGCCCATTTTTCTGGGGATCCCAAAATAGCCAGGGCCCCTGGGCACGGGCCCCATCAGCCCAGTGGTTAATCCGCCACTGAGTGTATCCCACATAGGAGAGCATGGGGGCCTGCATTCTTAGCTCCAAAATCTCATCTGATAGTTGCTTCCCGGGACAGTACCCACTATGCTCCTACATCTCCACTTTTCTCACTGTTTTGGGCTCTTTATCCATTCCATCCTCTTCTTCTGTTTCAGTTCTCTCTTCCCCGCTTTGTTTCTACTTTAGTCTTAAGTCACATTTATGCTGCCACATGCTCACCAGTGTTTCATGTACCTTGGGGGCTAGAATTTCACCCCTGGGCAATTTTAAATTAAGGGCTGGGGGAAAGCCGACAGGTGCGGAGGAGCACGTGGTTTGGACAGAGGCATCCCTTAGGCATCTATTAATGGAGATTCTCTGTGTCTTAGTAAGGAGGAGAGGATGGAAGATGAAAAAATACAGGTAGGATCTGATGTGAAACAGTAAAATGAAAAAAGGCCCATTCAATTACATCATGTAATGGCAGACAGGTAAAAAGTGACAAGTTTTTAAAGTGCTTATATACAAATGCTAGAAGTCTAAATAATAAGATGGGTGAACTAGAAAGCTTCGTATTAAATGAGGATATTGATATAATAGGCATCATAGAAACATGGTGGAATGAGGATAATCAATGGGACACAGTAATACCAGGGTACAAAATATATCGGAAGGACAGAACAGGTCGTGCTGGTGGGGGAGTGGCACTATATGTGAAAGAAAGCGTAGAATCAAATGAAGTAAAAATCTTAAATGAACCAAATTGTACCATAGAATCTCTATGGATAGTAATTCCGACCACCTGACCAGGATGGTAATAGTGACTGTGAAATGCTCAGGGAGATTAGATTAGAGATTAAAATAAAAACTCAATAATAATGGTGGATTTCAACTATCCCCATATTGACTGGGTACATGTCACCTCAGGTCGGGATGCAGAGATAAAGTTTCTTGACACCTTAAATAACTGCTTCTTGCAGCAGCTAGTCTTGAAACTCACAAGAGGAGAGGCAATTCTTGATTTAGTCCTAAGTGGAGCACAGGATCTGGTCCAAGAGGTGAATATAGCTGGACAGCTTGGTAATAGTGACCATAATATAATTAAATTTAACATCCTTGTGGTGGGGAAAACACCACAGCAGCCCAACACTGTAACATTTTATTTCTGAACGGGGGACTATACAATAATGAGGAAGTTAGTTAAACAAAAATTAAAAGGTACAGCGCAAAAAATGAAATCCCTGCAAGCTGCATGGAAACTTTTTAAAGACACTGTAATAGAGGCTCAACTTAAATGTATACCCCAAATTAAAAAGCAAAGTAAGAGAACCAAAAGAGTGCCACCGTGGCTAAACAACAAAGTAAAAGAAGTAGTGAGAGACAAAAAGGCATCCTTTAAAAAGTGGAAGTTAAATCCTAGTGAGGAAAATAGAAAGTAGCATAAACTCTGGCAAATGAAGTGTAAAAATATAATTACGAAGGCCAAAAAAGAATTTGAAGAACAACTAGCCAAAGACTCAAAAAGTAATAGCAAATTTTTTTTTTAAGTGCATCAGAAGCAGGAAGCCTGCTAAACAAGAAGTGGGGCCACTGGACGATCGAGACTCTTAAGGAGCACTCAAGGATGAGAAGGCCATTGCAGAGAAACTAAATTAATTATTTGCCTTGGTCTTCATGGCTGAGGGTGTGAGGGAGATTCCCAAACCTGAGCCATTCTTTTCAGGGGACAAATCTGAGGAACTGTACCAGATTGAGGTGTCATTAGAGTAGGTTTTGGAACAAATTGATAAACTAAACAGCAATATGTCACCAGGACCAGATGGTATTCACCCAAGAGTTCTGAAGGAACTCAAATGTGAAATTGCAAAACTACTAACTGTGGTATGTAACCTATCATTTAAATCAGCTTCTGTACCAAATGACTGGACGATAGCTAATGTGATGCCAATATTGAAAAAGGGCTCTAGAGGTGATCCCGGCAATTACAGGCCAGTAAGCCTGACTTCAGTACCAGGCAAACTCATTGAAACTATACTAAAGAACAAAATTGTTAGACGCATAGATGAACGTAATTTGTTGGAGAAGAATCAACATGGTGTTTGTAAAGGGAAATCATGCCTCACCAATCTACTAGAATTGTTTGTGGGGGTCAAGACGCATGTGGACAAGGGGATCCAGTGGATATAGTGTACTTAGATTTTCAGAAAGGCTCATAAGCAAAGTAAGCTGTCATGGGATAAGAGGGAAGGTCCTCTCATGGATTGGTAACTAGTTAAAGATAGGATACAAAGGGTAAGAATAAATGGTCAATTTTCAGATTGGAGAGAGGTAAATAGTGGGGTCCCCCAAGCATCTGTACTGGGATCCGTGCTGTTCAACATTTTCATAAATCATCTGGAAATGGGGGTGAACAGTGAGGTGGCAAAATTTGCAGATGATACAAAACTACCCAAAATAGTTAAGTCCCAAGCAGACGATGAAGAACTACAAAAGGATCTCTCAAAACTGGGTGTCTGGGCAACAAAATGGCAGATGAGATTCAATATTGATAAATGCAAAGTAATGCACATTGGAAAACATAATCCCAATTATACATATAAAATGATGGGGTCTAAATTAGCTGTTACCACTCAAGAAAGAGATCTTGGAGTCATTGTGGATAGTTCTCTGAAAGCATCTACTCAATGTGCAGTGGCAGTAAAAAAAAACGTGCAGAATGTTGGTATCCCATTAAGAAAGGGATAGATAATAAGACAGAAAATATCATATTGAATACTGCGTGCAGATGTGGTCGTTCATCTCAAAAAAGATATATTGGAATTGGAAAAGGTTCAGAAAAGGGCAACGAAAATGATTAGGGGTAAGGGGTAAGCTTGGAAAAGAGACGACTAATGAGGGATATGATAGAGGTCTATAAAATCATGACTGCTGTGGAGAAAGTAAATAAGGAAGTTACTCCTTCTCATAACACAAGAACTAGGGGTCACCAAATGGAATTAATAGGCAGCAGATTTAAAACAAACAAAAGGAAGTATTTTTTCACACAATGCACAGTCAACCTGTGGATCTCCTTGCCAGAGGATGTTGTGAAAGCCAAGACTATAACAGGGTTCAAAAAAGAACTAGATAAGTTCATGGAGGATAGGTCCATCAATGGCTATTAGCCAGGATGGACAAGGATAGTGTTCCTAGCCTCTGTTTGCTGGGAATGGGCAACAGGGGATGGATCACTTGATGATTACCTGTTCTGTTCATTCCCTCTGGGGCACCTGGCATTGGCCACTCTCGGAAGACAGGATACTGGGCTAGATGGACCTTTGGTCTGACACAGTATGGCCATTCTTATGTTCTTATGTTCTCCACTAGAGCGTAGATGATGTCATGTGACTGGCCTGAATCAATGGGAGTGTCGGGAATTAAAATCCAGGGTTATCAGACTTGCCTCAGGAGGCTTTCTCCCATTCTGCATTCCCTAATGATTTATCTAGTCTAGTCTGAAATGTCTCCAGGGATTGGGCTCCCATCCCTTCCCTAGAGAGAGACTATCCCAGTGTCCAGTCCAGCTCAACTGCAGGAGGTTTTTCTGACATTGTAATTCACATATATTTCCTTTTTCTGCTTTCATCCCAGTACAGCACAACACATTACACCACTATATACCATGCTAAATTATTCCTCCTCTTCCATGTTTACATCATTAAGATACACATAGACAGTTATCATTTTCCCCCTCCCCTTTTAGGCCTCACTTAGGGAAGCTGTACAGATATCGTCCTTTTAAGCTCTGAATTAATTTTACAAATACTGTACATTTGCATGTCACTGTGAAAGGCTAGAGCCTCAGAAGGTGTAAATCAGTGTAGCTCAATCTAGACACATATGTATTACATCTGCAGAAAGACATTCCCTTTATCCACAGATGCCCCAAGCCTGCAAACACTTACACACAAGTAACTTTACCCGAGTGATTAGTCTCACTGAATTAATTGTGATTATTCATGACTGAAGTTACTCACATGCTCAAGTCTTTGCTCTTATTTTTTTAAAGCCAGTTTCTCTGCTATGATTTGTCCTTATTTCCTAATGCTGTTTATTTATTGGGGTTCCATTATCTTCTACATGTTTAGAGATTTTCTTACTTAGTATTTGTGCCATTATTTTACTAATGACTGAAGTTAGACTAACTGGATGGTAATTGTCAGGATCATTTTTCTTTCTCTATATGAAGATTATTACTACATTTGTTTTTTTCCCAATCTTTTAGTTCCTCTCATTCTCCATGTCTTTTCAAAAGGAATTGTCAATATTTATTTCTATATCTTAAAAAGGGTAAAACAGACAATGCAGGGACATATGTTAGCCTGATGTCAAGCCAAGATAAAATATCAAATGGTTAATTCGGGACTCTATCAACAAAGAATTAGAGGCTACAAATATAATTAATGTCAGTCAGCATGATTTCCTAAAGGGTAGATCTTGTCAAATAAACTTGCTGTCTTTTTTTGACAAGATGACAGGTCTGATTGATAAAGGTAACTGTGCTGATCTAGTATACTTGGATTTCACCAAGGTATCTGACTTAGTACCACATGACATTTTGATTAAAAACTTTCATTATATGGAATTAACAGGGCACACATTCTATGGATTAAAAACTGGATCATTGACAGATCTCAGAATATAGTTGTTAATGAGGAGATATGAATGAGCAGAACTATTGCTAGCAGAGTCCCCAGGGAGCAGTTCTTGGTCAAATGCTGTTCAACAATTTTATTAACAATATATACAAGGAGGTAAAATCTTTGCTGCTGAAGTTTGTGGATGACACAAATATTCATAGGGGTAGTACATAATAAGGAGGACAGGTTACCATTACCAAGTGATCTGAATCACCTGGTTAAATGGTCACAATCCAACAAAACATGTTTTTATGCAAACAAATGCAAGGTAATACATCTGAGAACCAAGAATGCAGGTTACAGCCCCAGGATGGGAGACTGTCTTGGAAAACAGTGACTCAGAGAAGGACTTAGTGGTCACTGTAGATAACCACCTCAGTATGAGCTCTCGATGTAATGCTGTGGCAAAAAAGGCTAATGCGATCCTCAGATGAATGAAAAGGGGAATAGCAAGTAACAGTGGGGAAGTGATCTTGCCTCTGTATGTAACATTGGTAAGACATCAACTAGTGTACTGTGTCCAGTTCTAGTGTCGGCACATCAAGAAGGAAGTGGAAATACTGGAGAGAGTTAAAAGAAGGGCCACAAAAATGATCCAGGGGT
Organism: Platysternon megacephalum; assembly: GCA_003942145.1. Classification (NCBI taxonomy): domain Eukaryota; kingdom Metazoa; phylum Chordata; order Testudines; family Platysternidae; genus Platysternon; species Platysternon megacephalum. The sequence goes on from QXTE01000341.1 coordinate 1,069,833, forward strand.
TGGAAAATAAGCCATACAACGGGAGGCTTAAGGAGCTCACTTTATTCAGCTTATCAAAGAAAGAGTTAGAGGTGACATGATTGCTGTGTCTAGGCGCTAACACATGGGAAAGAGCTCTGATAGTGTGTGTGTGGGAGGGGGATTCAACCTTCCTGGCAAAGACAGAACAAGATCCTATGGGCTGGCAGCTAACATCGGACAAATTCAGCCTTGAAATATGATGGAGTTTCCTAGCAGGGAGAGTAGCTAAACATTGGAACAGATTACCTGGGGAAGCGGCGGACTCACCAGCACTTGGGGGCTTTAAAAAGAGATTAGCTTTTGTCTGAAAGATATGCATTCATCCAGTTTTTATGAGAGATTCTGTGCATGCAGGGAGTTGAGCTGGGTATCATGGTGGTACCTTCTGGGGGGCTGGGAATCTGTGTGTGCCCTTGTTCATCCCCTTCCTTCCTGGGCCACAGGGGGAACGGGATTGCCTGCATTGCCAACAACATGCTCAGATCACTTGCAGCTCTGCATTAAGACTGACTATAATCCAATCTCATGCCCTAAGGCTTCAGGCAGTCACCTGCTGGGGTCAGGAAGGATTTCCCCCCCTGATGCATACTTGGCTAGATGTGTCAGTAGCTTATTTCTGCCTTCCTCTGAGCATCAGAGATTGGCCACAGCAGGAGATGGAAAACTGATTGGAATGGACCAGTGCTCTGAAGTGGTGCAGAGAACCCTTTTTCTAGGTGCCTGGATGGTGGGTCTTGCTCACATGGTCAGGGTCACACTTATCGCCCAAGTTGGGGTTGGGAAGGCATTTCCCCCAGGTCAGACTGGCAGAGACTTGTGTGTGTGTGTGTGGGGGGGTCACTTTCCTTCACAGCATGGGTTGAAATTTGCCTGCTGGGATGATCTGGACACACCTCACCTAATCAGTTCCCTGCCAGTGCAGGGGCCTTCGGCACTGGTGCCCCTCAGTCCCACCTGTTTGCTGCCTGGGGCTCCCAATAGTTCTGTCTCCTGAGGACCGAAATGCTTTGGTCTATTTAAAGTCACTGGGCTCAATACAGGGTGTGACGGGTTGGATCACAGAAACCCCCTTGGGAGCTGCCAGCTAATGTACCAAGACTACCCCTGTTCCTGTTTTCCCTGCCAGCTCAAGACTCCAGCACCCTGTCTTGCTGAAGCAAGACACACCCGTCTGCTCCAACACAGACCCAGGGTCTGAATTACCTGTCCCAAAGCTGCAGGTTTACCTGAAAACAGCTCACAGAAGTATGCTTGTCTTTAGCACTCAGATGCCCAACTCCCAATGGGGTCTAAACCCAAATAAATCCGTTTTACCCTGTATAAAACGTATACAGGGTAAACTCATAAATTGTTCGCCCTCTATAACACTGATAGAGAGATATGCACAGTTGTTTGCTCCCCCAGGTATTAATACATACTCTGAGTTAACTAATAAGTAGAAAGTGATTTTATTAAATACAGAAAGTAGGATTTAAGTGATTCCAAGTAGTAACAGACAGAACAAAGTAAGTTACCAAGGAAAATAAAATAAAATGCGCAAATATATGTCTAATCAAACTAAATACAGATAAAATCCTCACCAGTTCCAGTATGTTCCCTTTTACAGGCCAATCTCCTTTTAGCCTGGGTCCAGCAATCACTCACACCCCCTGTAGTTACTGTCCTTTGTTCCAGTTTCCTTCAAGTATCCTGGGGGGTGGAGAGGCTCCTTCTTTAGCCAGCTGAAGACAAAATGAAGGGGTCTCCCACGGGTTTAAATAGACTGTTTCTTGTGGGTGGAGACCCCCTCCTCACCCTCTGTAGAATCCAGTTACAAAATGGAGATTCGGAATCACATGGGCAGGTCACATGCCCATGCATGACTCAGGACTTGCAGGTAGCAGCCATTACCCACATGCTACCTTGAACATCCTCAGGTAGACTTCTTATGTGGATTGGAGTCTTCCAAGCTCTTTTGTCTGTTAAGTGCTCCCTGTTTGAACACTTAATTTGCACATTCCTTTCCCAAGAAGTGATCAAATGTTCTAACTAAGGCCACTTAGAAATCAAGAAATTATATAGCCAATGTTCATAACTTTGAACACACAAATGGTGCCTGCATACAACTAGGATGAACATAACCAGTAGATCATAACCTTTACATAGATATGTTACAAGGCCTATGTAGCAAAACCCTATTCCAGTTATATCATAAATACATTTATGAGCCCCCCCCCCCATAAAGCCTTATGGGGTACACTGTCACACAGGGGTACCGGGGTGCAATGTAATGGCCCGTAATGTGCAGGAGGTCAGATGAGAAGCTCTAATGGTCCCTTCCAGCCTTAAACGCTATGAAGTAGCTGTAGCTGACTTGCTGATTCTCTTCACAGTTGTTTTGTATAAACTCAGCTGTCCAAATATTCATTTGCCTGTTGTTTATCAATAACTATTTTTACTAAGACTTCGATATTCCTTGGGTGCCCAAACTTCTTTTCTTTTAAAGACAAAAAAACCTCGATTTCTCAATGATTTTTAGCGGTCATTGATTCCCTGCCCCCTACCCCGCTCCTTGTTTACTACCACTTTCTCTTTTCCCTCTGATATATTCATAGAGGCTCCTCTTACTCTGCTAAACTCCCTTGACTATACCATTAGCTCACATTGCTTTTTTGGCCATTATGTTTTCCTCCAAGCCCTATCTGACTCTGTGCGTGATCTGGTTTAGTCGCCTCTCGCTATTCCATTTCTAGGAAAGCTGTTTTAAATCTTAGATTTTTGAGCCCCCATCATGAAGTCACACTGTCCATGTCTTTTTCTTGCATCCCTCTTTCCTAGAGGATCTGTGATCAGTTGGGCCTTAATTCTGGTATCTTTTAGCATTCCCGAGGCACCTTTGACATCGATGGATTTTAATATTTCCACCCCACACCTTACAGATTTAGTATTATTATTATTAGCCGAGCATTGAAGGATGCTTGGCTCTGAATAGAACATAGAATAAGATACAGTCCCTCATCTAAGCAGCATAAGATCTAAGAAGTCAGACACAGGGAACAGCCAAACACAGAAGCACCATGCACACATGTTATGGCGGCAGGTGGTGAATCTCAGGTCCTCTTGTTACCCCCTGGCTCCAGAGACAGAGTCTTTGCTTGTGATAACCGGGTGTCTTTGTAAGAACCCAAGGCCTAGAGCAAGGGTCTGCAGGAGGCACTGTTTCCTCATCACCACCAGGGGTTCAGGTAGAGTTGCCACCAAGAGGAATTGAGAGACAAAGCCGTGCAGGAAGTCCCTCCCTAAGGGGTATGAGCAACAGCCCTCCACAATTCCCTGATTGGCAGATAAAACAGGAAGCCATTTTGGGGAGTTGTCTGAGCAATGCAAAACTCCGGTGTGCTTCTGCTTTAGGTGCCGCTAGCCACTTCTCGCTGCAAAATGCCTTGATCCTAGACTCCCAGTTCTCATCCTAGGCTTGGCTCACAACCCTGATCCAGGTTTACTGTCAGCAGCTTAAGACCATTGCTGACCCCAGTGAAAGATGCTGACCGGCCTGACCTTGATTCTCACCTCACACTCAAAATCTGGTAAGATTTTGACTTTGTAGTTTTGACCTGACCTGGGCTGGCTCTGGATTGATCTGTGACCTTCAGCCCCAATACTGAACAACACACTCTGTGCTCGCAGGTCACCGACGGCTCGACCCTGACAGATTGCTCAGACAACCTCAGACTTCCCCCTTCCAGCAATCCCTCAACAGACGATGGAAGGAGCAGGTGCATCTCCCTCTCACATTTCCCAGGGGGCCCCAAATTCCCAGGAATGAGCTGCCCACTTACAGATGGAGAACCTCCCACTGCAGGCCTATTAAGCACAGGCCATGGCTGAAGTGCTTGCCCTGCATGAGAAGCAGGCTCAGTCACAGACCCACACCATGCAACTAGGGTTGCCAACCCTCCCGGTTTCGCCGGGAGTCTCCCAGAATTGGTCTTGATCTCCCGGAGGCTCCTGAAGCCAAACCGGGAGATCGGCCACTAAAAGTCCAGCAGTGCAGCGGGGCTAAGGCAGGTTCCCTGCCTGCCATGGCCCCGTGCCGCTCCAGGAAGCATATGGCATATCCCTGCCTGCAGTCCCTAGGATGGGCGGAGGAGGACAGGGGGTCTCTGCGCACTGCCCCTGCCCCGAGCATTCATAGAATCATAGAATATCAGGGTTGGAAGGGACCTCAGGAGGTCATCTAGTCCAACCCCCTGCTCAAAGCAGGAGCATTCCGCAACTAAATCATCCCAAACAGGGCTTCATCAAGCCTGACCTTAAAAACCTCTAAGGAAGGAGATTCCACCACCTCCCTAGGTAACCGATTCCAGTGCTTCACCACCCTCCTAGTGAAAAAGTTTCCCCTAATATCCAACCTAAACCTCCCCCACTGCAACCTGAGACCATTACTCCTTGTTCTGTTATCTGGTACCACTGAGAACAGTCTAGATCCATTCTCTTAGGAACTCCCTTTCAGGTAGTTGAAAGCAGCTATCAAATCTCCCTCATTCTTCTCTTCTGCAGACTAAATGATCCCAGTTCCCTCAGCCTCTCCTCATAACTCATGTGCTCTAGCCCCCTAATAATTTTTGTTGCCCTCCGCTGGACTCTTTCCAATTTTTCCACATCTCTCTTGTAGTGTGGGGCCCAAAACTGGACACACTACTCCAGATGGGGCCTCATCAATGCCGCATAGAGGGGAATGATCACGTCCCTCGAGCTGCTGGCAATGCCCCTACTTATACAGCCCATTGGCTGGGAACTGTGGCCAATGTTAGCTTTGGGGGTGGTGCCTGCAGGCAGGGGCTGCATGCGGAGCCACCTGTCACCCCCGCCTAGGGGCCGCAGGGACTGGCTGGCCACTTCTGGGAGCAGCGTGGGGCCAGGGCAGGCAGAGAGTCTGCCTTAGCCCCACTGCACCACTGACCGGGACTCAGAGCTGCCCGAGTCTGCACCCCGACTCCCTCTGGTACCCCAACCCCCTGCCCCAGCCCAGAGCCCTCTTCTGCACACAAACTCCCTACCAGAGCCTGCACCCCCTCCTGCACTCCTGCCCCAACCCTGATCCCCCTCCAAGAGCCTGCACCCTGCATCCCCTCCTGCACCCAAACCCTCTCCCCCAGCCCTGAACCCCCTGCTGCACCCAAACTCCCTCCCAGAGCCTGCACCCCCTCCCACACCCAAACCCCCTGCCCCAGCCCTGAGCGCACTCCTCAACCCAGCACCCTGTATCCCCTCCTGCACCCCAACACTCTGCCCCAGCCCAGAGCTCCTTCCTGCACCCAAACTCCCTCCCAGAGCTTCCTCCCACACTCCAAACCCCTTGGCCCCAGCCCAGAGCTCACATCCCCTCCTGCACCCTAACCCCCTGCCCCAGCCCAGTGAAAGTGAGTCAGGATGGGGGAGAGTGAGTGACGGAGGGAGAGGGGATGGAGTGAGTGGGGCGGGGCCTCAGGGAAGGGGTGGGGTAGATCCTAGGTTTACCTTAGATTCAAAAAGTGATCTTGTGCATAAAAAGGTTGGAGACCACTGTCCTAGGAGGATCAAGGTCAATTCCCCTGCTATTAGTCATAACTGACTCCAGCACCACCGATAATTTTATAGTTGGAAAGGCAGCCCAGACCCAACAAATTCCCCTTTGTTTCTACCACGTCCAGTGAAGTTTTGGGCTAATCGATGGGTCACCTCAGTCATCTGATCCAATAACTCATGAAGCTGTTCTCTTAGAGACCAGAGTGGGAGAGCACCGTTGTGATGGGTTGGATCACAAAAACCCACTTGGGAGCTGCCAGCTGGCTCCGCCAGCAATGGCTACCTCTGTTCCTGTTCTCCCTGCCAGCTACCGTTGGTTCCAGCACTCTGTCTTGCTGAAGCCAGACACACCCATCTGCTCCAGACACAGACCCAGAGTCTGAACCACCTGTCCCAAAGCTGCAGGTTTACCTGAGAACAGCTCACAGAAGTCTGCTTGCCCTTAGCACTCAGATGCCCAATTCCCAATGGGGTCTAAACCCAAATAAATCCGTTTTACCCTGTATAAGCTTTATACAGGGTAAACTCATAAATTGTTCGCCCTCTATAACACTGATAGAGAGATATGCACAGCTGTTTGCTCCCCCAGGTATTAATACATACTCTGAGTTAATTAATAAGTAGAAAGTGATTTTATTAAATACAGATAGTAGGATTTAAGTGATTTCAAGTAGTAACAGACAGAACAAAGTAAGTTACCCAGCAAAATAAAATAAAATACGCAAATCTATGTCTAATTACACTAAATATAGATAAGATCCTCACCAGTTCCAAAATGTTCCCTTTTACAGGCTAATCTTCTTTTAGCCTGGGTCCAGCAATCACTCACACCCCCTGTAGTTACAGTCCTTTCCTTCAAGTATCCTGGGGGGGTGGAGAGGCTTCTTCTTTAGCCAGCTGAAGACAAAATGGAGGGGTCTCCCACGGGTTTAAATAGACTGTCTCTTGTGGGTGGAGACCCCCTCCTCACCCTCTGTAGAATCCAGTCACAGAAGGGAGATTCGGAATCACATGGGCAGGTCACATGCCCATGCATGACACAGGACTTGCAGGTAGCAGCCATTACCCACATGGTATCTTGCATGTCTCCAGGAAGACTTCTTATGTGGATTGGAGCATTCCAAGATGCATTGTTCCCCGACCGGGTACTTAACCTAGTGAATTCCTTCCTAAAGAGGCTGACCAAATGCCTCACAAACCTTAAGCAAGCAAGTATACAATCCATATTCTTAACCTCAAGTACAAAATGATATATGTGTACAAAAGGGATGAATAGATATAGTAGACCATAACCTTTACAGAGATATGTACCTGGCACGGGCAACACAAAACATATTCCAGTTATGTCATATTCCCACAATGCCTTATGGGAGGTACCGTCACAACCGTGAGTTACTGTACTTCAGTGTGATCCACTCTCTGCCCTTCCCAATAATACTTGGTATACCATGGTTGGAGCAGTACTACACACATATCTTCTGAAGGAGGAAGAACATCAACTTTTCTTCCAGTTATTGCCAAGAAATCTGACTGCAACCCCCAAGTGAGCCAAACTCTGTTTCCCAGAAAGGGGCATTTCCACCTGAGGGGAAACCCAGGGAAGGTGGGGCCAGTCAGAAAGAAATTCCCTTGAGCCCAGAACTCCATCTCTCCAAGAAATGCCAATGCTTTTAGGGAGAAAATGAGGCCATCCTCTCCCTACACTGGGATTATGATTGTCCCTATAGACTTGCAGCCCTTGGTTAAGGCCCTGTATGGATGAATATAAACCAGATCCCAACCAGAACTGGATGGAAGAAGAATCAGTCGTTGTGCCTTTGTGTGGACTATCAAGTCCTAAATCAGGTCACAATCTGCAGCTGGTATCCTCTGCCACTTAGCCCAGAACTGATAGACGATGCTGACTATTCATGCACATTAACAAAACTAAACCTTCAGGGAGCTTACAAATTTGGTGCGTATAAGAGCTGGGGATGAGTGGAAAACCAACTTTCATATCCAGTGTGGACACTGTGAATATTTAATAATGCTATTTGGCTTAACTAGTGCCCCCATAACTTTCCAACACTTTGACCAAAGTGTTCAGAAACATACTGGTTCAATGTCATCATGTGTTCTTGATGATATCCTAGTGTTTTCAGAGAACAAAGAACAACACTATCGTCATGTCTGATATGTTCTAGAAAGGCTGCGGAATCATAGGCAGTATGCCAAACTGGAAATGTTTCTTTGACCAGTCTTTCATTGAATTTTTGGGCTACACCATCTCCCTAGGGGGCATTCATATGGATCTCCAAAATATAGCAGCAATCTGAGACTTGGCAGTTCCCCAGAACCCCCATGAATTACAACACTTCCTGGGTTTTGCCAATTTTTATCCTAGGTTTATTGCTAACTTCTCAGGAAAAATAGCTCCCCAGACTTCACTCCTTCGTAAGACTCTCCAGTTCACTCAGTCACCCAAAGCCCAGCATGCCTTAATCCAGGTCAAGTCTGCCTTCACAACAACCTCCATCCTGCACCCCAACCCAATCCACCCATTCATGGTGGAAAATGATGTGTGCAATTTGGCCCTTGGGCGGTACTCTTGCAGAAGCTCAGACCCCAGCAAATCTTGCCCCCAGCACATTTTACTCCCGCAAGCTCATCCCAGTGGAAAGAAATTATGCAATACTAAATAAGGAGCTGCTTTCTCCTGGGGGAATTCTGTGTCACTGCACATGCGCAGAATTTATGTCCCCCACAGATTTCTTTTGGGTGCCCAGGGCAGCCACCAGAGAGGTAAATCACTGTGGGGCAAGGGGCAGGACTGGGGAAGACCCAGCTGGTGGGTCCTACCCTGCACTGGGCTCTGCTGCTAGTCCCGGCTGGGCCAGGGAGGACGGGACTTCCTCTTCCCCTGCATAGCATCCAGGGCCAAGTCAGACTCACCCCATTTCTCACCCAGCTGCAGGAAACTCCACCTCCTCCCTGCTTCCTGCACCCATCACTCCTCAGCTGCAGGGGGAGGAATCCCTGTACAAGGAGCTGTTCCTCCATCCACCCAACCCCTGTGCATCCAAACCCCCTCATACCTAGACCCTTCCACCGAGCCTCACCCCCACGATGAGCCCCATTCCCCCAGCATCTGGACCCCCGACTGAGCCCCACACACCCAGATCCCACTGCCAAGCTCTGTCTCCCCCACACCCAGACCCCTCTCCCTGCTGAGCCCCAACGACCTTCACCTGGACCCCCCTTCACAGTCCCATTACTGTTGCACCAAGAACCCCCCCAACAAGCTCTTGTGCATCCAGATCCCCCCTGCACTCAGATCTCCCACTGAACTGCCCTCACCCAGATTGCCCTCACCCAGATCCCTATCAACCCACACCTATATCCCCCCACACTAAGCTTCTCCACACTTGGATCATGCCTTGCTGAGCCTGCCTGCCCACACCTGGCATGGATGGGCAGGGCCCTAGGGTGTTTCTGGGGCAGGCCCGGTCCTTGCGCTGTGTCAGGGTTGGGTGCAGCCTCACTGCTAAATCTGTGTCCTGGGGGAGGGGGGGAGCTGCACAGTGATCTCCCACCTCTGTGCAGCCAGTGGCCTGTGCTCCCCAATGCCATGCTGGGGCCTCCAGATTTATTTGACAAATAAAATTTGAAGAATTTTGCAGAATTTTAAAATATTGTGCACAGAACTTTTATTTTTTTGGTGCAGAATTTTTAATTTTTTGGCACAGAATGCCTTCATGAATAGGAGCTGCTCGCAATTAAAACCATGTTTAAGGAATGGTGACACCACCTCAAGGGGGCTTGGCACCCTTCACAGACCATAAGAACCTCAAGTATCTCCACAAGGCTTAAGCTTTAAATCAAAGACAGCTAAAATGGGCCCTGTTCTTCCCTCAGTTCAAATTCACCACCACCTGCCAATCTGAGTCCTGAAATAGGAAGGCCAATGCCTTATCGTGAAAAGGAAAGTATTAACAGAAAGGTGAGGAACCAACTGCTGAGCTGTCATAACTCCTTAAACCCAGTAATCTCAATGTGGCAATTCACCAAGGTATAATCTCCCTCATTCAGTCCACCTCAAAGGAGGACCTGCTTGCCCGGGAACCTCTTTCTGAGTGCCCGGGGACCAGGATATAATCAGGGCCGGTGCAACCCATTAGGCGACCTAGGCGGTCGCCTAGGGTGCGAACATTTGGGGGGCGCCAGCGCCCCGGTCGTCGGTGTAATTTTGGGGGCGGGAGCTTCCGCCGCCTAGGGCGGCGAAAAAGCTGGTGCCACTACTGGATATAATATATTTCAGTGGGGACATGTATGTTCATCTGGGGTGTCCCTGCCTCAACATACTGCATCTTTGTCATGATGCACTACTGGCAGGACACTTGGTTATGGTAAGACCTGCCCAGCCTCCCACTTTTTCTACTGACCCCTCATGAGGGCTGAAATTCAAGCCTATGTGGATCCATGTGAGCTTTGTGCCTGCCCCAATACACCTTGAGCCAAGCTCCTTGGTACCCCCTAGAAACCCCCACAAAGCCCTAGACATTGATTTCACTAGAGTTCATCCTGGAGCTTCCAGAATCTGATGGTCACACTGACAGTCATGGACCATGTGATGAAAATGGCCCACTTCATCCCCTGCAGCTGCCTACCCTGCCAACTTTTGATAAGACATGCAATTCGTCTTCATGGGTTTCAGGACTACATTACCTCAGACTGAGGCCTACAACTATTGAACATCCATGCCTCTACCTCCACTGCATACCAGAGTGTGAATGAAGTACTGGAACAGTGCCTCAGATGCTTCACTAGCTATCACCAAGATAACTGGTACAACCTTTTACCACTTGCTTAGTTTTCCTACTACAATAAGGATCATACCTTAACAGGACCAAGCTCCCTCTTTGCAAATTATAGGTTCCAACCCTAATTCCAAATGGTGCTACTAGCAGCATCACTGAACCCAGCCACCACCAACTGGGTCCAACAAATCCATCATATCAGGAGGAACTTAAGGACTATCTAGAGAATGCAAAGAGAGTGTACTAATGGTACACTGACCAGTGGCACCAGGAGGCCCTGGCCCTCTCTGTAGGCCAGAAAGTCTGGCTTGCTTTGAAGTGTCCTCCATCCAGTAGACCTTCCAACAAGCTGGCCTGTCAGTTCCTGGGACCCTTCCAGATATTCCAGCAAGTCAACCCAGTCACTTTTAAATTATGGCTTCCTTGATCCCCCAAGATACTCCATGCTCCATGTGTCCTTCCTAAAACCCTACGTTGATAGCTCCATCCCTGACTGAATCACTACTCCACCTCCACTGGTCAAGGTCCAGGACCATGAAGAATACAAGGTGCATGCTGTGACGGGTTGGTTCACAGAAACCCCCTTGGGAGCTGCCAGCTGATGTGCAAA
>QXTE01000342.1:18491-42021 GCA_003942145.1 Platysternon megacephalum
GCTAATAAAACAGAGTGGTCTATAACTAAAAACTGTGAGTCTTGATTCTAACTTTGATACCTCCAAAGCACTTGCAACTCCTCCCAACTTGGTATCATCCGCAAACTTTATAAGTGTACTCTCTATGCCATTATCTAAATCATTGATTAAGATATTGAACCAAACCAGACCCAGAACTGATCCCTGCGGGACCCCACTCGTTATGCCCTTCCAGCATGATAACTACTCTCTGGGAATGGTTTTCCAACCAGTTTTGCACCCATCTTATAGTAGCTCCATCTAGGTTGTATTTCCCTAGTTTGTTTACTAAAATCAAGATATACCACATCTATCACTTCCCCCTATCCACAAGGCTTGTTACCCTGTCAAAGAAAGCTATCAGGTTGGTTTGACATGATTTGTTCTTGACAAATCCATGATGACTGCTACTTATCACCTTATTATCTTCCAGAAGTTTACAAAATGATTGCTTAATTATTTGCTCCATTATCTTTCTGGGTACAGAAGTTAAGCTGACTGGTCTGTAATTCCCCAGGTTGTCCTTATTTCCCTTTTTATCGATTGGCACTATATTTGCCCTTTTCCAGCCTTCTGGAATCTCTCCCATCTTCAAAGATAATCGCTAATGGCACAGATATCTCCTCAGTCAGCTCCTTGAGTATTCTAGGACACATTTCATCAGCCCTGGTGACTTGAAGACATCTAATTTGTCTAAGTAATTTTTAACTTGTTCTCTTCCTATTCTAGCCTCTGATCCTACCTCATTTTCACTGGCATTCACTATGTTAGACATCCAATCACCACCAACCTTCTTGGTGAAAACCGAAACAAAGAAGTCATTAAGCACCTTTGCCATTTCCACATTTTCTGTTATTGTTTTTTCCCCCTCATTGAGTAATGGGCCTACCCTGTCCTTGGTCTTACTATTGCTTCTAATGTATTTGTAGAATGTTTTCTGGTTACCCTTTATGTCTCCAGCTAGTTTGATCTCATTTTGTGCCTTGGCCTTTCTAATTTTGTCCTTACATACTTCTGTTATTTGTTTTTATTCATCCTTTGTAATTTGACCTAGTTTCCACTTTTTGTGGGACTCTTTTTTGATATTTAGGTCAATGATTTTGAGGTCATTTAGGTTAAGTCAGGGTGGTCTCTTGCCATACTTCCAATCTTTCCTACGCAGTGGGATAGTTTGCTCTTGTGCCCTTAATAATGTCTCTTTGAAAAACTGCCAACTGTCTTCAATTGTTTTTCACCTTACACTTGCTTCCCATGGGATCTTACCTACCAACTCCCCCAGTTTGCTAAGAATATCAGGGTTGGAAGGGACCTCAGGAGGTCATCTAGTCCAACCCCCTGCTCAACGCAGGACCAATCGCCAACTACCTTCTTGAAATCCATTGTCTTTATTTTGCTGTTCTCCCTCCTACCATTCCTTAGAATCATGAACTCTACCATTTCACGATCACTTTCACCCAAGATACCTTCCACTTTCAAATTCTCAACCAGTTCCTCCCTATTTGTCAAAATCAAATCTAGAACAGCCTCTCCCCTAGTAGCTTTCTCCACTTTCTGAAATAAAAAATTGTCTCCAATACATTTCAAGAATTTGTAGGATAATTAATCTGTGCCCTGCTCTGTTATTTTCCCAACAGATGTCTGAGTAGTTGAAGTCCTACACCACCACCAAGTCCTGTGCTTTGGATGATTTTGTTTGTTGTTTAAAAAAAGCTGCATTCACCGCTTCTTCCTGGTTAGGTGGTCTGTAGTAGACCCCTACCATGACACCACCCTTGTTTTTTACTCTTTTTATCCTTACCCAGAGACTTTCAACCAGTCTGTCTCCTATTTCCATCTCAAACTCAGTCCAAGTGTATACATTTTTAATATATAAGACAACACCTCCTACCTTTTTTCCCTGCCTGTCCTTGTTGAGCAAGCTGTACCCTTCTATACCAATATTCCAGTCATGCATATTATCCCACCAAGTCTCTGTGATGCCAACTATGTCATAGTTGTGTTTATTTACTAGCATTTTGAGTTCATCCTGCTTATTCCCCATACTTCTCGCATTAGTATATAGACAGCTAAGATACTGATTTGATTCCCCCCCTGCAGTTCCATCTTGTCTCTCCTTTATCCCTGCTATAACAGCCCATGCTCCCCGCAAATCTGACCCTTCTCCCAGATCTCCATGTTTTTGACTTACCTGTGGGCTTTGGTCACCTGCCCCCTTCAAACTTAGTTTAAAACCCTCCTCACTAGGTTAGCCAGTCTGTATCCAAATATGCTCTTCCTCGATAGGTGGACCCCATCTCTGCTTAGCAGTCCTTCTTCCTGGAACAGTATCCCATGGTCAAGGAAGCCGAAGTCCTCCTGGCGACACCATCTTCACAGCCAGGCATTCACCTCCAGGATGCATAATATTACCTTCTTTCTCAAATATTTTTATGTACCGGTTACATTTTCCTTTATATCCTCTCTCAGTTTGCTAAACTTGCTGCTGCTGCCTGCATTTTAAGATACCTTGATAGAGTTAATTAATCTCTCTCTTGGCTCAGGTATCCCTCCCTTCCTAGGTTGCTCTCCCTCCTGCTCCCCTCCACCACCATCTCTCCTTACTTCTGCTCTCTTTGTTTTAAAAGTTAAAAGTTATAGTTATTATAGAAACCACTATTGCTGGAAAAGACAAAGCAACTGAAAGCAAAACAGAGAAAACAAGATTAATACATTTACTTTAAATAAATCCAGTAAATTATTAATTTTAACCCTTCAGGAATGCAACAGCTGGAATTACTCCTAACTTTCTTGAAGATGTGATTGCTCAGCAACAGAAATGAAGACTCTGCTTCTAATCCTAATCGCTGACTAATATTTGAAATATGGGCTGTCCTTATTTCCATATAGCAGAGTTTTAAAATAAAGTAATATAAAGTAATGGAAAATGCCTTAAATTACTAAATGAATACAACAAAGGGGGCCAATAACTTAATATGAATTTTTATTAATTCTTATTAAAAGTTTTAAATAAAAAGGTAATAACTTGTTTATTTAAATGTTTAACTCTTTTATTTACCTGTCTACTTTGTAAAATGTATTGCCTTAATAATTTTGAGCTTTTAATGCCTTAACTTTAATAGTTATGAATATAATTTTGGCGCCATTTGTCTTTAATTGTAAGTTTGCTCTGTGTGTCATGTATGTTGTGTATCACGTGACTTTTTTTTATTTTGTTGCAAAAACAGTTAATTTTATACTTTTTAAAATATAAGTGGCCCCACATTATTTGAAAGTTATGGTTATAATATTATTAATGAACAACTGCTTCTTTTTTTTTTAAATTGCAAATCCTCAAAAAGGCCTCAGTTATAAATGTATGTACATATATTTTTGTCTAAACAAGCAATGCAATTGCACACCAAAAAAAAATCTCTTTTATTAATCACAGTTTTGTTTTGTTTGTTTTTGTATTCAAACAAAGAAAAAAATAAGGGGAAACCTTAGGGCAAAGGTAATATTAGCAAAATGTCAATTTTTTGTTTGGGTTTTTATATACTTGTTTGCAACTTTATTAAGTTTTAAAATATAAGAACATAAGAATGGCCCTTCACAACATCCTCTGGCAAGGAGTTCCACAGGTTGTGTGAAGAAATACTTCCTTTTATTTGTTTTAAACCTGCTGCCTATTAATTTCATTTGATGACCCATAGTTCTTGTGTTATGAGAAGTAGTAAACAACACTTCCTTATCTACTTTCTCTACACCAGTCATCATTTTATAGACCTCAATCAAATCTCCCCTTAGCTGTCTCTTTTCCAAGCTGAAAAGTCCCAGTCTTATCAATCTCTCCTCATACGGAAGCCGTTCCATACCCCTTATAATTTTTGTTGCCCTTTTCTGAATCTTTTCCAATTCCAATATATCTCTTTTGAGATGGGGCGACCACATCTGCACACAGTATTCAAGAGGTGGGCGTACTATGGATTTATATAGAGGCAACATGATATTTTCTGTCCTATTATCTATCCCTTTCTTAATTATTCCCAACATTCTGTTCGCTTTTTTCACTGCCACTGCACATTGAGTGGATGTTTTCAGAGAACTATCCACAATGACTCCAAGATCTCTTTCTTGAGTGGTAACAGCTAATTTGGACTCCATCATTTTATATGTATAGTTGGGATTATGCTTTCCAATGTGCATTACTTTGCATTTATCAACACTGAATTTCATCTGCAATTTTGTTGCCCAGTCACCCAGTTTTGAGAGATCCTTTTGTAGCTCTTCGCAGTCTGCCTGGATCTTAACTATCTTTAGTAATTTTGTATCATCTGCAAATTTTGCCACCTCACTGTTTACCCCTTTTTCCAGATCATTTATGAATATGCTGAATAGGACTGGTCCCAGAACAGACCCCTGGGGGACACCATTATTTACCTCTCTCCATTCTGAAAACTGACCATTTATACCTACCCTTTGTTTCCTACCTTTTAACCTGTTACCAATCCATGAGAGCACCTTCCCTCTTATCCCGTGGCAGCTTACTTTGCGTAAGAGCCTTTGGTGAGGGACCTTGTCAAAGGCTTTCTGAAAATCTAAGTACACTATATCCACTGGATCCCCTTGGTCCACATGCTTGTTGACCCCCTCAAAGAATTCTAGTAGATTGATGAGGCATGATTTCCCTTTATTAAAACCGTGTTGACTCTTCTTCAACAAATTATGTTCATCTATATGTCTGATAATATTGTTCTTTATTATAGTTTCAACCAGTTTGCTCAGTACTGAAGTCAAGCTTACAGGCCTGTAACTGCCAGGATCACCTCTAGAGCCGTTTTTAAAAATTGGCGTCACCTTAGCTATCCTCCAGTTATCTTGTACAGAAGCTGATTTAAATGATAGGTTACAGATTACAGGTAGTAGTTCTGCAATTTCACATTTGAGTTCCTTCAGAACTTTTTGTGTAGTTCCCCTTTCTGAAATTAAATGCTACAAATTGTTGGGCCACTGTGATGTTTTTCCTTCCACAGAGATATTAAATTTAATTATATTATGGTCACTATTACCAAGCGGTCCAGCTATATCCAACTCATGGACCAGATCCTATGCTCCATATAGGACTAGATCAAGAATTGCCTCTCCTCTTGTGGGTTCCAGGATGAGCTGCTCCAAGAAGCAGTCATTTAAGGTGTCAAGAAACTTTATCTCTGCATCCCATCCTGAGGTGACATGTACCCAGTCAATATGGGGTGTAGGGAGGTTTGGCCAGGGCTCGTCCCCTTCCGGGACGGCAGGGAACCAGACTGCCTCGCTACTTCGGTCAGGTGTGTCGGGGAACTAGCCTGGCTGTGCAGCAAACAGTCAGTAGCTCAGGCCCTCAGGCAGGGGCTGAGCAAACAGTTGAACAGCAAACCCCAGGCTCCTGGCTCTNACCTGTAAATAGACTGGAAGCTTGGCACAGCAGCAAAAGCATAACAGGCCCATGCTGCTGTGTAGAAGGGGAAACTGAGGCACACCGCCTCATGGCCTTGGTGGTTAAAGGTCAAGACACCTCCACTTTAACAGGTATTGCTGTCTGCATTCTGTTAATGCTACACCCCAACCTGTTTTCAGGCATCTGGGGATCAGGAACCTCAAAATGGGCTAAAACCCCTAGAACTGACAGTTCCCCATGGTGTAGCCCAAATAAGTAGTCTCTTGCCATCCAATGTGGCATTTTTTTGGGGTGGGCTGTCAACCCAGCTGCCCGTAAGGATCTCAGGACTGCAGCTACCCATTGTGACGGTACCTCCCATAAGGCTTTGTGGGAATATGACATAACTGGAATATGTTTTGTGCTGCCTGTGCCAGGTACATATCTATGTAAAGGTTATGATCTACTAGTTATGTTCACCCTAGTTGTATGCAGGCACCATTTGTGTGTTCAAAGTTATGAACATGGGCTGTGTAATTGCTTGATTCCTAAGGGGCCTCAGTTAGAACATTTGGTGACTTCTGGGGAAAGGAATGTGCAAATTAGGTGTTCAGTCAGGGGGCACTTAACAGACAAAAGAGCTTGGAAGATTCCAATCCACATCAGAAGTCTACCTGAGGACGTTCAAGGCAGCATGTGGGTAATGGCTGCTACCTGCAGTCCTGAGTCATGCATGGGCATGTGACCTGCCCATGTGATTTTCGAATCTCCATTCTGTGACAGGATTCTACAGAGGGAGAGGAGGGGGTCTCCACCCACAAGAGACAGTCTATTTAAACCTGTGGGAGACCCCTCCATTTTGTCTTCAGCTGGCTAAAGAAGGAGCCTCTCCACCCCCACAGGACACTTGAAGGAAACTGAAAACTACAGGGGGTGTGAGTGATTGCTGGACCCAGGCTAAAAGAAGATTAGCCTGTAAAAGAGAACATTTTGGAACTGGTGAGGATCTTATCTGTATTTAGTGCAATTAGACATAGATTTGCGTATTTTATTTTATTTTGCTTGGTAACTTCTTTTGTTCTGTCTGTTACTACTTGAAATCACTTA
Source organism: Platysternon megacephalum (assembly GCA_003942145.1). Taxonomy (NCBI): domain Eukaryota; kingdom Metazoa; phylum Chordata; order Testudines; family Platysternidae; genus Platysternon; species Platysternon megacephalum. Next base: position 25,009 of record QXTE01000342.1, read on the forward strand.
AATCCTACTATCTGTATTTAATAAAATCACTTTCTACTTATTAATTAACTCAGAGTATGTATTAATACCTGGGGGAGCAAACAGCTGTGCATATCTCTCTATCAGTGTTATAGAGGGCGAACAATTTATGAGTTTACTCTGTATAAAGCTTATACAGNTGCAGCTACCCGTACCAAACGATCCTCCCAGTGGCAGCTGTAGATGACCACATCGTCCAGGTAGGTGGACGCATAGTCTCGATGGGGTTGCAGGACACGGTCCATCAGCCGCTGAAACGTGGTTGGGGCCCCATGGAGGCCGAAGGGCATCCGGGTGAATTGGTATAGACCTGTTGGGGTGGCAAACGTGGTCTTCTCCCTCAAAGCAGGGTCAAGGGGGATCTGCCAGTAGCCCTTGCTGAGGTCAAGTGTGGTGAGGAAGTGAGCCTCCCCTAACCGGCCAAGCAGCTCATCTACATGAGGCATCGGATACACGTCAAATTGAGAAATAGTGTTGATGCGTCGGAAGTCAATGCAGAAGCGTCACGTCCCATCGGGCTTGGGTACTAGCACTATCGGGTTACGCCATTCACTCTGTGAGGGTTCAATTACGCCCAGCTCTAGCATGGCTTGTACGTCTTCCTCGACGATCTGCCGCATTCAGTGCGGCAAGAGCCTGGTCGCTTCTTGGATCACTACCGCAGGTTCTGTCTGAATGGTATGATAAACCAGGGTTGTGTAACCTGGCTGGCCGGTGAAGGTTCGCGGGAATGCCTGCAGGAGGCACTGGGTTTGCTTGCGTTGTTCATCTGTGAGGGTCTCCGCAAGCTGGGGCCCCTCGGTGTCCTGGGTCAGGGCGGCATGGGGGCCCAGTTCTGGCTCCAGCGGGTAGGGGTTAATTAATAATCCCTCCCGCTCCCGCCAGGGCTTCAAGAGGTTGACATGGTACCGCTGGGTTTTCTTACGTCGGTTCAGTTGGTTGACCTCATAGGTGACGGGCCCCACCTTCCGGACCACCTCGTAGGGGCCCTGCCAGCGGGCCAGTAGCTTTGACTTGCTCAAGGGCAGGAGAAGCAGGACCCGGTCACCAGGTTTAAAGTCGCGGCTCTGCGTGTCTCGATTATAAGTTTGTGCTTGAGCCTCCTGGGCAGCCCTTAAGTGAGTGCCCTGGCCTGAGTGAAGCGTTCCTGGAGCAGGAGGACGTACTTCAAGAGGCCCTGGGTTGGTGATGGAGCTTGTTCCCAGGCTTCGTGCATCAGGTCCAGGAGCCCCCGTGGGCAGCAGCCATACAACAACTCAAAGGGGGAAAACTTTGTCGAGGCCTGGGGCACCTCCCGGATCGCCAGAAGCAAATGCGGGGGTAGCTGGTCCCATTGGCGTAGTTCTTCGGGGGGGAATTTGCGCAACATGTCTTTTAGAGTACAGTTAAACCGTTCAACCAAACCGTCAGTTTGTGATGGTAAATAGAGGTGCGCAACTGCTTGATCCCCAGGAGCCCACACACCTGCCGCAGCAGTTGGCAGGTAAAGTTGGTGCCCTGGTCAGTGAGAATCTCCCGGAGCAGGCCTACACGAGCAAAGACCTTCACGAGCTCGCCCGCAATGGTTCGGGCGGTGATGCTCCACAGCGGCACTGCCTCCGGGAAACGGGTAGAAAAATCGACTAGGACCAACACATACTGAAATCCAGCGGTGCTTTTTGGGAGGGGCCCCACCAGGTCCATGACCACGCGCTTGAAGGGCCTTTTGACGATAGGCATGGGGACCAACGGGGCCTTAGGTGTCCACAGGGGTGCGGCTAGTTGGCACTCTGGACAGGAGCTACAATAGTTCCCTACTTCCTGATGCATGCCGGGCCAGAAGAAGCGTGTCAGTATCTGGGCTAGAGTCTTCTCATGGCCCAAGGGCCCAGCAGCAGGGATGTCGTGGGCGAGTTTCATTACTGCCCGTCGGTGACATCGAGGCACGAGTAGTTGGCTCTGGGGTTCTCCAGTGCGCGGGTCCCGTTCTACCAGATAGAGCCAATCCTGCCGCAGTTCGAAGTGTTGCCACTGCTTCGCCCGGTGCGGGTCAATTACGGCCCCATCGACCGTGGCTAGTTGCTCGTAAGCGTGACTGAGGGTGGGATCTGCCCTTTGGTCATGACAAAAGTCAGTGTGAAGCAGGGGTTCAGCAGCAGCTTCTGGAGGGAAGCCCTTGGATTCTTCTTCCAGTTCGTTGGGGGTCTGGTGCCTCCTCCCCCTCTGACTGGGTCTCAGGGAGTTACTGGGGTAACTGCGGGCCTCTCGTTGACATTTGAGTGGAGGACTTCCAGGAAGTCTGGTCAGTCCCGCCCCAGGTAGGTGAGCCAAGGAGCCAGGCCGACCACCATTGATCGTGTGACCCCCATCCATGGTCAGCCAGACTTGGGCACTGGGGTAGGGTCGTACATTGCCATGAATGCACTGCAGACAGATCGTCCCCAGACGTGGGTGAGTCTGGAGGCCTAGGCTTTGACGACCGAGCGTCTGGCCGCAGCCTGAATCAATTAGGGCCAAGGTTGGGCAATCCCCGAAAACCACTGGCACCGTAATCTTGGCGGCCTGTGGGCGTCGGGCGCGGGTTTCTCCTGTGCAGACCTGGCCGAAGCTGCAATCCATCTCGGTGCAGTCTGCTGTAAACGGCCATATTTCCCACAGGAAAAACAGGGTCTGAGCGCCCAGGCTGGGACAGTGTTCCTGCCTGGCCCCTGGGAGGGCTTCGATTGGTCTCTTGGGCATCTGGTTGAGGTGCCGGGGCTTGTCGAACCGGGACCTCGGCAGGTCGGGGTCGGGGCTCCGGGCCCAGTGACGGATTTCGTGGTTCGATCCAGGTGACCCCCCTTTTCTCTGGGTTAGGGCGCTCCGGTCCTGGCGGGGCAGCTCGAATGATTGGTCCCACTGGTGCTTCGGTGGCGAGGAAATCCTCCATCAGTGTGATGGCAGCAGTTAACGTCGTAGGCCAATGACGGAGGACCCCGGCCCTCCCTCGCGATGGGAGTATATGGACGAATTGCTCCAGAATAATTTGTTCAACGAGCTCATCCGGGGTTCGCCTTTCGGGCTGTAACCACCGCTTGCATGCTTCCCTCAACTCTTGGGTGACCATCCGGGGTCGGGCCCCCGTAGGGTAGATCAAGCTCCGGAACGGCTGTCGGAAGGTCTCCAGACTAACGTCCAAGGCATCTAAGATTGCCGCCTTTACCCGGGTGTAGTCCCATGCCGCGTCCATACGGTTTGGGCGGTCCCGGTCAGGTATGGGGCCAAGATGGTAGCCCGTTGGTCTTGGGCCCAGCCTGCGACTAACGCCACCCTTTCAAAAGTCACAAGAAAGGCTTCTGGGTCGTCGTTGGAGCCCATCTTTGTCAACCGGATGGGAGGGGCTAGGCTGGGTAGTCCAGTGGCACCCGCAGGCTGGGCCTTCGCATGACGGGGCAGCAAGGTCGCCAACTGCTGCAGGCATTGCTGGTGGTGGTCCCGGTTCTGGCGTCCCAGCTCCAAAATCAGATGTTGCTGTTGGGTCCCGAGCTGCTGGACCAGCTGCTGCTGGAGCTGGGAAGCCTGCTGCTGTTGTTGGCTTTTGGCTAAGAACTTGATAAGCTTATCCATATCCATGGTCGCTCGGGCACGCTCCTCTGCAGATCCCGTCTCACAAGGATCGGGGGATCGTTGCCTGCATTCTCCACCATGTGTAGGGAGGTTCGGCCGGGGCTCGTCCCCCTCCGGGGCAGCGGGGAACCAGACCGCCTTGCTACTTCGGTCAGGTGTGTTGGGGAACTAGCCTGGCTGTGCAGCAAACAGTCAGCAGCTCAGGCCCTCAGGCAGGGGCTGAGCAAACAGTTCAATATTAGGAAGTCCCAGCCCTGGATGAGGGCGGGCAACAAACAGTCACTAGCTCAGGCCCTCAGGCAGGGGCTGAGCAAACAGTTGAACAGCAAACCCCAGGCTCCTGGCTCTGAGCGGCTCCAGCATCTGGTGGAGCTGCAGGAAAGGCAGCAGGAGCACAGACCGCCGCTGCTCCCCCTGTGTAACTGCCCACCCTCCTCCCTAAGTTCCATAGCCTCCTCACCCAGATGCCCAAGAACTTGGGGGGGGGGCCTCCACTCCACCCCAGAGGACTGCCCAAGCAATAAGTATTGAAATGCAGTGTGGCCTTGTCCTTCCCTCCTCCCCTCATCCACCACCCCACCTGGTGCTTCCCTCCTCCCCTACCCCTCCCGGGCTACCTTGGCAGTTATCCCCCTATTTGTGTGATGAAATAATAAAGACAATTAATAGAGAATGCATGATTTTGAAACAATAATGACTTTATTGCCTCTGTAAGCAGTGATCGAAGGGGGGAGGACGGTTGGCTTACTGGGAAGTAGAGTGAACCAAGGGGGAGGGTTTTCATCAAGGATAAACAAACAGAACTGTCACAGCATAGCCTGGCAAGTCATGAAACTGGTTTTCAAAGCTTCTCTGATGCACAGCACACCCTGCTGTGCTCTTCTAATCGCCCTGGTGTCTGGCTGTGAGTAATCAGCGGCCAGGCGATTTGCCTCAACCTCCCACCCGCCATAAACGTCTCACCCTTACTTTCACAGATATTGTGAAGCACACAGAAAGCGGCAATAACAATTGGAATAATGGTTTCGCTGAGGTCTAACTGAGTCAGTAAACTGCACCAGCGTGCTTTTAAATGTCCAAATGCACATTCTACCACCATTCTGCACTTGCTCAGCCTATAGTTGAACAGTTCCTTACTACTGTCCAGGGTGCCTGTGTATGGCTTCATGAGCCATGGCATTAAGGGGTAGGCTGGGTCCCCAAAGATAACTATTGTTATTTCAACGTCCCCAACAGATATTTTCTGGTCTAGGAAGTAAGTCCCTTCCTGCAGCTGTTCAAACAGTTCCTTTAGATGCGAGCGTCATGTACCTTTCCCGGTCATCCCATGTTGATGTCGGTGAAATGGCCCTTGTGATCCACCAGTGCTTGCAGCACCATTGAAAAGTACCCCGTGCGGTTTATGTACTGGCTGCCAAGGTAGTCCGGTCCCAAGATAGGGATATACGTTCCATCTATCACCCCACCACAGTTAGGGAATCCCATTGCAGCAAAGCCATCCACTATGACCTGCACATTTCCCAGAGTCACTACCCTTGATAGCAGCAGCTCAGTGATTGCATTGGCTACTTGGATCACAGCAGCCCCTACAGTAGATTTACCCACTCCAAATTTATTCCCGACTGACCGGTAGCTGTCTGGTGTTGCAAGCTTCCAGAGGGCTTTCGCCACTCGCTTCTCAACTGTGAGGGCTGCTCTCATATTGGTATTCTTGCGCTTCAGGGCAGGGGAAAGCAAGTCAAAGCTCCATGAAAGTGCCTTTACGCATGCGAAAGTTTTGCAGCAATTGGGAATCATCCCAGACCTGCAACAGTATGCGGTCTCACCAGTCTGTGCTTATTTCCCGGGCCCAGAATCGGCATTCCATGGCATGAACCTGCCCCATTACCACCATGATGTCCAAATTGCCAGGGCCCGTGCTTTGAGAGAAGTCTGTGTCCATGTCCTCATCACTATCGTGATCGCGCTGTCATCGCCTCCTCCCCTGCTTTTGCAGGTTCTGCACATACTGCAGGATAATGCGCGAGGTGTTTACAATGCTCACAACAGCAGCGGTGAGCTGAGCGGGCTCCATGCTTGCTGTGGTATGGCGTCTGCGGGAGAGCAGGAGAGCAGAGTTGCAGCGGAAGCTGTGGAGGACGACAGATGCCACGAGAATAGATATTTATACCAAACGACAAGAGGACCTGCGAGGTGGATTCATGGGACCAGGAGAGCAGAGTTGCAGCGGAAGCGGTGGAGGATGATGGTTAGCACTGCGCACATTTCCCGAGGAAGAAAACACGTTCCTGGGAGCCCATGACAGACAACATGGAGAAATTCGCTATCGAGACACGAGTAGGAGAGCAGAGTTGCAGCAGAAGCGGTGGATGACGACGGGATGCCACGAGAATAGATATTTATAAAGAACGTCAAGAGGACCTGAGAGGTGGATTCATGGCACCAGGAGAGCAGAGTTGCAGCGGAAGTGGTGGTTGGATGACGACGGTTAGTAGTCCTACTGCACCGTCTGCTGAAAGCAGTATGGTGTCTGCACGGAAAAAAGGCATGAAACGATTGTCTGCCGTTGCTTTCACGGAGGAAGGGACAACTGACGACATGTACCCAAAACCACCCACAACAATGTTTTTGCCCCATCAGGCATTGGGAGCTCAACCCAGAATTCCAATTCCAGTGGAGACTGCGGGAACTGTGGAATAGCTACCCACAATGCAATGCTCCGAAAGTCGACGCTAGCCACGGTACTGTGGACGCACTCCGCCGACTTAATGCGCTTAGTGGGGACACACACAATCGACTATAAAATCACTTCCTAAAAATCGACTTCTATAAATTTGACCTAATTTCGTAGTGTAGACATAATCTTTGAGTACTGCATGAAGTTCTGGTTGTCCCAGCTCAAAAAAGATATATTAGAATTGGAAAAAGTACAGAGAAAGGCAACAAAAATGATTAAGGGTATGGAACAGCTTCCATATGAGATGTGATAAGAAGACTGGGACTTTTCAGCTTGGAAAACAGACGACTGAGATATAGAGATATATAAAATCATGAATGGTGTGGATAAAGTGAATAAGGAAGTGTTATTTACCCCTTCACATAACAGAAGAATAAGTGGTCATCACTCAAAGAAAGTAGTAGGCAGCAGGTTTAAGACAAACATAAGGAAGTACTTCTTCACACAATGCACAGTCAATCTGTGGAACTCATTGCCAGGGGATGTTGTGAAGCCAAAAAGTATGACAGAGTTAAAAAAAATGAGATAAGTTCATGGAGGACATGTCCATCTATGGCTATTAGCCAAGATTGTCAGGGATTCAACCCCATGCTCTAGGTGTTCCTAAACTGCTGACTGCTAGAACCTGGGATTGGATGACAGGGGATTTATCACTTGATAAACTGCCCTTTTCTGTTCACTCTCTCCCACTAGCCACTGTCAGAAGACAAGATACAATGCTAGATGGACCATTGGTATGTCTCAGTCTGGCCATTTTTATGTTTTTATTTTCCTAAGGGGAGCGAGACCTCAAATCTCTCTTCCAGTCAGAGGGCAGGACTGGAAGGAGGGGCAATAAGCAGCTCTATCAGAATTTGATCAATATACTAGGCTGGAAGCTGAGGTGTATTGAATAGTCCACCCAGCAGCATATCCCCAGTCAGGTGCCATCGAATCCATCTGCTCCTTCCTCATCCTATACCTTTTCAATTTTGTTGCTTTGATTCTCACATTAGCTGACATCTTCTCAACTAACAGCAGCTGGGATGTCATCTGTACAGTTGTGATGGCTGCCTATCCCATGGGACACTATTATCTTGATCTTGGGCAATCCCAAACTGAAACAGGTATCAGCCAGGATTCTGCACTGTGCCAAGTGTCACTTGAGAAGCAGGTCCATGTAAAAGAGCATAGACCAAATTGTGCTTTCTGGAGTAAATCTAGAGTAATTCCACTGAAGTCAAAGGAGTTATTATGAATTTACATACATGTAAATGACTGCAGAATCTGGCTCTGTATCTGGAATCATGTAGAGAAGCTTGGAAAATAGAGCTTTGTTTTGTTTAAACAAGATCTCTTTCCTGGAAAATTCCAGGGGTCCTCTCCTATTTTTAAAGATAAATATCCCACAGTCCTACACAACTGTTTCTACAAGTGCCAGTTCAGAAGAACTCACAGCCTTTCTTAAGAGGTGTGGAAAATATACCTACTGCATGCCAAAGTGTCTCTGAAAACTCAGAATTGTTTCTTCGTGTGAGTTGATAGGAAGTCAAGCCCAGCACTCAAACAGCAGCACAACCAGTTATCCAAAAGCTACAGGGGTTAGCTTTTTGGCTACCAACACAGGCCACATCAGACATGCCTCAGTATAGACATGCTCAAATGCTGGCAGTAGGTGCTGGTCTGGGGGTTGTGGCTGGTAGCTGCAGGATCAGTGTTTAGGCAAATTTGCTACTTCTGAAAGTATTTGTATCAGTCCTACCAGAGAGTTTCTCTGCCTTGGCAAGTCACAAAACATTGAGCATTAAAACCTACTTGCCACCTAATTCACTCAATTATATTTTGTCAATATTTTTGTTGTTATTGAGTTATGTAACACTTCAGTCACTCCACAGATCAGAAAGAAAAGATCATAGCTGTCCCTTGGCTGGTTCCCTCTCTCAGCAATGACTGAGAATCTGTTTGAGTCCCAGGCTGCTGAATGCTATCACAGTCAGTTCCTGTCTCCATGTCTGAGAGAAGGTAGTGAATCACCTCAAAGATGTTGTAATAAAATCTAAGGTATGATCTAATACCCACTGTAATCAATAGCCATCTTTCCTTTGATTTTAGTGAGAATGGGATCAGGCCCATACTCTGGCTGTCAGATAAGTAATTATAGTTTTTATTTCTTTTTTGATGTTATCACTCTTAAACTTGTGGAAGCAGCTTTTTTACTGTAGCTTAATAAATATATATTTAATTGGCATTTGAGTGTGGGCGTGTGAACTTTTTGGATCTTAAAAATATCACGGATTAAGGAGCAAAAAGCCTTGGTTTCACCCTTTCTTCTCCTGAAGATTTGATGGATTACTCAGCTAAAATGTCCACACAATCGTCTCTGTAACAATGGCTGCCAGAGTATGGCTCTGAAAGTCATGTGACTGACACACTCTCTCTCCCCTGAGGTCTATTTGTGAGCAGATTTGAGCTATTTCCCACTCACGTTTGTCTGTTCCCTTTAGACGTTTGCTAGGTCAAGAGCATCAGAGACTCATCCTTCCTATCAGAGCCTTTCCACAAGGTCCAACCACTCCCACCCCAAATTATCCTGCTCAACAGGATGTGGTACTCTCAATTTTGTATTTGAAGTATGTGGGATGAAGTAAAATACCAAGCCTTGGGACTCATATCTAGTTCTAACACTAGAGGGCAGTACTAAGGGGAAAGGCAGTATTAGAGGGTGGTGTTGTAAACCATGTTCTGTGCCCATGTGTGAAGGGAACACAGGAGAGGTAAGGATTCTCAGGAAACTCTTTGAAAACATTCAGAGAAAAAATTCCAGGGTCTGGGCTAACACTCACATTTTCAAAGAAACAGGCTCAGGTTTTCTGAAAATTATTTGAGATCGGAATTCTCTCATTTGCCTGCATAGTTACTGAACTGCTGGTTTCTGACTCACTGTTTCAAAAAGTGATTTTGGTTACCTGAAGGAGAAGAGTTGGTATGTAAACACAAAGATGTTAATGTATCTTAATACGGTATATGAAAAGCTCTAGGGATATCCCAGTATCCATTTGTAGAGGACACACAGGAAATTACCTCTGTTGTGTAGCCTGTGACTGTGGAAAGTTGATGTATTATGCGTCCAAGAAAGGCCAGGACACAAAGTAGCTGAGTTAAGGAGCCATGTTTTAGCAGCTGGAATTAGATATCCTATCTTTTAATAATAATACCAATATACTTCACTTGTTTAAGATGTTTACATCAGTCCATCTTAAAGTGATTTATAATGATGGGAAAGAAGCATTGTCATCACCAGAGTAACTGAGGCACAGAAAGAATTAACAGACTTTTGGGGAATGACATAGGAATTAAACCCGTCCTGACTCCCAGCCATAAGAGTAATCCAGCCAACCACAGCTGTCCCTTATTTCGGGGCAGGGGCTGTATCATAGAATCATAGAATCATAGAATCTCAGGGTTGGAAGGGACCTCAGGAGGTCATCTAGTCCAACCCCCTGCTCAAAGCAGGACCAAACCCAACTAAATCAGCCCAGCCAGGGCTTTGTCAAGCCTGACCTTAAAAACCTCTAAGGAAGGAGATTCCACTACCTCCCTAGGTAACCCATTCCAGTTCTTCACCACCCTACTAGTGAAAAAGTTTTTCCTAATGTCCAACCTAAACCTCCCCCTCTGCAACTTGAGACCATTACTCCTTGTTCTGTCATCTTCTATCACTGAGAACAGTCTAGATCCATCCTCTTTGGAACCCCCTTTCAGGTAGTTGAAAGCAGCTATCAAATCGCCCCTCATTCTTCTCTTCTGCAGACTAAACAATCCCAGTTCCCTCAGCCTCTCCTCGTAAGTCATGTGCTCCAGCCCCCTAATCATTTTTGTTGCCCTCCGCTGGACTCTCTCCAATTTATCCACATCCTTCTTGTAGTGTGGGGCCCAAAACTGGACACAGTACTCCAAATGAGGCCTCACCAGTGCTGAGTAGAGGGGAATGATCACATCCCTCGATCTGCTGGAAATGCCCCTACTTATACAACCCAAAATGCCATTAGCCTTCTTGGCAACAAGGGCACACTGTTGACTCATATTCAGCTTTTCGTCCACCGTAACCCCTAGGTCCTTTTCTGCAGAACTGCTGCCCAGCCATTCGGTCCCTAGTCTATAGCAGTGCATGGGATTCTTTCGTCCTAAATGCAGGACTCTGCACTTGTCCTTGTTGAACCTCATCATATTTCTTTTGGCCCAATCCTCTAATTTGTCTAGGTCCCTCTGTATCCTATCCCTACCCTCCAGCGTATCAACCACTCCTCCCAGTTTAGTGTCATCTGCAAACTTGCTAAGGGTGCAGTCCACACCATCTTCCAGATCGTTAATGAAGATATTGAATAAAACCGGCCCCAGCACCGACCCTTGGGGCACTCCACTTGATACCGGCTGCCAACTAGACAAGGAACCATTGATCACTACCCGTTGAGCCCGACCATCTAGCCAGTTTTCTATCCACCTTACCGTCCATTCATCCAGCCCATACTTCTTTAACTTGCTGGCAAGAATACTGTGGGAGACTGTATCAAAAGCTTTGCTAAAGTCCAGAAATAGCACATCCACTGCTTTCCCCTCATCCACAGAGCCGGTTATCTTATCATAGAAGGCAATTAGGTTAGTCAGGCATGACTTGCCCTTGGTGAATCCATGCTGACTGTTCCTGATCACTTTCCCCTCCTTTAAGTGGTTCAGGATTGATTCCTTGAGGACCTGTTCCATGATTTTTCCAGGGACTGAGGTGAGACTAACTGGCCTGTAGTTCCCTGGATCTTCCTTCTTCCCTTTCTTAAAGATGGGCACTACATTAGCTTTTTTCCAGTCGTCCGGGACCTCCCCCGATCGCCATGATTTTTCAAAGATAATGGCCAATGGCTCCGCAATCTCATCGGCCAACTCCTTTAGCACCCTCGGATGCAGCGCATCCGGCCCCATGGACTTGTGCTCGTCCAGCTTTCCTAAATAGTCCCGAACTACTACTTTCTCCACAGAGAGCTGGTCACCTCCTCCCCATACCGTGCTGCAGAGTGCAGCTGTCTGGGAGCTGACCTTGTCTGTGAAGACAGAGGCAAAAAAAGCATTTAGTACACTAGCTTTCTCCACATCCTCTGTCACTAGGTTCCCTCCCTCATTCAGCAAGGGGCCCACACTTTCCTTGACTTTCTTCTTGTTGCTAACATACCTAAAGAAACCCTTCTTGTTACTCCTAACATCTCCGGCTAGCTGCAACTCCAAGTGTGATTTGGCCTTCCTAATTTCACACCTGCATGCCTGAGCAATACTTTTATACTCCTCCCTGGTTATTTGTTCAATCTTCCACTTCTTGTAAGCTGTTTTTTTGTGTTTAAGACGAGCAAGGATTTCACTGTTAAGCCAAGCTGGTCGCCTGCCATATTTACTTTTCTTCCTACACATGGGGATGGTTTGTTCCTGCAACCTCAATAAGGTTTCTTTAAAATACAGCCAGCTTTCCTCTACTCCTTTCCCCCTCATGTTATTCTCCCAGGGGACCTTGCCCATCAGTTCCCTGAGGGAGTCAAAGTCTGCTTTTCTAAAGTCCAGGGTCTCTGTTCTACTGCTCTCCTTTCTTCCTTGTATCAGGATCCTGAACTCGACCATCTCATGGTCACTGCCTCCCAGGTTCCCATCCACTATTGCTTCCTCTACTATTTCTTCCCTGTTTGTGAGCAGCAGGTCAAGAAAAGCTTTTCCCCTAGTTGGTTCCTCCAGCACTTGCACCAGGAAGTTGTCCCCTACACTTTCCAGAAACTTCCTGGATTGTCTGTGAGCTGCTGTATTGCTCTCCCAGCAGATATCAGGGTGATTAAAGTCACCCATGAGAACCAGGGCCTGTGATCTAGCAATTTCTGTTAGTTGCTGGAAGAAAGCCTCGTCCACCTCATCCCCCTGGTCTGGGGGTCTGTAGCAGACTCCCACCACGACATTACCCTTGTTGTTCATACTTCTAAATTTAATCCAGAGACACTCAGGTTTTTCTGCAGTTTCGTACTGGAGCTCTGAGCAGTCATACTGCTCTCTTACATACAAAGCAACTCCCCCACCTTTTCTGCCCTGCCTGTCTTTCCTGAACAGTTTATATCCATCCATGACAGTACTCCAATCATGTGAGTTATCCCACCAAGTCTCTGTTATTCCAATTACATCATAATTCCCTGACTGTGCCAGGACTTCTAGTTCTCCCTGCTTGTTCCCCAGGCTTCTTGCATTTGTGTATAGGCACTTGAGATAACTCGCTGATTGTCCCGCTTTCTCGGTCTGAGACAGGAGTCCTCCCCTCTTGCGGTCTCCTGCTTGTGCTTCCTCCCAGTATCCCACTTTCCCACTTACCTCAGGGCTTTGGTCTCCTTCCCCCGGTGAACCTAGTTTAAAGCCCTCCTCACTAGGTTAGCCAGCCTGCTTGCAAAGATGCTCTTCCCTCTCTTCGTGAGGTGGAGCCCGTCTCTACCAAGCAATCCTTCTTCTTGGAAGACCATCCCATTGTCGAAGAATCCAAACCCTTCTCTCCGACACCATCTGCGTAGCCATTCGTTGACTTCCACGATTCGACGGTCTCTACGCTGGCCTTTTCCTGCCACAGGGAGAATAGACGAGAACACCACTTGTGCCTCAAACTCCTTTATCCTTCTTCCCAGAGCCACGTAGTCTGCAGTGATACGCTCAAGGTCGTTCTTGGCAGTATCATTGGTGCCCACGTGGAGAAGCAGGAAGGGGTAGCGATCCGAGGGCTTGATGAGTCTCGGCAGTCTCTCCGTCACATCTTGAATCCTAGCCCCTGGCAAGCAGCACACCTCTCGGTTTTCCCGGTCAGGGCGGCAGATAGATGACTCAGTCCCCCTGAGGAGAGAGTCCCCGACCACCACCACCCTCCTCCTCCTCCTGGGAGTGGTGGTCGTGGAACCCCCATCCCTAGGACGGCGCATCTCATGCCTTCCAATCAGTGGAGTCTCCTTCTGCTCTGTTCCCTCAGACGTATCTTCCACTCCACACTCTGCACTAGTACCTGCAGAGAGAACATGAAAACGGTTGCTCACCTGTATCTGTGTTTCTGGTACATGGATGTTTCTGGTACCCTTTCCTCTTCTGGAAGTCACATGCCGCCAGTTATCCTCGCTGGCCTTCTGTCCCCGCTGCGTAGCCTGCTCTGAATCTTCAGAACATAGTGCCCGCTGAAGCTGATCCTGATGTCTATCCAGGAAATCCTCATTTTCTTTTATGGAACGCAGGGTTGATATCCGTTTCTCCAGACCTTGAATCTTCTCTTCCAAGATGGAGATCAGCTTGCACTTTGTACAGGTATAGTCACTTCTATCCTGTGGAAGGAAGACGAACATGGCGCATCCTGTGCAGGTCACAACAGCTGTTTGCTCAGCATCCATGGTCTCTTCCTTCTAGGGGCTCTCTCCAGGCAAACTCCTTCTGTTTGCCTCTCTGCTGTTCGCTGCTCAGCTGGTTCGCAGCTGACTGTCTTTTTATAACAGTCAGGCCCAGCTGGAACAAAGCACTCCCAAAGCAAACTGATCAAACAAGCAATCAAACAATCCTTACGAAACTCCCTGTTAGCAGCCCCTGTTCGCAAAAAGGTTCTGGGGGGGGGGCACGTGGAAGGGGTTACGACCGGCGAGGGGCTCCCACTCCCTTCCCACTCCCCTTCTAAACTCCCTTGCGAAACTCCCTGTTAGCAGCCCCTGTTCGCAAAGCTCCCTGGTCGCTTGTGCGCGGCTTTATAAAGCCCTGGCCTGAGTGAATGCCCCGCCCACTGATTAAGGCTCAGCCAATTACCAGAGGCTTCGACCTTTCAGACCTGCCTCCAACTGCCAGCCAGAGCACACGGTCCCTCAAACAACCAAACAAACAAACAGACTGACAAACACAAGCTCAGCACACAGCAAGTAACCCCCAATCACAAACAAACACACACTACAGACAGTCACTTACCCCACAGATGCTGTATTAGCTCCTCCTTCACCTGGAGAACTCCCTTGCGAAACTCCCTGTTAGCAGCCCCTGTTCGCAAAGCTGCCATAACCTATGATTCCTCTTGATTTTCTCTGTCTTGGAATCACATTTCAATGTGTTTTCTGTCTAGTGAAATAGTGATTTGTTTACAGGCATGACCTCTCAGGCAGGGAATGCAAAGATGTGCCTGTGTAATTGACAGCTTGTTACAGAATCCTTTCCTGATTTCCATCCTCAAACACAGATGGATTTTTCAGGACTGAGATGTGGAAGAACAACCCAAGGACTCCTGTTTCAGAGTTCATGGGATTGTAAATTAGTCATGGAAGAAAACTATTCACTTGTATTGGGGACACACCCTGGCCTCCACTGAGTGTGTAAACAACTTTGTGTGCACACACTCCTGCTTCCACACTTTCTCAGCTCTAAAACCTGTGCACACAGTTGATATCTTCTAACACCTGTATATTCAAGTGGTACTGCTGGAGAAGGGCACTGCATGCCAGTGGGTGCATGTGCAGAGTTGCAGGTGGGTGCATGTGCAGGCCTGGGTTTCAAATCAGACCCATTAGATCAGTTAAACTAAGATTTTGAAAAAATAGGAACTTTAAGGTAGGTTCCTAAATCTATAGATATGCCTGCATTTCAGAAAGCCAAAAACTCCCACTGACCTCCAATGAAAAAGGGCTTAATTTTATTTATTGTATACATTTTCTAGCTTTGTATCACTTCAAAAGTTTTTCTCCCCTGCTGATAATAGCTTCTCTTAATTAATTAGCCTCTTACAGTTGGTATGGCTGCTTCCACCTTTTCATGTTCTCTGTATGTATAAATATCTTCTTACTGTATGTTCCATTCTATGCATCCGATGAAGTGAGCTGTAGCCCACGAAAGCTTATGCTCAAATAAATTTGTTAGTCTCTGTAAGGGGTCGGACTCACCCCTGCGGCGCCTCCTGCTGGTGACTCCCGGGAATTAGCTTGTTGCAGATCCAGAGCGCCCTCTGCACGCCGGTGATCTGCCTGTCCTCTGGCCCCGTGTCCCTCCCAGGACCCCAGTGCCCCTTTATCTGGGTGCTGCCCCCTGGCAGTACCCCCACAACCTCAGGGTTTCCCCACCCAGTAAGTTAGAAAGGATACAGCCATGGGTATGAGAATGAACGTAAGGAGGAAGGGTAGTGAAGATACCAGTCTAATAGGTGATACTGGTGGTAGAATGTCTGTGCTTAATCAGGTAAAGAATGTCAGTGAAGCCAAACGGCAAAAATTAAGATGTTTGTACAGTAATGTGAGGAGCCTAGGTAACAAAATGGAGGAACTAGAGTTACTGGTGCAGGAAGTGAAACCAGATATTATAGGGATAACAGGAACATGGTGGAATAGTAGTCATGACTGGAGTACAGGTATTGAAGGGTATGTGCTGTTTAGGAAAGACAGAAATAAAGGCAAAGGTGGTGGAGTAGCATTGTATATCAATGATGAGGTAGACTGTAAAGAAATAACAAGGGATGGAATGGATAAGACAGAGTCTGTCTGGGCAGAAATCACATTGGGGAAGAAAGCTACTAGAGCCTCCCCTGGGATAGTGCTTGGGGTGTGCGACAGACCGCCGGGATCCGATTTGGATATGGATAGAGACCTCTTTAATGTTTTTAATGAAGTAAACACTAATGGGAATTGTGTGATCATGGGAGACTTTAACTTCCCAGATATAGACTGGAGGACAAGTGCTAGTAGTAATAATAGGGCTCAGATTTTTCTGGATGCGATAGCTGATGGATTCCTTCACCAAGTAGTTGAAGAACCAACAAGAGGGGATGCCATTTTAGATCTGGTTTTGGTGAGTAGTGAGGTCCTCATAGAAGAAATGGCTGTAGGGGACAACCTTGGTTCGAGTGATCATGAGCTAATTCAGTTCAAACTAGATGGAAGGATAAACAAAAATCGATCTGGGACTAGGGTTTTTGATTTTAAAAGGGCTAACTTTAAAGAATTAAGGAAATTAGTTAGGGAAGTGGATTGGACTGAAGAACTTGTGGATCTAAAGGTGGAGGAGGCCTGGAATTACTTTAAGTCAAAGTTGCAGAAACTATCAGAAGCCTGCATCCCAAGAAAGGGGAAAAAATTCATAGGCAGGAGTTGTAGACCAAGCTGGATGAGCAAGCATCTCAGAGAGGTGATTAAGAAAAAGCAGAAAGCCTACAAGGAGTGGAAGATGGGAGGGATTAGCAAGGAAAGCTACCTTATTGAGGTCAGAACATGTAGGGATAAAGTGAGAAAGGCCAAAAGCCATGTAGAGTTGGACCTTGCAAAGGGAATTAAAACCAATAGTAAAAGGTTCTATAGCCATATAAATAAGAAGAAAACAAAGAAAGAAGAAGTGGGACCACTAAACACTGAGGATGGAGTGGAGGTTAAGGATAATCTAGGCATGGCCCAATATCTGAACAAATACTTTGCCTCAGTCTTTAATGAGGCTAATGAGGAGCTTAGGGATAATGGTAGGATGACAAATGGGAATGAGGATATGGAGGTAGATATTACCACATCCGAGGTAGAAGCCAAACTCGAACAGCTTAATGGGACTAAATCGGGGGGCCCAGATAATCTTCATCCAAGAATATTAAAGGAACTGGCACATGAAATTGCAAGCCCATTAGCAAGAATTTTTAATGAATC
>QXTE01000342.1:49875-72692 GCA_003942145.1 Platysternon megacephalum
ATCTGGCTTCAAGACTAAGCTTGATAAGTTTATGGAGGGGATGGTATGATGGAATAGCCTAATTTTGGCAATTAATTGATCTTTGATTATTAGCAGGTAAATATGCCCAATGGTCTGTGATGGGATGTTAGATGGGGTGGGATCTGAGTTACTACAGAGAATTCTTTCCTGGGTGCTGGCTGGTGAGTCTTGCCCACATGCTCAGGGTTTAACTGATCGCCATATTTGGGGTCGGGAAGGAATTTTCCTCCAGGGCAGATTGGCAGAGGCCCTGGAGGTTTTTCGCCTTCCTCTGCAGCGTGGGGCACGGGTCACTTGCTGGAGGATTCTCTGCACCTTGAGGTCTTTAAACCACAATTTGAGGACTTCAATAACTCGGGCATAGGTTAGGGGTTTGTTACGGGAGTGGGTGGGTGAGATTCTGTGGCCTGCGTTGTGCAGGAGATCGGACTAGATGATCATAATGGTCCCTTCTGACCTTAAAGTCTATGAGTCTATGAGTCTAACCCCCCCACCCCCTATCCCCACCTTGCCTCAGTGTAAGGCTACTGCCAGTCACCAACTAACCCCCATTCCCTGGGGCAGACTGCAGCGTATGCCACTCATCACTGGCAAGGGGGGTTTGGCCTGCTGCCTTCTTCCACCCTCAGTACCCCTATGGGCCTAGAACCAGGCCCTATAGCTTGGGGAGTCACCAGCCTGGAGCTCCCCTGCTCCTCTGGCTTTTCCCAAGCCCTGCCTCACTCCCAGGTACCTCGGCCTTCTAGCAGCCAGGCCTGTCTCCCTCCACAGCTAGAGGAGAGACTGCTGAGCTTCTGGCTGCCCTGGCCTTCTTATAAGGCCCGGTCAGTCTGTTTGGGGCGTGGCTCCAGCTGCAGCCACTTCCGCCAATCAGCCAAGGTTTTGCTCCCTTTCGCAGCCCCAGCCCCCTGCAGGGCTTTTCCAACCCCTTCAGGGCTGGAGCGGGTGCTCACCCTGCTACAGTCTCTAAGGTGCCACAAGTACTCCTGTTCTTTTTGGTGATACAGACTAACACGGCTTTTACTCTGAAACCTAGCTTTGTATAGTCACTTAGGTATATCAACGATGGAGCTTACCTCACTCAACTTCAGCTACACCTCACAGCAGGGCAGTGAGCAGTCAAGCGGGGAAGGGCACCTTCCAAACCAGATGTTTATAGGAAACCGGCTTCAAGTAACTATTCATTCTCCAGCCAGGAAAAGACAACGATGGACCATTAGAGTTAGTGGAAAGACATTGAGACATCTCAAAACTGAAAAGAACATCTGGGCTCTCGAGTCAGGAGGGAGTTTACCTACTCTGACTAACCATGAGTCACCATGAACTGAGAGAGGCGGAAAAGCCTTTTAAAAGCAGTCTTGGAATTGAGTTTTTTTTTAATCCAGTACTTGGGGGGACAGTCTTGAGGCAGTAGGCCATTCATGAATGCTGGTTCCCTGCTACATCTAGGAGATATGCAAGGAAATGTTTTAAGGCAATAGGTAACTCTTATTAGAAAAGGAATTTGATCTAATATGAAAGTGCAAAGTCTGAGGTTGCATCTTTAGGTTTATTTTCTGTGTAACTTGTATATATTTGCTTTTCCTTACTATTTTGTCTTTCAATCTGGGGATTATCAATTAAATAAAGTTTCTGTTTATTTTCATCCGAAGCAGATTTCTGGTGTACAAACTGCATGGAGTGTGTATGCCAAATAAACTGGTTTCTAGGGGACTGGTTTCACGTCTTTTGGGGGTGACGAACCAGAGGGGAATGCTGCAAATGTCTGGTAATGAATGATAAAATCATAGTGTGACATTATTGACATGAACTGTGACTGTATAGATCATTGTTGCAACCAGGGTCCTATGGTTGCACCAGGTCTTGTACAGAGGAGGTCAAGTGGGGTGTCTATGGAAAGGTTGTAGTTTGCTGGTTATGATTATGCTGTCTGTATGTGTGTATCATTTTTGTATTTGAAGTTATGAATATTGGCTATGTACTTGTATCTCAATCTGTTTGATTCTAGGTAGCCTCAGGGCATGTCTACTCTACGAAATTAGGTCAATTTTATAGAAGTTGATCTTTAGCAAACAATTTTATACGGTCAATCGTGCATGTCCCCACTAAGCACATTAGGTCGGCGGAGTGTGTCCTCAATACTGTGGCTAGCATCGACTCACGGAGTGGTGCACTATTTGTATTTGTATTTGTAGAGGCTGGTAGGGGCAGTGTGCTGGGAGAGAAGCTGAGCCCTGATTAGGGGGTGGGGCTTCTCTGACTAGGGGTCCTATAAAGGTAGCCAGCCAGTCAGGCAGCGGCATAGACAGCTGCAGTGGCACAGGAGCCAGCAAACAGCTGTAAACAGGGGAGTTTGAGTGGGAGATTGAGGGGAAGACTAAGAGAGCCAGGCAGAGGAACAGACAGGCTAGTGAAGGGAGTGTGTGGTGGTCTGGCAGTGTTTTGGTGCTTGTTGGGGGTTTGTGTTGCTGTGGGTTGTGGTGTTTTGGTTTGGTTTGTGTTTCCTGGACTAACAAGACTTAGGTGAGAAGGCTATGACAGACACAGAGGCAGCAGTGGTAGTGACCCAAGCTGTGGGAGACACAATGAAGATGACTGGATGTGGAAGCTGTGGCACGTACATGATCCTGGAGGAGGTACCTGAAAAGAGTTTCGTCTGCATGAAGTGCCGCCTGGTAGAGCTGATGGAAGAAAAGATCCGAGGATTGGAGATGCAGGTGGAAACTCTGGTTGAGTTTAGAAGGGGGTTCGAGCGGATCATGGAGCAAAGACACGAGGAGTCTGAAGGGAAAAGCTCAGACTTGCAGATGGAAGCAGGACCAAAGAACTCTGAGGGGAGACTGTGGGTAAGGAAAGTGGACAGTGGAAGCATGTGACTAGGAGAACCAGGCAGAGGAAAAGACGGGCTAGTGAAGGAGAAATAGAGCTCAGGAACAGGTTTGCGGAGTTGGAAAATGAAGAAGGGGCACAGTAGGTGGTCACTGAAGGTGAGAGGGCAAGGAAGAAGAGAAGAGGAGCTAGTCCTATAGGAAGAGGGGAAGAGTCAATGGAGATAACACCAAATATGAGCCCCAGGAGGCTACGGGATGGGTTGCAGAGGATTGCAAGTGACAATAGGAATCAAGAGGACTTGCAGCCAGAGGGAACAGGGGATAGACCGGAGAATCACACCATCACCAGGAAAAGGCAGGTCTACGTGATTGGGGACTCCTTACTGAGAAAAATAGACAGACCTGTAACTAGAGCTGATCCAGAGAACAGAAGGGTGTGCTGTCTGCCGGGCGCTAAGATACGGGATGTGTGAGGCTGAAGAGGATCCTAACGGGAGTGGGAAAGAATCCACTGATTGTCCTTTATGTGGGAACAAATGATACGGCTAGATTCTCGCTGGAACGTATCAAGGGAGACTATGCCAGGCTGGGGAAGACGCTTAAGGAAATAGAGGCTCAGGTGATCTTCAGTGGGATTCTGCCTGTTCCTAGAGAAGGGCAACAAAGGTGTGACAAGATTATGATGATCAACAGATGGATCAGGGAGTGGTGCTATAAGGAGGGCTTTGGGATATATGGCCACTGGGAAGCATTCATGGACAGAGGACTGTTCTCTCGGGATGGACTTCACCTGAGTAGGGAGGGAAATAGATTTCTAGGATGGAGGCTGGCACAACTGATTAAGAGAGCTTTAAACTAGGAATTGTGGGGAGATGGTTGGGAGATGTCCAGGTAATCTCCACGCCGGATTTTAACATTGAGAGGGAAGAAAACGAAGTAAGAAAGGATACAGCCATGGGTAGGAGAATGGACATAAGGAGGAAGGGTAGTGTAGATACCAGTCTAATAGGTGATAGTGGCAGTAGAATGTCTGTGCCTAATCAGGTAAAGAATGTGAGAGAAGCCAAACAGCAAAAATTAAGATGTTTGTACAGTAATGCGAGGAGCCTAGGTAACAAAATGGAGGAACTAGAGCTACTGGTGCAGGAAGTGAAACCAGATATTATAGGGATAACAGAGACATGATGGAATAGTAGTCATGACTGGAGTACAGGTATTGAAGGGTATGTGCTGTTTAGGAAGGGCAGAAATAAAGGCAAAGGTGGTGGAGTAGCATTGTATATCAATGATGAGGTAGACTGTAAAGAAATAAGAAGTGATGGAATGGATAAGACAGAGTTTGTCTGGGCAGAAATCACATTGGGGAAGAAAGCTACTGGAGCCTCCCCTGGGATAGTGCTTGGGGTGTGCTATAGACCGCCGGGATCCGATTTGGATATGGATAGAGACCTTTTTAATGTTTTTAATGAAGTAAATACTAATGGGAATTGTGTGATCATGGGAGACTTTAACTTCCCAGATATAGACTGGAAGACAAGTGCTAGTAGTAATAATAGATTTCCTGGATGCTATAGCTGATGGATTCCTTCACCAAGTAGTTGCTGAACCAACAAGAGGGGATGCCATTTTAGATTTGGTTTTGGTGAGTAGTGAGGACCTCATAGAAGAAATGGTTGTAGGGGACAACCATTGGTTCGAGCGATCATGAGCTAATTCAGTTAAAACTAAATGGAAGGATAAACAAAAATAGATCTGTTTTTGATTTCAAAAGGGCTAACTTAAAAAAATTAAGGAAATTAGTTAGGGAAGTGGATTGGACTGAAGAACTTGTGGATCTAAAGGCGGAGGAGGGCTGGATTTGCTTCAAGTCAAGGTTGCAGAAACTATCAGAAGCCTACATCCCAAGAAAGGGGAAAAAACTCATAGGCAGGAGGTGTAGACCAAGCTGGATGAGCAAGCATCTCAGAGAGGTGATTAAGAAAAAGCAGAAAGCCTACAAGGAGTGGAAGATGGGAGTGATCAGCAAGGAAAGCTACCTTATTGAGGTCAGAACATGTAGGGATAAAGTGAGAAAGGCCAAAAGCCATAGAATCATAGAATCATAGAATCATAGAGCCATGTAGAGTTGGACCTTGCAAAGGAAATTAAAACCAATAGTAAAAGGTTCTATAGCCAATGTAACAAGAAGAAAACAAAGGAAGAAGAAGTAGGACCGCTAAACACTGAGGATGGAGTGGAGGTTAAGGATAATTTAGACATGGCCCAATATCTAAACAGATTATTTGCCTCAGTCTTTAATGAGGCTAATGAGGAGCATAGGGATAATGGTAGGATGACAAATGGGAATGAGGATATGGAGGTAGATATTACCACATCCGAGGTAGAAGCCAAACTCGAACAGCTTAATTGAACTAAATCGGGGGTGGGGGGGGGGGCAGATAATCTTCATCCAAGAATATTAAAGGAACTGGCACATGAAATTGCAAGCCCATTAGCAAGAATTTTTAATGAATCTGTAAACTCAGGGGTTGTACCATATGACTGGAGAATTGCTAACATAGTTCCTATTTTTAAGAAAGGAAAAAAAAGTGATCCGGGTAACTACAGGCCTGTTAGTTTGACATCTGTAGTATGCAAGGTCTTGGAAAATTTTTTGAAGGGGAAAGTAATTAAGGACATTGAGGTCAATGGTAAGTGGGACAAAATACAACATGGTTTTACAAAAGGTAGATCATGCTAAACCAACCTGATCTCCTTCTTTGAGAAGGTAACAGATTTTTTAGACAAAGGAAACACAGTGGATCTAATTTACCTCGATTTCAGTAAGGCATTTGATACAGTTCCACATAGGGAATTATTAGCTAAATTGGAAAAGATGGGGATCAATATTGTGACAGTGTACCCCATAAGACTTTAGGGGGGGGCTCATAAATGTATGTATGATATAACTGGAATAGGGTTTTGCTACATATGCCATGTAACATATATATGGAAAAGTTATGATCTACTGGTTATGTTCATCCTAGCTGTATTCAGGCACCATTTGTGTGTTCAAAGTTATGAACATTGGCTATATAATTGCTTGATTTCTAAGTAGCATTAGTTAGAACATTTGATCACTTCTTGGGAAAGTAATGTGCAAATTAGGTGCTCAATCGGGAAGCACTTAACAGACAAAAGAGCTTGGAAGACTCCAATCCACATAAGAAGTCTACCTGAGGACGTTCAAGGTAGCATGTGGGTAATGGCTACTGCCTGCAAATCCTGAGTCATGCATGGGCATGTGACTTGCCCATGTGATTCCGAATCTCCATTTCGTGACTGGATTCTACACAGGGTGAGGAGGGGGTCTCAACCCACAAGAGACAGTTTATTTAAACCCGTGGGAGACCCCTTCATTTGGTCTTCAGCTGGCTAAAGAAGGAGCCTCTCCACCCCCCCAGGATACTTAAAGGAAACTGAAACAAAGGACAGTAACTACAGGGGATGTGAGTAATTGCTGGACCCAGGCTAAAAGAAGATTAGCCTGTAAAAGGGAACATTCTGGAACTGGTGAGGATCTTATCTGTATTTAGTTTAATTAGACATAGATTTGCGCATTGTATTTTATTTTGCGTGGTGACTTACTTTGTTCTGTCTGTTACTACTTGGAACCACTTAAATCCTACTTTCTGTATTTAATAAAATCACTTTCTACTTATTAATTAACTCAGAGTATGTATTAATACCTGGGGGAGCAAACAACTGTGCATATCTCTCTATCAGTGTTATAGAGGGTGAACAATTTATGAGTTTACCCTGTATAAGCTTTATACAGGGTAAAACGGATTTATTTGGGTTTAGACCCCATTGGGAGTTGGGCATCTGAGTGCTAAAGACAAGCACACTTCTGTGAGCTGTTTTCAGGTAAACCTGCAGCTTTGGGGCAAGTAATTCAGACCCTGGGTCTGTGTTGGAGCAGACGGGAGTGTCTGGCTCAGCAAGACAGGGTGCTGGAGCCAATGAGCTGGCAGGAAAAACAGGGATAGAAGTAGCCTTGGCACATTGGTTGGCAGCTCCCAAGGGGGTTTCTGTGATCCAACCCGTCACAAATATGAAAATTGAAAGGTGGATAAGGAACTGGTTAAAGGGGAGACTACAACGGGTCATACTGAAAGGTGAACTGTCAGGCTGGAAGGAGGTTACTAGTGGAGTTCCTCAGGGATCGGTTTTGGAACCAATCTTATTTAATCTTTTTATTACTGACCTTGGCACAAAAAGTGGGAGTGTGCTAATAAAGTTTGCGGATGACACGAAGCTGGGAGGTATTGCCAATACAGAGAGAGACTGGGATATCCTACAGGAAGATCTGGATGACCTTTTAAACTGGAGTAATAGTAATAGGATGAAATTGAATAGTGAAAAGTGCAAGGTCATGCATTTAGGGATTAATAACAAGATTTTTTGTTATAAACTGGGGACGCATCAGTTGGAAGTAACAGAGGAGGAGAAGGACCTCAGAGTATTGGTTGATCACATGATGACTATGAGCCGCCAATGTGATACGGCTGTGAAAAAAGCTAATGCGGTCTTGGGATGCATCAGCGAGGTATTTCCAGTAGAGATAAGGAGGTGTTAGTACCGTTATACAAGGCACAGGTGAGACCTCATCTGGAATATTGTGTGCAGTTCTGGTCTCCCATGTTTAAGAAGGATGAATTCAAACTGGAACAGGTACAGAGAAGGGCTACTAGGATGATCTGAGGAATGGAAAACCTGTCTTATGAAAGGAGACTCAAAGAGCTTGGCTTGTTTAGCCTAACCAAAAGAAGGCTGAGGGGAGATATGATTGCTCTCTATAAATATATCAGAGGGATAAATACCAGGGAGGGAGAAGAATTATTGAAGCTCAGTACTAACGTGGACACAAGAACAAATGGATATAAACTGGCCATCAGGAAGTTTAGACTTGAAATTAGACAAAGGTTTCTAATCATCAGAGGAGTGAAGTTCTGGAACAGCCTTCCAAGGGGAGCAGTGGGGGCAAAAGACATATCTGGCTTCAAGACTAAGCTTGATAAGTTTATGGAAGGGATGGTATGATGGAATAGCCTAATTTTGGCAATTAATTGATCTTTGACTATTAGCGGTAAATATGCCCAATGACCTGTGATGGGACACTAGATAGGGTGGGATCTGAGTTACTACAGAGAATTCTTTCCTGGGTGTCTGGCTGATGAGTCTTGCCCACATGCTCAGGGTTTAGCTGATCACCATATTTGGGGTCGGGAAGGAATTTTCCTCCAGGGCTGATTGGCAGAGGCCCTGGGTTTTTTTCGCCTTCCTCTGCAGCATGGGGCACGGGTCACTTGCTGGAGGATTCTCTGCACCTTGAAGTCTTTAAACCACAAGTTGAGGACTTCAATAGCTCAGACACAGGTTAGGAGTTTGTTACAGGAGTGGGTGGGTGAGATTCTGTGGCCTGCGTTGTGCAGGAGGTCAGACTAGACGATCATAATGGTCCCTTCTGACCTTAAAGTCTATGAGTCTATGAGTCCCTGCTGCCCATTGGACTTCTGGGTTAAGCTCCCAATGCCTGATGGGGCAAAAACATTTTCGCAGGTGGTTTTGGTTACATGTCATCAGTCTCTGCACTCTGCTTTTGTGAGCATTGCAAACACCTCACAAACCTGAATGACTGACTGATCAAAAGCCGATCCAGGGAACTGGTGGAGGCACACGTAAAACTCATACAGTCCTCCTTTCAGAACCTGGAGCTCCTGATAAATGCACAAAAGTCGATCTTCTCACCAGTTCAGAGGATAGAATTTATAGGGGCAGTTCTCGAGTTGAACCAGGCCAGAGCCTTCCTTCTGGAAACCTGTTTCAGAGCCATTGAATAGATCATAAATGGCCTGAGGGACTCCCCCATCACCACTGTAAGGAACTGCTTGAAGCTTCTTGGGCATATGGCATCTTGTACCTATGCAGCGCAGCACGCACATCTCTGACTGCAGCCCATCCAATCATGGCTAGCGTCTGTGTATATACTGGACCGCCATCCGCTAGACAAAGTGATCATGCTTCCACCAGGATTATTTTCCACCCTCCAGTGGTGGCTGGACCAGGACACTGTGTGCGCCAGCGTTCCCTTTTCAAGGCCGGCCCCTTCAATGTCACTGGTCACGGATGCTTCAGACATGGGGTGGGTAACTCACTTGGAGCCCCTCAAAACTCAAGGCCTCTGGTCTCCAGAGGAATTGACACTGCATATCAATGTCAGAGAGCTGCGAGTGGTGCATCTAGCCTGCCAAGTGTTCCAAACTAACCTACAGAGCAAGTGCATATCAATCCTCATGGACAATACAACCGCAATGTTTTACATAAACAAGCAAGGGGGAGCTCACTCCTTCCCCCTTTGCCAGGAAGTGTTCAGCCTATGAGATTATTGTATAGGCCACTCCATTCACCTGGAGGCCTTTTACCTTCCAGGATCACAGAACAAGCTGGCAGACCCCCTTGGCAGATCCTTTGCCAATCATCATGAGTGGTCCTTTCTTCCAGATGTCTTGAATACAGTTTTCCGAAGGTGGGGTGTAGCGGGGTGGTCACCCCGCTCCGGTCCAGAGGGGTTAAAAACAGCCCTGGGAGGGGGCTGTGGCTGGAGAAAGCAGCTTTTAGGCTGAGCTGATTGGGGGAAGTGGCTGAAGCTGGGGCCACGCCCCAATCAGGCCTCAGCTGGCCCTATATAAGAGGCTGGGAGCCAGGAGCTCAACAGTCTCTCTCTGTTTGTAGAGGGAGATGGGCCTGGCTGCAGGGAGCTAGAGATAGGGTACCTGAGTGGAACAGGGCTGGGGAAAGGCAGAGGAGCTGGGGAGCTCCAGACTGGAAAGCCCCAGGCTGCGGCCTAGCAAAAGGCAAATAGGTACTGGGGGTTGCAGAGGGAAGCCCAGGGGTAGGCAAAGGCAGCAGGTCCAAACCCAACCTTGCCGATGATGAGTGGCTTATACTGTAGTCTGCCCCAGGGAGCGGGGGCTAGTTGGTGACTGGCAGTGGCCTTATTCTGAGGCGAGGTGGGGATAGTGGGTGGGGGTTCCCTGGGGAGGGGAGACCCAAAGAGAAAGGGGTTACTGCCAGGGGGCAGCCCCCCAGATAAAGGGGCACCGGGTCCTGGGAGGGACATGGGGGCCAAGAGGCAGTGGGATACTGGCCTGCAGAGGGCACTCTGGAGCTGGGACAAGCTAATTCCCATGGACGACCAGCAGGAGGCGCCGCAGGGGTGAGTCTAAACCCTTACATGGGGATTTCCCCAGGTAGACCTGTTTCTGACCAGGCTCAACAGGAAGTGCCTCCAGTTCTGTTCCTACATGGGGCACAGCCCGGGCTCCCTCATGGACAACTTCCTCCTTCCCTGGAAAGGGAGGCTTCTTTATGCCTATCTCCTCATGCACAAGGTATTGCTTAAGGTCAGAAGGGTCAAAGTGCACCTGATTCTCATAGCTCTGGCGTGGCCATGCCAACATTAGTTCACAACCCTACTAGACCTCTTGGTAGAAATACCAATCAGCCTACTGAGGCTCCCAGACTTGATCTCCTAGGAGCATGGTCACCTGCTTTACTCAAACCTCAAGTCCCTCCACCTGATGGTGTGGAAACTTCGTGGCTGACCAAAGCAGAATGAGGCTGTTCAATGCTGGTACAAGAGGTGCTTATGGGTATCTAGCAAAATGGAAGAGGTTCACACTATGGTCGACGCAGAAAGGTGTTTCACCTATGGAGGCCTCCCTGCCCTTTATCTTGGACTACTTGCTTTATTTAAAGAAGGAAGGGGCTTGTGGCATCATCCATGATTTCAGCTTTTTACCTATCAGTACCTAAAACACCTTTACCCACAGGTGTGTCTACCTGTACCACCTTGGGACCTCAATTTGGTGTTGACAAGGCTGACAGGGCCCCTGTTTGAGCCACTGGCAACATGCCCCCTGATCTATCTGTCCTGGAAGGTGGTTTTTCTTGTGGCCATTACTTCAGCCAGAAGAGTCTCAGAGATTCAAGCCCTTACCTCTGAGTCACCATATACAGTTTTCTTCAGGGATAAGGTGTGACTTCCACCGCATCTGTCCTTCCTCCCAAAAGTGGTTTTGCAGTTTCACAGTAGCCAGGACATTTTTCTTCTGGTCTTCTATCCTAAGCCACAAGGTAACAGGAAGAACAGAGACTCCACTTGCTGGATGTCAGACCTGCGCTGGCTTTCTATATAGAGAGGACCAAGCCATTTAGAAAGACCACCCTATTATTTATTGCTATTGCAAACAGGATGAGAGGTAGCCTAATCTCCACCCAGAGAATCTCTTCTTGGATCATATCATGCAAGTGCTATGACCTGGCAAAGGTGCCATCTTCTCACTTGATGGCACATTCGATGAGATTGCAAGCTTCATCAGTGGCATTTGGGCACAGGTCCTGATCCTGGACATCTTCAGGGGGGCGACCTGGTCACAGTGCCAATAGCTGTGACTAAGGTATGATGAGGACAATTCACCAAATCCTCCTCTTTGACATTTGGAATGAGTACTGTTATCCTTCAATATGTTTTGGAATTTGATGGGGTTCATGAGTAAGGCTGTGAGTTTGCCATGGAGGTCACAGATTCCCTGACTTTCTGTGACCTCCGTGACTTCTGCAATGGCTGGTGCGCCTGGTTCAGGGGCAGCTCAGGCAGCCCCTGCGCCAGTCACACCAGCCGCTGCTGGGGCAGTCTCGGGCCACCTGCCCCCAGGAGTAGCAGAATTTGGGTTGTGGGAGGGGGTAAGGGGATGGGGCACAGGACAGGGTGCGGCGGGCTCTGGGCGGCGCTTACCTGGGGGCTCCCCGGAAGCATTGACATCCCCCTTGCTCAGCTGCTAGGCAGAGGCGTGGCCAGGCAGCTCTGCATGCTGCCTCTGCCCAGAGCACTGGCTTCGCATCTCCCATTGGCCAGAAACCACAGCCAATGGAAGCTGTGGGGGCGGTGCCTGCAGGTGGAGGCAGCGCTGCAGAGCTGCCTGGCTATGCCTCCACCTAGAATCAGAGTAAGGGGGACGTTGCTACTTCTGGGGAGCCCCCAGGTAAGCATTGCCCGCAGAGCTGCCTGGCCATGCCTCCACCTAGCATCAGAGTAAGGGGGACATTGCCACTTCTGGGGAGCCCCCAGGTAAGCACTGCCCAGAGCCCACCTCACCCCATCCTGTGCCTCAACTCCCTGTCCCCTCCCACACTCAAACTCTGCTGCTGAGGGGGGAGGCACGGAGCCAAGTAGGGAGTCTGCTAGCCCTGCCAACCCCCAGCATCCAGGCCGCCCTCCCCCAGCTTCCCCCACACACACACATTTTAGTCAGGGGTATATAAAAAAAGCCATGGACAGGTCACGGGCCATGAATTTTTGTTTACTGCCCATGACCTGTTCGTGTCTTTTACTAAAAATATCTGACTAAAATGTAGCCTTATTCATGAGCCTTCAAGGACAAACCTGGAATCCTGGGCCTTCCCAGTTGCCTGGGAGATGAGAGAACTCTGAACACTGCTATAATCCATCTGGATTGTAATGTCCTCTACATTGACCTCTAATCTGAATATCAGGCCTAAACTATGACTGCTTGTGTGAGTTAAACTGGAGATGACCTGTGAGACCCCTAAGGAGGCAAATTAGGAAGTGAGGTTTCTGGTGTTTGCACAGGAGACCTTGTAGCCATGAATGGTGACGTTTCCTCATATGTCAACTACATGGTATTTCACTGTCATTGCTGACAAAATATCTGTCAGCCCCTTTATAAGCCCTTTAGTTTTGGGTTGTCCATAAACAAGCACAAAATCTATGTTTGCTTTGGCTCTGGTTCCTACTGTCCACTGGATGAATCCAATTTTTCTTGTCTTGCCTGAGGTGTCTTTTTGGGTATCAATTTAGAGGAAAGGGTGAATGCATTGTGACCTGTCTTCTCTTCTTTTGGCCTCTGATCAGCTGAGTAACCTGAGGGGTGAGATCGGCTAACACAGAGCTCTTGGTGTCATCCACCCAGTCTTGGATGAAGATAATCCCAGGTACTTCATCACTGATAACTTTGTATATGGTTTCACTTTTTTAATTACAGATCTTATATTGATCTGCATCAGCCTGCATTCTTGTGACTTTTTATCTGCTTATTATTAGAAGTGGTCAGAAATTCTCTGACAGAATGGTTTGCCTTTGAAGAACACAGATTTGTCCAAATCAAAGAGTTTGGCAGACATGGTTCAAAGTTGATGAAAGCCAGATGGAACCCATGCAAGGTCCAGATGGAACACTACCTGTCAGCCAGGTTTTAAAACCTGCCTGGTTTCCTGCCATCTTGCCCATGTAGCTCTTCAGCTGAAGGGTAGTTGGAAGCCCAGACGTCCCTGGTTGAAGTGAGAATCTTGGAGGTTGGGAGCAGGCACTCACAGGGCTTTCATGCTACCAGCGCTCTTTCAGCCTGTCGGGCAAAATTTCGCTTCTAAACACTGAAAGGCAATGTTTCAATTTTTCTAAACAAATATTTTAGTTTCTGTTTCATGAAAAAAAGTTTGGTTTTCTTTTTCAAATTGGAACTAAGCCAAATTTCCAAATCATCTGCAAAATGGATTTCCTGTTATCTGCACAGCTGCACCTGTTATACCCCTCATGAAAAACAACATCTGGGGTCACAGTGTAGCTGGCCCTTGCATGAGCATGTAGGAATGGAGAGTTAGGCATGAAACCTCTACAACCACTATTTGTGCAGCTATGCAATTGTCTTCCATAGTAGCAAAACCTGTTTACTCCTGTTCTTCTCCATGGCACAGAACACCCTAAAGGGGGTAGAGACGGGCAGAGTCATGGCACAGCCTCTCCATCAGACATTAGAATTGGTCTGTTCTACTTGACAATTTGGGGAAATTTGTTCCATCCTAATGCATAGAGCAGATTTCACACTCTTCATAGGCTTACAGAAGTTCCAGTAGAGCTTGTCCTACCTGAGGCAAAATCTCACTATACGCCAGCTGGCAGTGTGAAACCACTCTACCCACCTACACAGGGTTGTTGAATAAATGCCACAAGCTAGCCCATTGAATTTAATGAAGATGAAAGCAATAGGGTTCTATTTGAATTTAACAGAGTTCTAGGGAAATTGGTCTAAACGCTATAGAATTGAATAAAGAATCATATCCCTTCCATATTCTTTTGAGCCATCTTATCGCATTCTATTTCAGGGATATAATTTTCTAACTATTTCTAATCGGATAGATAAACTTTCACATTTTTTTTCCCCCCATTTTCTATTACATTCTGCAGGAGTTGTCTGAAAGGAGCAGGCACTTCATTTTTGAGAATCCTGAAATGTGCAGAGACAGTAACCAGTTTGTTCTCAGAGTTGCTGCAGCTGGTAGAGGGAGTTACATGCACTATGCTCTCTCATGGAGACACTACTTTCACTCCTTTTTCCTAAATCTAAAGGTCAAAATTTCAAAAATTGAAATTATATGGTTGCTCTTTGTGTATGGAAAAAAGAGCAGCTATCTTTTGTTTCATCCTTCACCTTCACTCAGTTTTTAGTTTCCTCTCCAAGTTAAGGGTTAATGCCTCTTTTACCTGTAAAGGGTTAAGAAGTTCACCTAGCCTAGCTGACACCTGACCAAAGGAACCAATGGGGGGGCAAGATGTTTCAAAAAGAAGGAGGGAAGTTCCCTTTGTCTTGGGTCAGTTTCAGTTCTGGCCGGAGAGGAAAAGGAATCAGGAATCAAACAGGGTAGTGAGTATTTAGTGAAGGAATTAGCTTATGTTTATTTTCTTTTTGTAACGTGTCTTGGGCATTATAGGAATAATCAAATTGGCTATTTCTTGATGTACTAAGGGTTTTGCCCAGGGGAACATCCTCTGTGTTTTAAATCTGTTGTCTGTGAGATCAGCTTGTATGCTATCTCCCAGAGGTTTTTCTTTTACCTTCCTTTTCTTTAATTAAAAGCCTTCTTTTTAGAAACCTGATTGATTTTTCCTTGTTTTAAGATCCAAGGGTTTTGGATCGGTGTTCACCAGGGAATTGGTGGAGGAGTCTCTCAAAACTACCCAGGGAAGGGTTATAGTACTTGGGAGGGAAAGATTTTGGGGGAGAAGACAGTTTCCCAAATGACTCAAATATTTGGGTGGTGGCAGCATACTGATCTAAGCTGGTAATTAAGCTTAGGAGTTCCCATGCAGGTCCCCACATCTGTACCCTAAAGTTCAGAGTGGGGGTGAAACCTATGACACCTCTCCACAACATCCATATCTTTGATTCCTTCAGAAGCATCACCTCTTTCTTTCTTTCTCCCACCTCTTCCATCTCCACCATGGACCATCTCTCTCTCTCTTTCTCCATTGTACCTACCCTTCACCTCTATGGATGCCCCAAAACTTTTTTTTTTCACTCCAGATTATGGGATGGATCTGTCTCCATAGAGTTCTCTCTTATTATAGTCACATTTACCTTGCTCTAAAATGCCTGCAGATGACAGGATAAAAGATGAAAATGAGAGGTAAAATGCAGCTACTGATCAGTACTGAGAACTGTGTAAAATGCAAATATCACAAGTGAGTCAATTGTAAACCCTGTAATGGAATCCTTCCAAGATTTGCATCCTCTGGATCAAGACATGAAAGCAACTACAATCCCCTTTCTAGATGCTTTCCTGCTCTCCAATAAAAAGCAGAAGGAATGTGTGTTAGACAGATGCCAGTAAGCCTTTGCTTTGGTGTCACCTGTTCTCCTTGGGAAATTTCTCCTTTAACTCCACAAGCAGGTCGTGGTGATTGTGAGAAGATGTTTATTTCATTTTATATCATCGGCCCAATCATTTTATTGACGGAGATCATCATAGGGATGTTTGGAAATGGATTTATTGCAGTCATTTATTGCATTGACTGGGTCAAAAGCAGAAAACTATTTTCATGTGACATGATCCTGACTTGTTTAGCCATGTCCAGAATTCTCTTGCAGGGGACACTTACAGCAGATCTCTTCATCTACATCTTTGCTCCTGGGTCATTTAATTTGAATCAAGTACAGGTATCTCTCAGCTTCCTGTGGTTCTTTGCAAACACTGTTGGTCTCTGGTTCACTGCCTGTCTTGGCATTTTCTACTGTGTGAAGATCACCATCTGCAACCAGCCCCTCTTCCTTCGAATGAAGCAGACAATCTCTGTGATGGTCCCCAAGTTGCTCCTGTGGTCACTGCTGGTCTCCTTTGTTACCTCTATCCCATTGATCTGGGGTGAGTACAGCCTTTACCTTTGTGTCTCAACAGGGGATCTTTTCAGTAACAGCACTGTGGAAGATAAAACCTGGGATGTCTCATACCTTTACTTCATCCTTCTGTACAGTGCAGCATCTTTCATTCCTTTTATCATATTTTTGACAACATCCATCCTGTTAATTTCCTCTCTGTGGAGACACACCAGGAACATGCAGTGCAATGCAACCAGCTTCTGGGACCCCAGTACAGAGGCCCATGTAAGTGCCATTAAATCTCTGATCTCTTGCCTTATTCTCTATATTTTCTATTTTGTAGCTGTGACTGTGCTCACATTACCTACTTGTTTGACTGATCGCACCTGGACACCTGCAATCACTTCCATAGTCCTTGCTGCTTATCCTTCAGGGCACTCCCTTATTCTGATTCTAATGAATCCCAAACTGAAGCAGGCATTGGTGAGGATTCTGCAGATTATCAAGTGCCATCTGAAAGAAGAGATTTTTTTTTAAATCCTATCACATGACCCCAGAGATGTCCCAGCCTTCCTGAAAGGCAAGGAATGGTTTCACATTTGGATTGTCCTGGACACTATGAGAAAAGACAAGACACCAGCAATGTTGGTTAATTAGACCATAACTTAAGTAACACATCTGGGAACTACCTGGCAACAAATCGTCCAGCATAGGTCACCCTTCCTATAGTAATCTGTACCACCTGGTGGAGGGTTGCAGTCATCCCCATTAACTGTTCCCAGCACCATTTTGGGACCCCACCACCCTTTCCCCATATGAAGATGAAGGGGTGGGGAGGAAGGGGGTGTCTCCTTGCTGTACTAGACAGTAGGAGACCCAGCCCTATTCCCCCCCACCTTCTTTAGAAGAAGCTGCCTCTGCTTCCAATTCCAGTGTATCTGGGAACCAGACTCCCTGTTGAATGATTGCCTGCACTGGGCACTTCCAAGTTAAAACAAAATGAATTTTACAACCTAACCTTCCCATCAGGTCCCTGACCTCCTTTTTCCTGGTACCTTGTGCCTGGTATGCTTGCTTCTGTCTCAGCTGTTCCTCCACCTTCTGGAATGTTGTCCTCAAGTTACAGAGATAAGATGGTGCTGTCTCTCCCACTTGTGTAGAACATCAGGTCAAGGGAAGCATGGGTTTATGGAATCCAAAAATAATCTCATAGGGAAAGTAAAGAATATTGAGTGGCAGTTAGTGCTGTATGCAAAGATGACAAAAGGTGTCTTCTGATCTCAGTTGTATTGGTTTTCACAGCCTAAGATTCAAAGTATGGAACCAGTGGTGCAGCTTACTGTCCATTTCTCCATTACTCTCAAAGTGGGCAACACTGGTCCTCATCTTCGTTATCTGGAAAGCCTCGTTCAATAACCATGATTCAAATTCTTTCTAGTGATCACTGCAGATGCAGTTGGGTATGCCAAACTGCAACACTACATGTTTCATCAATGTCCCTTTATCCTTCAGTAGCTGTGCAACCACATACTTTGAGGAAGTATCGTACTGGTATTTCTGCTGGTGTTTCTGCTAGTGGGCCTTTGAAACTAATCTGTACACACTTCCAGGGCATATGAGGTTAGAGCATTTCCCCTAAAGGAGTTCTGCCTCTCCTTGCTGGTGCTGTAGAGGTACCCTGTCCTTAACATCTTCAGCCATGCCCAGCCAAAAAAATCTGTTGGATACTCAGCTCATTGTCTTTTCATACCCCAAGTTGTCTGCTGCTTTGTTCTCTTAAAGACACTCCAGGACTGTTCTCTGTACACTTGCTGGAAAGACAATCCTATTACTTTCATACACCTAGCAAGTTGGTAGCTGGATCAATGGACAATCATTCCTGAATTGCACTGATCCTCCCTAGTCTTGGTCTCCTTTGACAGATCCGTTGGTGCACAGAACACAACTCAGGCTCCTTAGGCTGCTCTTGCCAGATGTGCTCACAAGACCAGACTGAATCTTCTCACTGCACTCACTTGACTGACAGCATCTGTAACCACATTTTGCTTTTCAGGTTTATGGTGGACTGAGACTGCATATTCAGATGGTTTGTGAATCCATCTCCACAGGCATCCTTCTGGGTTGTGCGTCATAAGGAGCCATTGCAGGGCACTGGGGTCTATGCATGCTGTGAATTCCATACCTAGGAAATAGGGACAATAGGCCTTGCATGTCAGGAATCAGAGCCTGCAGCAGAGCTAGTCTCCATGCAACCTAACGAGCACAGCTGGCCTGCAGCAGGCTGTTGGATTGGCTATACCACCTGATTGGCTGGAAGGGTCAGTAGACTAGCTCTTAAGTCAGCAGCAGCTGCTCACTGGTTACTCATTGCTCACACCCATCACTATGACTACTCCTGTGGTATCTTATTCCTGCCTTGTCCCAGCCTTGCCTCAGTCCTGTTCCTGCCTGTGACCGATCTTGCCTATTACCCTGTTTGCTTCAGGTGATTCTGGCTCTGATCCTCAGCTCTGGTCTCTGGTTCTTGCCTCCAGCTTGACTCTCAGCTCTGGTACCTAGTTCCTGAACTCTGACTTGTCCCTTGGCTCTGGCTTCTGAGTACTGACTCTGGCTCTGACTCTAGCTCCTAGTTTCTGACACTCACTTCCTGATGCCTGCTCTGACCACTGGTCCAATGCCCACAGGAACCACTAGGATAGACTGTCCATGTCCTGACAGATTGAGCAACCCAAAAGAAGGGCCAAGGGCCATGGCATGAGTATGGACATGATTAAGGCACCAGCAGAACTAATGGATGCCGTGCAGAACCTGCAGGTGTAAGTAACCATCCTGCAATCAGAGAATGTGTTCCTGCAAGCGCAGGTTGCTCTGCCAGCTCCTCTGATTCTGCCCCCTCCAGAGCCAAAGATTCTAGTGCCTGACAAATTTGATGGGAGGGGGGCAAGTTTTAGAAATCCTGGGCCAATGTCAGCTCCTGTTCTTACTACACCCTCGATTATGACCAATAGACATGGGCCATGAGGGGCTCATCTTAAGTTAGTTGTCTGGGGAGGGTTTGGCCTGGGCTTACCCCCTTCTGGAACAGTCCAGCCGCCTCCTGGGATAATTAGAGGGATTCATTCAAGCTGTGTCTATCTGTGATGACCCCAATTTTACGCAGACTGCCGAGGCAGCCCTTTGGGCCTCAGGGCAGGAGTGCCAGCACACTGCCAAATATGGCACTGAATTTCATTGTTGGGCCTCTTACACTGGGTGGAATGAGGCAGCGCAGAATTGCCATTTCTGTCTGGGGTTAAACAAGAGTTGACCCTAAGAGCCCCTCTATGCCAACTGGCAAAGGGCACACTCAATACTCTGTTGTCAGAACATTTAGTCAGAGTGTCTTGTAAGGTATCATATAAAAACTTGTGACATGCTGGGCATGAATATCATTGTGTGATGAATGTATGGGTTTATATAAAGAGTTATATATGTGTGCTAGTAATAAGTTCTTAAAATATGTTTTGGAGACAATGGATAAACTAGCCTGCCACAGGCAAAGGAATGTGAATTTACCTGTCTGCCTGGCTTGGTATCAGGCAGAGGACAATGAAAGTGCATTTAATATAAGGCAAACAAAGCAATCCAGCTAACAAGCAGTGGAGGAAAGAGCTTGGCGAGCACACTCGGGGACATGCTGGAGTCTGTACCCCCAAAAGGACTTTCTGGCTCTTAAAGCAAAGACAGTGAATTTTAGAAAATACAAGGGGAGCAAAAAGACATTCTAGTTATCCATCACTTAGGAGACAAGGGGAAAATCACCCTCTGATTCTGTAGATCCTCCTACCTGACTGGCTGGAGTTACTGTAAATGAGAAACTTTCAAGCAAAGACAGCATGCTATTTGTGTTTTGTTTGTAACCCTTTTCTATCTCTTTTAGTCTTGCTTGGTATCACCTAAATCTGTGTTCTTTATTAATAAACATACTCTTTTTATTACAAAAATCATCTCAGTGCTGTATATTAAAGTGAATTGTGGGGCCTCAGCTAACCTAACAGGCTGATGTGTGCACTCTCTTTTTGGAGGCAGCAAACTCTAATTTCTGTGAGTGTCAACACTGCTGAGAGACGTATCTGGGGAACTTGGCTCACTGATTGTTACCTGCAAATCAAGATTTAGACTGACAGTTTAAGAGCTTTCTGAAAAGGCAGCCACGTTGGTAGGGCAGGGAGCTGGCACACAGCTTAGCAGCACCAAAGCTTTCACTTGCTAATGTAGATGGGTACCACAGTGGCTTACAGTTCTGGGTGTCCTGAGCAGACCATCACAGGGTCATAGACCATGAATGAGATTTCTCTCACTGGCCTTGTTAGCAACTACTTTTCAAAGTACAACCATTATCCCCATTGCACTCTGTTAGTATATAGGTCTGTTTGTTATCCTGGGATAGAATTTTGGGTTTGACTTTGATACTTTTATACTAAAATGTGTAAACAAGGGACAGAGACACTGTGATGTTGCTTCTGCCTAGTCTGCTGCATTTATTAGTACAATGGGAATAGATAAGAGCAGTTAAAGTGTTACTCGAGAGCACACTAAGATTGCCTTGACTCCATCTCAAGGCAAAGTCAAGCAACCAGTTGGGAGAGGCAAAGGGGCTTGGTGGGGGGAGGTATAAAACACGAAAAGACCAAAGAAATGCCCATCCCCGACTGCAGCACAACCTCACTCCTTACCTCTTCCATGGGGTACAAAAGGGGTGGGATGAAGACCCCAGACCCAAAATGGAACATGACCCTAAGTTGTAAGGGGTGGGACTGTGGGTATATTTGGGCCTGCTCAGAAGGAGGAAGTGGAAAATGGGGAATGAAAATGGGGACACAGGCAAGGCTCTGCAGTGTCAGAGCTGGGAAGGGGGACACTGGGGAACAGATTCTAAGGGGGTATAGAGATAAGGCCGACTGGTGTGAAGGGCTTCGGAATATGCTTGGTTAGAAATTAACCCCATTGCATTGTCTGCGCTTTGGACTTCTGGTCTTTTGCTGCTTGTTTTCTGTGTGACAAGAACCAGAGAAGTGGGAGGGTTGAGGAAAAGCCCTCTAACATCTTGGTGCTGTGACTATGGGTACGTCTACACTACGGGATTAGTCCGAATTTACGGAATTCGATTTTATGAAACCGATTGTTTAAATTCGATTGTACGCGGCCACAGTAAGCGGATTAATTCGGCGGTGCGCGTCCATGCACAAAGACTAGCGTCGAATTCCAGAGCGTTGCACTGTGGGTAGCTATCCCATAGCTATCCCAGAGTTCCCGCAGTCCCCCCCGCCCATTGGAATTCTGGGTCGATATCCCAATGCCTGATGGGACAAAAAACATTGTCGCGGGCGGTTCTGGGAACATCCTCCCCCTCCCTACGTGAAAACAACGGAAGACAACCATTTCGCGCCTTTTTTCCTTGTTGAACTGAGCGGACGCCGTACCTCGGCAAGGATGGATCCCGCTCAGCTCAAGTTTGCAGTCATGAACATTGTAAACACCACGCGCATTATAGTGCAGTTTATGCTCAACCAGGACCAGAAAAG
Source organism: Platysternon megacephalum (assembly GCA_003942145.1). NCBI lineage: Eukaryota > Metazoa > Chordata > Testudines > Platysternidae > Platysternon > Platysternon megacephalum. Next base: position 71,506 of record QXTE01000342.1, read on the forward strand.
CCAGGCGAGGAGGAGGCGGCTACGGCAGCGCGGCGACGAGAGTGATGCGGACATGGACATGGACACAGAATTGTCTCGCGCCACGGGCCCCGGCGCTTTGGAGATCATGTTGGCAATGGGGCAGCTTCTTGCTGTGGAACGCCGATTCTGGGCCCGGGAAACAAGCACTGACTGGTGGGACCGCATAGTGCTGCAGGTGTGGGACGATTCCCAGTGGCTGCGAAACTTTCGCATGCGTAAGGGCACTTTCCTGGAACTTTGTGACTTGCTTTCCCCTGCCCTGACGCGCCAGAACACCAAGATGAGAGCAGCCCTCACAGTTGAGAAGCGAGTGGCGATAGCCCTGTGGAAGCTTGCAACACCGGACAGCTACCGGTCAGTCGGTAATCAGTTCGGAGTGGGAAAATCTACCGTGGGGGCTGCTGTCATGCAAGTAGCCAAAGCAATCGTTGAGCTGCTGCTAAAAAAGGTAGTGACGCTGGGAAATGTGCAGCTCATTGTGGATGGCTTTGCTGCAATGGGATTCCCTAACTGTGGTGGGGCGATAGATGGAACCCATATCCCGATCTTGGCACCGGAGCACCAGGGCAGCCAGTACATAAACCGCAAGGGGTACTTTTCTATGGTGCTGCAAGCAATGGTGGATCACAAGGGACGTTTCACCAACATCAACGTGGGATGGCCGGGAAGGGTTCATGACGCCCGCGTCTTCAGGAACACTAGTCTGTTTAAACGGCTGCAACAAGGGATTTACTTTCCAGACCGGAAAATTACCATTGGGGATGTTGAGATGCCCATCGTTATCCTTGGGGACCCAGCCTACCCCTTAATGCCGTGGCTCATGAAGCCATACACAGGCAGCCTGGACAGTAGTCAGGAGCGGTTCAACTACAGGCTGAGCAAGTGCAGGATGGTGGTAGAGTGTGCCTTTGGACGTTTAAAAGGTCGCTGGCGCTCGTTACTGACTCGCTCGGACCTCAGCCAAACCAACATCCCCATTGCTATTGCAGCTTGCTGTGTGCTCCACAATCTCTGTGAGAGCAAGGGGGAGACCTTTATGGCGGGGTGGGAGGCTGAGGCAAACCGCCTGGCCGCTGATTACGCGCAGCCAGACACCAGGGCGATTAGAAGAGCACACCAGGAAGCGGTGCGCATCAGAGAAGCTCTGAAAACAAGTTTCAGTGCTG
>QXTE01000342.1:74257-211576 GCA_003942145.1 Platysternon megacephalum
AGCAGAAGAGGACATCAGCCCTCTGCTCGCCCCGGCTCCGGAAGCCCGAGGCGACACAGGTGAAGACTCCATCTGGGAGTATCAAGGACTAGAGGGATTGAAGGGACTGTTTAAGAGGACGAAATAATGAAACTCTTCCTTGTGTTTTTGTTATATGTAGCCCAGTATTCATATGGTTGGGAAAACGGGTTTTTGCAACTCGGAGAGTTAATAGCAAATGCCTTTAACCTTACTAATTGTTGGGTGTGTGGCGGTCCAAGAGAATTAAATGAATGGCCTTGGGTAGCCCAACCAGTCGAGCCCAAATGGTGGGTCAGTAATTTAAGCATAGTACATAATGGGACAGAGAGATGGGCTGAGGACAATAATCCCTGACGACTCTACTCTTCCGGAATAGGCAGCTTTTGCCTTAACCGGACAAGACAAGAGGGGGTGTCTGTAGGGGAAAGCAAATGTGACTGGACTCTATCCTTAGGATTTGATTGTGATCATCCCGACTGTGCCCCTTGGGACTGTTCTAAATATCAGGGGCATGGCAACACCAGAATGGGACCCGGACCCATTTTAGAAAGTTCTGGTTAAGTACCAATTAGCCAAACTGGTCCTGTAATTGTGTTTGGAAAGCAGGGGCTGGGGCATGGAGATGTGAATATTGTAATCCTGAAGGCTTCTCGTCCATCATAATGGGAGGGCCCTTAGGAACAGGTAATCACTTATACTATGATTCACTGATTCGAAGGCTGGCTGCCCAGGCTACATTTCAACAGATGATGTAATACGCGCCAGTAAGAATAGAAGCTTCAGAGCGGGGATTATAAGGCTCTTAANGGAGGCATCACTCAGGACAGGTAAGTAGCAGGCATGCAAATCCCCCTCCCTAACTGTCCGCGCAGCTGCTTGGAGGGGGTTATGCTGGGCTCTCACGATGGTAGTTGTGGGTCCTTGCAAGCTGTGGTAATGGTCTTTTTGGATAAGTGGATACAGAAGAATCAGGGCCCATTCCAGGTACAGGGGTCTACCTGGGATGAGATTAAAAAGGAAACTGGAGCAGTGTTAGGGGACCCACAGGGATGGGGGCTGGCTGAGGAGCCCAACCTCCATGGTAAATGGGTAGCGGAAGGAGGTCCCTGCCCATTGGAACTGAATGCCTTCCAGGGAAAGGAGGCACTTAAGTCCGCTTGTAAGAGGTTTGAAGTAAAGACAGCATTATGGGAGGCTGCCAGTAATCTTTCAAGTTTGGTGCTACTCCAGAAAAGGCAATTGGAGGACTGTAAATTAGAGTTAGGGGTAGCTAAAGATAATTTGGCACTATATGGTTTGGAGTCAGAAGCAGAGTTAACAGACCATCTTAAGAGACAGGAGCTGGGACTTGGTCCTAGGGGAGTGGAGGAAAAAAAAACTTTCAAAGTGAAAAACAGCAGGGTTTGCAGGAGGGGTAACAACCCTCATTCCTCTCCCAGAGCCAGGATAAAAATCTAGGTGTAAGGGTTCCTAACTGTTTTAGCTGTTAGCCTGTACTTTAAAATAACTACACAGGGTTAATTGGTTGCTTTCCACCTCACCCCTCTCTCTCACACTTTTGGTTTTTCTGAAGTTTTAATGGAGGGTACTTTGGATATTTATGTGAAACGTTTGTTTGGACAAAGCATGAGAGAAGTCTGCTGGATTCTGTTGAAAATTTTAGAGTAAAAGATCCAGGGGTGACCATTGGAGAAGTTTTTTACTGCCTTTTTGAACAATCCCGAGGTAAAGACAGCACAGGGTAAAAGGCAGTTGTTTGCAGAAATTAATACTACAGAGTGAGGGGGGAATTTGGAGGGAAGTAAATGGTTGAGAGTTGTGGAAATGTTAAAAGGCAACAGCTGTGAAGAAGGGGCTGGGGAGGGATAGCTCAGTGGTTTGAGCATTGGCCTGCTAAACCCAGGGTTATAAGTTCAATCCTTGAGGGGGCCACTTACAGATTTGGGGCAAAATCAGTACTTGGTCCTGCTAGTGAAGGCAGGGGGCTGGACTCAATGACCTTTCAGGGTCCCTTCCAGTTACCCTGTGTTATGGTAAAGAGTAACAGTTGTGGTGTTATAAGAAGGAAGTTTTAGGCTTGATGATAAAACCCAGTTATGTAAATGTAATTATTTGTGCAACTTGTACAGTCACATTGGGTGGAACCCTGGTAGTTAAACTACTACTACCACTATGTTTTTCTCCCCAGAAGCCTTTACAGCTATTCTGAAGGGAAATGGGCCTTTTTCCCCAAGGAAAGGTTTGTAAATACAATTGAATCAAAATCACTAAAGAAATGTAAGGGGTTTCTATTGGAATTTAACTTGACTGCCTCCAATTGTACAAAATGGGAATGTAATCAGGGTACAGTTGTGTAAAAAATAATAAAAGCAGTGCAAGGGGTGTTGGGCAAGAGGATTTTTGTGTGTGAATCTTTGTGTAATTATGTGAGGTTTTAAGGACATAAACCACCACTCATGGTTTGTAAAATACTGTTTGTAGGTTTAAGATACATTGTTTTTTAAATAATGAAAAAACAATGGCATTAAAATTCCATTTGAATCTCTCATTCAAAGTTGCAACACTGACAGACCTTTGTGCCAGAACTGGATTAGTTAGTATGATGTGCCTTTGGTAATTGGCATTTAATCTTTTGGGTAGTGTGACAGGGTTGGGACTCACGAGCGCGGTGCCTCCCACTGGCACATCTGGGAATTAGCTCTGTCCTCTGCAGGGCTCCCTCTGCTGGTGGTGTCCCATCCATCGTCTGCTCCCCTGTCAGTATCCGGACCCGCATTGCTCCCCGCTCGGCGGCATCCTCTTCAGGACACTGCCCTCTGGCAGTGTCCACTGCTCTGGTCTCACCCCCTTCCGGGGGTCTGGTGTTATCAGCAGTCCTCCATCTGCACCTGTTCTAGTGGCCGACTGCAGCCACAAAGTCTAGCCCCTTTGTCGCAGGGGCCAGTCACAGCCTGTATCCGGCCACACTCCTCCTCAGCCAGGTGTAGTAAAAGGGGGGAACCAGACCGACCCGCTACTCTGGGTCCCGACCCAGGGACCCTCTAGCAGCAGCAGTCTCCCTGCCCTCCTTCTCTCCCCTTGTCAGACTATTGTCCCTGGGCCGCTTCCCCTTTGGCCCTGTGCACCTGCTTGGCCCTTTGTAACAAAGCCTGCAGCCTGGGTTTTTCTTTGGCCAGAGCTCCCCAGCTCTTTCTGCCCTTCCCCAGCACTGCTCGGTCCAAGGTACTACCTTTCCGCTCCCTTGCCAGTCAGGGAGAGACTCCCTTTCCCCCTGCTAGGCAGCCTTTATATAGGGCCTCACCCGGCCCTGATTGGCTGCCTCTGCCCTGCCCTGATTGGCTCCCAACAGGCCTCTGTGGATTGGCTTCCAGCCCTTTTCTCAGGGGGTGAGGCACCTGCCCCACCACAGGTACCTTCCATGTTTTTTTAATAGTTTAATATATTTTTAAATAGGGACCAGAGAATGTGGCCCTGGCTGGGGCAGCCAGAACTGAGAGAATGGGGAGAGATTCTGGATCCTTTTTTGGTAATGAATAGCAGGAGAGGAACAAAAAGTTAAAAGACAGTGTACCTCTGAAGCAAAGGCAGGGGTGGAATGTACAAAAAAGCAATGTCAGAAACACTGAGCCTTGAGGTGGCTCTGAGTAATCAAACTGTCACAATGTTAAACTTTGGGATAAATGCTAGTGAGTAATCTTGTAATAATGGATAAGGTGTATGATTTTGGGGGATTTTTTTAAGCATGCTAAAAATGGTAATTGAAAGAAAATCTGATGTCAATAGTTTCCTGGTAATACTGCGTCTCACCTATTACCTGTGAATAAACTTAAAGCCAGGCACAGCAGAAAAAACAATACAAATGTGGTCTGTTGTACAAGTGGGGAAACTGAGGTACACCACCTCATGAATTTCATGAATGAACAGATAATTCACTAGCCTGCCTATAGAACAAAACAAGGACAGTCTGGAGATAGGATTTGTTAAAAACAAAAGAAATGTTGCATGGTATTACTTAGGGTATGTCATGATCAATGACAGCGGGAAACAGTCATCTGAACATGTGGTTTGTCATGGAGGGCACAAAAAACACATAACCCTCTGTTTCCTGGGGTGTTTGGGTTATGGGGTCCCACAGTTAGGGTGTGATGTTACCATGTGTAATCATAATGGTACCTCCACAGAGGAAAATCCCTGGATGTGTAGTTATAATTGTAACCCTTCTGCCCATCTGAGTTGGCAGCAACAAGGGCCGGGTTCAGTATCTAGGGGTTCCGTTTCAATAACACAATGCAAAACCAGCTCGAGCTCCCACCCAGTGACCTGGGACAATTTCATACCACCCCCCGGGCACCTCTAAGAGGCAATACTTCCCCTCTCGCAAGCACAGAGTCTGAGTGTAGCAAAATCCTTTTAATAAAGGAGGGAAACAATGCGGCATTATATTGGGGAAACACCACAAACAGGATTCATAATACAAACCATGAGCAAAAGACCCACCCCCAAGTAAGGTTGGCAGTGTCCTTTTCCCCTCAGGGTCTTAAGTCCAACAACCCAAAAGATCACCCCAAAGTCCCAAAAGTCCAACACCTCTAAAGTCTCTTGAGTCCAACAACCCAAGAGTCTCTGTCCTTGGTCAATGCAGCCCCAGAGCTGCAGAGTTTTTGCCCCCCNTGCTCCGCTCCACTCCACTCGCTGTCCCGCGGGCACCTGTCCTGCAAACTGCTCCGCTCCACTCACCATTCTGTGGGCAACACCAACCATCCCACAAACTGCTCCGCTCTGCCAGCCACTTTGCAAACTGCTCCGCTCACCGTTCCATGGGCCACACCAACCACCCCACAAACTGCTCCGCTCCACCAGCTGCTTAGCAATATAGCTTCAGGCTCCCCCACTAGTTAACACAGCACTCAGTGATCTCAGCTCTTAGTGATTTCAGCTTGTAGTAGAAGAACCCTTAGTTGATGGCACCATTGGCCTAAAGCAAATTCAGCTCAGCAGTCTGTAACTAGACTCCTAATGAAATCAAAGTTAGCTCTGACATTCAACAGTGGAGAGAGAAAGCAGTACAGTTGGTATTTCAGGCCCACAAAAGGAGTCAGGTCCCATCAGGTACAAATACCTGTTCCCAACCTCTTTCAATTCACTGGGTTTTGGAACCCATGTCCCTTGTCTAGCAAGTGCTACTTAGTTGATGGTGAGTCCCTCTGTCATAAACCAGTTCCACTGGCCTTGATTCACATACCCATGGTAACAACACTTTATTCTTCCTGCCCCAATAACAGAGAAACTAGGGATCCTACAACAGCCAAAGTTACCATTTTGGGCTGCTGTAGGCTCATGCTAGGTGGAGTGGGTGTGCCTATGCAAACAAGATCAGCCCCTGAAGTTCTTTTCCACACTCGCCATAATTCACCACCAGATGTCAGGGTAGAGCTCATCCTGACTCTGCTTACATAATGTACACATCACACTGGGCATACAGTCTCCCTGGGAGGCTGGGTATGACAATGTAACCGCTTTGCAGAACGTAACCCTACAGGTAATATGGTTGCCAAGCTGGAAGAATCCTGATCTAAGCTGGTCTCAGCCTGGAGCCAGAAATACTTCCTGACGGGTGAATACATGGGAGCCACTGTAGGAGTGGGTGCAACCAGTGCTTTTCAATGTGTCTTTCCAGTCCACTACCTGGGTGGTACCCCCCAGAGAGTGGTGGGTGGACAGGGTACACCCCAACTTCAGTACATACATAGAAGGGTTCAAGCAACAATTTAATTGGTGGCGGACATACATGGAATCATCACTGGAAAAAGGGATTTGTGGGCAGCAGGAAACACAGGGTTGGGTGTATGAAATCTGGGGGACCGTTGGGTAACTAAGTAATTGATAAGCCAAAATATGAAATTGCAGCAGCAAATCAATGAGCTACTGGCACAAAAGCTGTCTGCAATCGCAATGGGATGGGAAAGGGTGGCAAAAGTGAACCTGTGGCTAACTTAATGGACAGGAAACCTCGTGACATGGGTGGAGGATGGCTTCAAAAGGCTAAGTTGGGAGGGGGAGGTGTGTATGGGGATACAAAATGCTCAACTCTGGGGCTAGCACCTGTGTAATAGTTACTGTGGTACCTTGGAATGGGATGGTTACTAAGGTGGTCCCCATGAGCCCAATGGGAATAATGAGAAAGGGAGGAGCTCGCTGGGAACCACTGGAAGATAGATGGGGAGGATGGAATGGTGTAAAATGGACAATAATTCAGTTAAGTAATTGTTTGTCCAGGGAAAATATTTGAATGTGTCCCTCTTCAATAGCCATGGAGGGGCAGAATTTATGGCCTGTTGCAAATGTGGGCCATTGGGGTGATATATATGGAGCATGGGGTGTTTGCTGGAAATGTACACAACACTTGGGGACACAATTGCACCAGCATCTGGCACAATTATGCACATTTACAGGCTGCCATTGGGACTTCGGTGCACGAATGGATCTGTGGAACTCATTCCTGTGGACAATCGAACCAGTGCTTACTACCTGATTCCATACAACGTGGTAGAGCTGGTTTGGACAATACCCCATTTCTCTGTGGACATTCAATGGACTCATGATATAGACAAAAGCATGCAAAACCTGAAGGAGCAGCTCGATGCAGCTGCCCATAGGTGCCAACTATCTCAGCACCGGTGGGGGCCTGTGCCCCCCGCCCCTTTCCCCGCCCCTTTCCCCGCCCCTGGCCCTGCCCCGACTCCACCCCATCCCTGCCCCTGGCCCTGCCCCCATTCCAACCCCATTCCCAAAGTCCCTGCCCTAACTCCGCCCCCTCCCTGCCCCTATTGGATCCCTTCCCCAAATCCCCACCCCGGCCCTGCCTCTTCCACCAGCGCGCCGCTTTCTCCTCCTCCCCCCTCCCTCCCTGCCCCGCGAATCAGCTGTGTCGCGGTGCAAGCGCTGGGAAGGAGGAGAAGCAGGAAGCAGCAGCGGGCTCGCAGAGGAGGTGGCAGAGGTGGAGGTGAGCTGGAGCAGGGGGGCGGAGTGGGGTGGGGCCACGGGGAGCTGCCAGCCCCGGAGCACCCACAGAGTCAGCGCCTATGCAACTGCCAACAATTGGACACATTTAAAATATATTCTCCAGAATGGTGTTAAAAGGATTTTAACCCTGCCAAAAGAGGAGAAGCAGTGTTTCTGCTGGTGGCCCGGATGTTACGATGGTCAGGGCTGACAACATTACTGTGGATTATTGTGGCTATTGGCCTATTGTTAAGTATGCTAATTTTGCAATGTATACTACAGTGGTTAAGGGGGGCACAGACCACTAGGTATAACCACTAATTGTCATATACAGTAACTCCTTGTTTAATGTTGTAGTTATGTTCCTGAAAAATGCGACTTTAAGCAAAACGATGTTAAGCGAATCCAATTTCCTCATAAGAATTAATGTAAATGGGGGGGTTAGGTTCCAGGGAAATTTTTTTACCAGACAAAAGACTATATTATATATATTTAAAACAGTGTAAGTTTTAAACAAACAATTTAATACTGTACACAGCAATGATGATTGTGAAGCTTGGTTGAGATGGAGAAGTCAGAGGGTGGAAGAGGATAGGATATTTCCCAGGGAATGCCTTACTGCTAAATGATGAACAAGCACTCGGCTGAGCCCTCAAGGGTTAACACATTGTTGTTAATGTAGCCTCACACTCTACAAGGCAGCACAAATGGAGGGAAGGGAGACAGCATGGCAGACAGAAACAGAGACACACACCCAGGGTGTGTGTGAGAGAGAGATGCGCATTGCCCCTTTAAGTATGCTGACCCCAGTCTAAGTACACTGCCTTTTTAAGTAGATCAGGAAGTTGAAACATCAGCTGCTGCTAGCAAGCTCCCTCCATCCTGAGCCCTGTCATGTCCCCTCCTGCTCTATGGAGATGGGGTAAGCAGGGCACAGGAGGAGGGAGGAGGGGGACACCCTGACATTAGCCTCCCCCATTCCGCCCCTGCACAGCAAGCAGGAGGCTCCCGGCAGCAGCTCCAAGGCAGAGGGCAGGAGCAGCACACGGCAGTGGGGGGAGGGACAGCTGAACTGCCGGCAATTGATAGCCTGCTGGGCGGCTGCTGCACAGGGAACTTAGGGGAGCTGGGAGCTGATAGGGGGGCTGCCAGTCCACCCTGATTCCAAGCCCCCCACCAGCTAGCTGCAACGGGCTGCTCTTTCTGCAAGCAGTGGACAAAGCAGGTGGCTGCCAAACAACGTTATAAGGGAGCATTGCACAATTTTAAACGAGCATGTTCTCTAATTGATAAACAACGTAACAACGAAACAACATTAACCTGGACGACTTTACTTGAGGAGTTACTGTATAAGTAATGTAATAGGCTCCCCACCACAGTGTAACAGATAACCTGGACTCAACCTTCTTGGGCCCATTACTATGGGGAGTCTGACACACTCATTGGAACATACGTGCAGTATGTCCATACGAGGGAAGGTGCAGGGCATCATACTTCATAAGGGGCAGTGGGACAGATGGAGCATCAACACATTCCATCTTGATACCTGGCCCTATCAGGAAATGTGCTGCCATATGTCCTATGCTTTTCCAGGGATACCTGGCCAGGAGGGTCCCAGAAAAAAAGAAAAGAAAGGGGTGGAGTGTCAGTATATAGGTCTGTTTGTTAGCCTGGGATAGAATTTTGGGTTTGACTTTTTGTTACTCTTATACTAAAATGTGTAAACAAGGGACAGAGACACTGTGATGTTGCTTCTGCCTAGTCAACTGCATTTGTTAGTACAATGGGAACAGATAAGAGCAGTTAAAGTGTTACTCGAGACACACTTTAAGATTGCCTTGACCCCTATCTCAAGGCAAAGTCAAGCAACCAGTCGGAAGGGGCAAAGGGGCTTGTGGGGGGGAGGTATAAAACACGAAAAGACCAAAGAAATGCCCGTCCCCGACTGCAGCACAACCTCACTCCTTACCTCTTCCATGGGGTACAAAAGGGGTGGGATGAAGACCCCAGACCCAAAATGGAACATGACCCTAAGTTGTAAGGGGTGAGACTGTGGGCATTCCATTGCAGGTATATTTAGGCCTGCTAAGAAGGAAGAGGTGGAAAATGGGGAATAGAAAATGAGAATGGGGAACAGGGACACAGGCAAGGCTCTGCGGCATCAGAGCTGGGAAATGGGACACGGGGTAAATGCTCTGTAGCATCAGAGCTGGGAAGGGGGACACAGGGGAACAGACACTATTGGTGTATAGAGATAAGCCCGACTGGTGTGAAGGGCTTCGGAATACGCTTACTTGGAAATTAACCCCAATAAACATTGCATTGTCTGCACTTTGAACTTCTGGTCTTTTGTTGCTTACTTTCTACGTGACAAGAACCAGGGAAGTGGGAGGGTGAAGGGACAGCCCTCTAACACACTATAACAAAATGTACAAGACGGGGAGGAAAACTGTAGAATCACATAGCAACCATATGGCCTGATATAAAGACCACTGGACTGGAACTATTCCTAGCTCAGCCACTGGACTGCTGGGTGACAATGGACAAGTCACTTCATCTCTCTGTGCCTCTGTTTCCCATTTGTTACATGCGAATATAAAAGACATTTTTGCGCAGGTGGAACTCCACCCAGCCTGGATGGTCTGTTTGACTTATGCAGCAGTATCAATGATCACATCGTGGAGCAGCACCACAAGCTTACCTTGCCTCTCCGGAGGCCACCAGTATTTCTATCCATGACACCTGACGCATGTGAGTTTTCCCTGGCATCATAATCCATGCACATGAACCAGGCCTGCCCCACCTCTCTGACACTGAGAGGCATTGGCACCAGACATTAGGCCTGTTCTTATATTGTTCCTTCAGAACTCTTGGGTGAATACCATCTCTTCCTGGTGACATATTAACTGTTTAATTTATTAATTTATTCCAAAACCTCCTCTACTGACACCTCAATCTGGGACAGTTCCTTGTATTTGTCACCTAAAAAGAATGGCTCAGGTGTAGGAGAGTGGGAATCTCCTTCACATCCTCTGCAGTGAAGACTGATGCAAAGATTCATTTGGCTTCTCTGCAATGGCCTTGTTTTCCTTAAGTGCTGCTTTATCACCTTGATCGTCCAGCGGCCCCACTGATTATTTGGCAGGCTTTCTGCTTCTAATATACTTAATTTTTTTCTGCTGTTAGTTTTTGGGTCTTTTGCTAGCTGCTCTTCAAATTCTTTTTTGACCTGCCTAATTATACTTTTACACTTGACTTGCCAGAGTTTATGCTTCTTTCTATTTTCCTCAGTACGATTTGCCTTCCAATGTTTAAAGGATGCCTTTTTGCCTACAACTGCCTTAATTTGGTATATACATTGAATTTGAGCTTCTATTATGGTGTTTTCAAAAACTTTCCATGCAGCTTGCAGACATTTCATTCTTGTGACTATTCCTTTTAATTTCTGTTTAATTAGCTTCCTCATTTTTGTGTAGTTCCTCTTTCTGAAGTTAAATGCTACTGTGGTAGGCTTTTTTGGTATTTCCCTGCCCCCACCCAAGGATGTTAAATTTAATTATATTATGGTATATTATATTATATAGTATTTAATTATATATGCTCTTACTGAGTGGTTCAGCTATATTCACCTCTTGTACCAGATACTATGCTCCACTTAGGAGTAAATCAGGAATTTCCTCTCCCCTTTTGGGTTTCAGGACTAGCTGTTCCAAGTAGCAGTCATTAATGGAGTATAGAAACTGTATCTCTGCATCCTGTCCATATGTACCCAGTTAATATGGGGTTTGTTAAAATCCCTCATTATTATTGAGATTTCTATTTTTATAGCCTCTCTAATCTCCCTGAGCATTTCAGTCACCATCGCCCTCCTGGTCAGGTGGTCGGTAGCATATTCCTACTGCTATACTCTTACTATTCAAGCACAGAATTTCTATCCATAGAGATTCTATGATATAGTTTGATTCATTTAAGATTTGTAATATATTTGACTCTATGCTTTCTTTCATATATAGTGTCACTCCCCTAATGTCATGTACCCTGATATACTTACCAGCAACAAAACACCACACCACAGAAACACTAACCCAGGAACCAATCCCTGTAACAAACCCCGTTGCCTACTCTGTCCCCATATCTACTCTAGCAACACCATCATAGGACCCAACCACATCAGCCACACCATCAGGGACTCATTCACCTGCACATCTACTAATGTAATATATGCCATCATGTGCCAGCAATGCCCCTCTGCCATGTACATTGGCCAAACTGGACATTCTCTATGTAAAAGAATAAATGGACACAAATCAGACATCGGGAATGGTAACATACAAAAACCAGTAGGAGAACACTTCAATCTCCCTGGACATTCAATAACAGATTTAAAAGTAGCCATCCTTCAACAAAAAAACTTCAAAAACAGACTTCAAAGAGAAAATGCAGAGCTACAATTCATTTGCAAATTTAACACCATTAATTTGGGCTTGAATAGGGACTGAGAGTGGCTGGCTCACTACAAAAGCAATTTTCCCTCTCTTGGTATTGACATCTCCTCATTAATTATTGGGAGTGGACCACATCCACCCTGACTGAATTGGCCTTGTCAGCACTGGTTCTCCACTTGGAAGGTATCCCCCTTCTCTTCATGTGCCAGTATATTTATGCTTGTATCTGTAATTTTCACTCCATGCATCTGAAGAAGTAGGGTTTTTACCCATGAAAGCTTATGCCCAAATAAATCTGTTAGTCTTTAAGGTGCCACCAGACTCCTCGTTGTTCTTATATTGTAAACAGTTAGTGTTTTTACCATCTCGGGGTTTTGGTTGGCTTCTGGTGCCAAGGAATATCTCGGTCACTCGGCTTCAGGCCTTGCATTTTCTGCAATATGGTTATGCCCATGAGCAATTTGTAGTCAAGTTGCTTGAAGTACCTCGGGGAAGCTCATATTGAAGTGCATTGCCAAATTTGCAGGGACTTTAAGCATAGCATATGAAAGATAATGAAGCTAGGCTAAAGTTTCGACTCATGGAAGTGGTCTTGAGACCTCCATCTGAGCCAGAACAGTCAGAATTGGCATCAAGTGGTCTTGGTCTTGATAAGGAATGTGCCTCCTACCGTACCTGAGTCCTGATACAGCTCACCATCCCTACTACCTAAGAAGAAACATAACAGGCAAACTGCCAAAAGGGGGAGATCCCCAGTACTGAAGTCTGCTAGACATGGGGATAAGAGTAAAATGCAGTCTAAGCCCAAGCACTCCTCTGCTTCAGCACCGCAGAAAACAGCACCATTAACTCCAGCATCTAGGCAGGTTCTGTCGAATCTGGAGCCAGAAGGTGCTTATTCCACATCTGCAGCACTGCACTGTACTGTACTGACACTATCTCGGTAGTGTCCACTTCTGAGGTGTTTGTGGCTGACAGGGACCTCCTGATCCTGTTGGTGCTGGATTTGCTGGTAGTACAAGAGTAATTGTTATCAGTGCCGGTGGACATGGGAGAAGTGGGAGGATCGCTGCAGCACTCAGTGCCATGCCAGCCTCATGTACCCCTGGTGGCTTGCCCTTCAGTACCATCAAAGGGTAAATGCACAATGCTTGCTTCTCTGTGGGCCTCTCCACCTTGGCACTGGTCTCTGGCACCATCCGGAACTGAGACCTCTTATCTTCCAGGGGTGCAGAATGAGCTAGCAGATTGCCTAGGCAAGTCTTTCTCCAGTCATCGCTAGTAGTCTCTTCACCTGGATGTGGCCAGAGGCATTTTCCAGCAGTGGGGAACTACCCGTATAGAACTGTTTGCGAACAAGTACAAATAATTTCATAGTTTGGAGTAGCTGAGATATAAGATTTTTAAAATAAGCAGCAAAAGTAGCACATATTTCATTAGGGTGTGAGAGGTTCTGTTTATCAACTGACCCCTAAATACTCCTTTACCTGCCTCCCAGAGACAGTCTCTGTTAAAGCTGATTCCCCACTCTGGCACTTTGAGTGCAGAAGGTGGGGGCCCGCAAGGATTCTAAAAATTAATACCGGCCACTCCAGGCTTGTATTAAACTCCTAAGGTTACAGCTTTTTTCTGCCTTGGATGGGTAGATGCTGCCACCACCCAAGTGCAAAACCCCTTGAGAACCCAGGAAGGCACACTTGGGAATTCCTTCCTGTGAGGTACCCTCAAGCCCTTTCACACCCTCCCCCCCCCCGGGGAAGAGCTGAGAAAGAAAACAAAGGAAATCAGCTGTTGCCACCAGCTAATTAAACAACAGGTGCACAAACCTCTTAGGACACAAAAATTTAATCCTGTTCTTAAAAGGTAAATTTTATTAAAAACAAAAAGAAAGAAAATAAATCTGGACACTCAGGCTATTGCTAGATTAAAAAAACAACAAGGATTAAGCATCAAGAATAACTTTCTTGAGGTCCACCTTAAAGGTTACAAGCAAAACAAAAGCATTTGGGGTTAGAACAGAGGAGTCCACAAGCCATAAAGAAATAAGAGATAAACCGAATTGTGTCTTCCTAGACATTTCCTGATCTACTTACATATCTGGGGTTTCAAATGAGTAGTTTCTAGGTATGATCTGATGATTTTTCATACCTGGCCCTAGCTCCTACAGCATAGCTGCTCTGTCCCGTCTCTCCGTGAGAACACCACAGACAGACAAAAGGGAGTCTTGTTTCAATTTTAAAAAGTTCATGGAATCATAGAATATCCGTGTTGGAAGGGACCTCAGGAGGTCATCTAGTCCAACCCTCTGCTCAAAGCAGGACCAATAGCCAACTAAATCATCCCAGCCAGGGCTTTGTCAAGTCTGACCTTAAAAACCTCTAAGGAAGGAGATTCCACCACCTTCCTAGTGAAAACGTTTTTCCTAATATACAACCTAAACCTCCCCTACTACAACTTGAGACCATTACCCCTTGTTCTGTCATCTGGTGCCACTGAGAACTGTCTAGATCCATCTTCTTTGGAACCCCCTTTCAGGTAGTTGAAAGCAGCTATCAAATCGCCCCTCATTCTTCTCTTCTGCAGACTAAACAATCCCAGTTCCCTCAGCCTCTCCTTATAAGTCATGTGCTCCAGCCCCCTAATCATTTTTGTTGCCCTCTGCTGGACTGTCTCCAATTTTTCCACATTCTTCTTCTAGTGTGGGGCCCAAAACTGGACACAGTACTTCAGATGAGTCCTCACCAATGTTGTATAGAGGGGAACAACCACGTCCCTCGATCTGCTGGCAATGCCCCTACTTATACAGCCCAAAATGCCATTAGCCTTCTTGGCAACAAGGGCATGCTGTTGACTCATATCCAGCTTCTCATCCACTGTAACCCCTAGGTCCTTTTCTGCAGAACTGCTGCCTAGCCGTTCAGTCCCTAGTCTGTAGCAGTGCATGGGATTCTTCCATCCTAAGTGCAGGACTCTGCACTTGTCCTTGTTGAACCTCATCAGATTTCTTTTGGCCCAATCCTCTAATTTGTCTAGGTCCCTCTGTATCCTATCCCTACCCTCCAGCATATCTACCACTCCTCCCAGTTTAGTGTCATCTGCAAACTTGCTGAAGGTGCAGTCCACGCCATCCTCCAGATTGTTAATGAAGATATTGAACAAAACCGGCCCTAGGACCGACCCTTGGGGCACTCCGCTTGATACCGGCTGCCAACTAGACATGGAGCCATTGATCACTACCCATTGAGCCCGACGATCTAGCCAGCTTTCTATCCACCTTATAGTCCATTCATCCAATCCATACTTCTTTAACTTGCTGGCAAGAATACTGTGGGAGACCATATCAAAAGCTTTGCTAAAGTCAAGGAATAACACATCCACTGCTTTCCCCTTATCCACAGAGCCAGTTATCTCCTCATAGAAGGCAATTAGGTTAGTCAGGCATGACTTGCCCTTGGTGAATCCATGCTGACTGTTCCTGATCACTTTCCTCTCCTCTAAATGCTTCAGAATTGATTCCTTGAGGACCTGCTCCATGATTTTTCCAGGGACTGATGTGAGGCTGACTGGCCTGTAGTTCCCCGGATCCTCCTTCTTCCCTTTTTTAAAGATGGGCACTACATTAGCCTTTTTCCAGTCATCCGGGACCTCCCCCGATCGCCATGAGTTTTCAAAGATAATGGCCAATGGCTCTGCAATCACATCCGCCAACTCCTTTAGCACCCTCGGATGCAGCGCATCCGGCCCCATGGACTTGTGCTCGTCCAGTTTTTCTAAATAGTCCCGAACCACTTCTTTCTCCACAGAGGGCTGGTCACCTTCTCCCCATACTGTGCTGCCCAGTGCAGCAGTCTGGGAGCTGACCTTGTTCGTGAAGACAGAGGCAAAAAAAGCATTGAGTACATTAGCTTTTTCCACATCCTCGGTCACTAGGTTGCCTCCCTCATTCAGTAAGGGGCCCACACTTTCCTTGACCTTCTTCTTGTTGCTAACATACTTGAAGAAACCCTTCTTGTTACTCTTAACATCTCTTGCTAGCTGCAACTCCAAGTGTGATTTGGCCTTCCTGATTTCACTCCTGCATGCCTGAGCAATATTTCTATAATTTCTAGCCTTCCCATTGGCTCTTTTGGCCAGGTGCCCACTCACTTCCTTTTACCTATGCATAGCAGTGAGACTTTTTAACTCTTTACAGGTAAAGCAAGTAGAGAACAGCTACTAAGAGGGATATTATAGTTAACTGGCTGGCTGTTAACTACTCCCCCTTTTATTTATCACAGCCTCTTTTTATATTGTCCATCTCATTGAATTGGAAGCATTGAACAATGTCCTTTTTTAATTGCTGCAACCCAATCTTTGTCCTGGAGAAGCAAGCAATTCATTTTCCAATAAAGTGAACTGTGGGACTCAATCCAGCTATCAAATATTTCTTCCACTGGTGCATAATCTGACTGTTAATTTTGCCAATTTCTGCAGATCTTGTCTGCTTCATTAAGGATTTAGAGATTAATATTAAATCTGTTCTAGTTAAGGCCCCACCTAATTTGCGGTATTGCAGATCCCACAATATTAGGCTTCTACCACAGTTTTGACAGTGGGAGCCCCCACTGTGAGCCCCAGACGGCCGACAGTGGGAGCCCCTCCTGTAAGTCCCAGGTGGCTGACAGCTTCTTGTACTAATTCCCCCTGCCTCCCCAGTTTCCTCTCCTCTTCTGCATTCCTCTGACTCTAAATCCACAAGTGAAATACCAACTGTGACCGAGGTCCCAGTGGGGGCCAGATGAGGTCACTCAGTTAGGGTGAACTGCAAAGAATGGGGCAGACAAACCCCAAAGCTGGTGGATAATTCAATACTTAGATTCACCAAGCCAGCATAAAACAGCTTCTTTATACCTTACTGGTTACTCAGAAGTTCAAACAACACAGTTCCCTTAAAGTGACCCAGCCTAGGCCTCCATCCAGGAACTATCCAAGATTTCTGAAAATCTTATTTCATCATATAAAAAAAGGTCCTACCAATCCCAAAGGATCGGACACATTACCCCCCAGGTTAATGAATATTCCATGTCTTACCCCAAATACACGCTTACAGCCAATTCTTATTAACTAAATTAAAAGTTATTAAAAAAAGAAAAGAGAGAGTATGGTTAAAAAGATCAATATACTGACAGACATGAGTTCAATTCTTAAGGTTCAGATTCATAGCAGAGATGGTGAACTTTGTGTTTGCAAAGAGTTCTTTCAGAAATAGTTCATAGATTATATTCCAATGTCCAATATCACCATCAGGGAGTATCAGCATAACTGGGACCTCAATCTTGTGACTCAAACTTCCCCCGATGAAGCTTAAGCAGATCTGAGATAACAGAATCAGGACCCAAGGGTCTTTTTATACAGTTTTCAGAGGGGTAGCCAGGTTAGTCTGTGTCAGCAAAAATAATGAGGAGTCCTTGTGACACCTTAGAGACTAACAACTTTATTTGGGCATAAACTTGCATGGGCTAAAACCTACTTCATCAGATGTATGGAGTGAAAAATACAGTAGGCAGGTATATATATTACAGCACATGAAAAGATGGGAGTTGCCGTACCAAGTGAGGGGTCAGTGCTAACGGGGCCAATTCAATCAAAGTGGAAGTGGCCTATTCCCAACAGTTGACAAGAAGGAGTTTCCACCTGCAAAGTCACTTCTACATTCCAGTTCTGCTTTGTGGTTTCTCCATTTCAGCTTTCCCTAAAGTTTGTTTCCTTCCCAACCTGTACATCTCTTTTCCCTTGGAAACACCATCAGTTTCTCCTGTCTTCCCCATCTCTTTTAGTCTCCTACATAGACCTATATTTCTCTCTTTTTCCCAGATGCAAGGAGTGGGAGTCGTGCCATCTCTCTATCCCTTCCACTTCCATCCCTCATACCCCCACCTTCATAGATGATCCCAAGCATTATCCTTCTCCCACAATATTGCATATATCTATATGCAGATTTGTCCTACCCCTGTATCCCCTGCTTTTTCTAGCCACATAAGGCTCACTCTTTCTAAAGGTGATTATAAAACACTACATAAAAACTGGACAGAACAGGTATAACGCAGTTCATAATTAGTACACAGCACTGTGGAAGTGAATATGCAAATATAGTGCACACATAAGTGGCATATAGGCTGAATAATGAAATTCTACTGGGATTTGCATCCCTAGGAAGAACTCCAGGTGTTGATCAGGTTTTCTCTGAAAACATCAATGACATTTTTTCTTTGTCTTCTTGATACTAGATTAAAAGCAGAAGCAAAGTGCTTGTCACATATAAATACCCAGTTAAAAATAAATCAGTGCTACAGTAAGACTACCTCCTTTGGGAAATTCCTCCTGCAACCCCACAGTCAGGGCAGGTAGTGGGGATTGTGAGAAGAAACATGTTTACACTTATGCGAGTTCCTGTCATTGCTATAATCATTGCAGTTATTGAGATCAGCATAGGACTAGTGGGAAATGGATTTATTGAGGTCATTAATGACATGAATTGGATGAAAAGCAGAAAACTGTCCTCGTGTGACATGATCTTGAGCTGCCTGGGCATGTCCAGAATTATCATGCAGGGGGCAGTTATAGTGAGTCACTCTTATTCGTTCTTCCCTACAGAGACCAGAACATTGGACAATTTATTTATTACATTCAGAATCATACAGATGTTTGCAGGCATTATCACTAGTTGGTTTGCCAGCTGCCTCAGTGTTTTCTACTGCGTGAAGATCGCTAGGTTTACCCAACGCCTTTTCCTTCGAAGGAAGCAGAGAATCTCTGGAATGGTTCCACAGTTGCTCCTAGGGTCACTGCTGCTCGCCTTGTTCACCTGCATCCCTTCAATCTGGGCTAATTACGATTTTTACCTTTGTAACTCAACAAGGAAGCTTTCAGAAAACACCACTGTATCAGATGTTAACTTAGAGGCCTCATATCTATACTTCACCTTTCAGGTCACTGTAAAGGATTTCTTCCCTTTTATCACATTTTTGGCATCATCCATCCTGTTAATCATCTCTCTGTGGAGGCACACTAGGCACATACAACATAATGCAGCCAGCTTCCAAGACCCCAGTACAGAGATTCGTGTAAATGCCATTAAAGTTCTGTTCTCTTGCCTCATGCTTTATGTGTGCAGTTTTGTAGCTGACACTCTAGGTCTGTTTCCTACCTGTCTGACTGACAGCACCTGGACACCTGGAGTCGGTTCCATTGTGGTTCCCTTGTATCCTTCAGGGCACTCCATTATCCTGATTCTAATGAATCCTAAACTGAAGCAGGCATCGGTGAAGATTCTGCACCATGTCAAGCAGCATCGGAGACAACGAACTTATTAAGCACTGTCACAAGACACTAGAGTGACACTAGCACTCGTCTCAGAGGGAGAATTGGACTCAAACCTGGATTCCACATTTCTCTATATTTCCTCTCATCTTCATCCTAGATAGGTTTTTAAATGCATCTTTTACTGTTCTGTACACCCCCTGGCACCTAACACAATGGACTGACATTTGCTTGTGTGTCAGGAGTCACAGTCTCAACTCTGCTGTTACTTTGCTATCGAGCAAATCACTTTACCTCTCTTTTCCTCTGTCCACCAAGTTTAACATGGGGAAAATAACATTTACCGTTCTTTTTATAGCACTTTTTGATCTTTGGATGAAAAGGATTTATGTAAGTGCTAATTACTACTTTTATCACTCTGAGATACACTCATCTACATTGTGAAATGAAACCTCAAACATCCTGGTGAATGTCTTTCTTCTTTAGTATATCTCTACAGGTGTCAGTAAAATCAGAGAGAAGGGATTTCCAGTCTCTTTAAATTTTTGTGAAACCATATGGGTGGAACAAATCTTGGGTATAATCATGAGCCCAGAGCTTCTAGGCTGGATGAAGGTTGGCAGAACTGTTGTCTCAGGACATGAGGAGCTGTTCATATTCTGACATTCTGTGGAGAAAAGGGGACAAATGTTGACAGAATATACCATGAACCTGAGGGGCTCCCAAAGGCTGGTGTCGGAGGAGGAGAAACAACAAAATCACACCTGTCAAAAGATATATCACTGTTCCTTTATGTTTATACATAACAAACCTGTCAAACTTTGTGGGGTAAAGTTCTTCACCTGAATTTATATTTAGGAATAAATGTAGCCTGATTTTTGGAGCTGCTGAGCACCATCAGCTCCCATTAATGTCATTAAAATCTATAGGTGCTCAGGAGTTCTGAAAATCAAGTCACTTTTGGTTAGGTTCCTACTAGAGCTTGTTGGAACATTTTTGATTAAATGTATAATCAAAATTCACAGCACACTTTGGTATTTGGGAAAGTGAAGATGTTTACTCTGGTCCAAAGTAATTTCTCTAGTCATCAGTATGATTGAGCTGGGATGATGGACTTTACAGGTGTTAATTATATTGACAAGACCAAAAGCAGAAAATTATCTTCATCTGGCATGATCCTGACCTCTCTAGGCATGTCCAGATTTACTTAGCAATAGTCAGTAATATTTCTTCTCCCTTTTCTCTCCAGAGGCATTTGATGTGCCTGTATTGTTAAAGAGTTTATGGCAAACACTGCCAGGTTCTGGTTCACCACAAGGGCCAGTGTTTTCTACTGCATGAATATCACGAAATTCACCCAACTTCTTTTCCTCCAAATGGCCTCCACAACTCTGGGATTTCCTGGGGTCACTGCTGGTCTCCTTGCTTGTCTCTGTCTCATTAGATTGGGGTAATCTCGGCTCTCATCACAGCTTTTCAGGAGAGAATCTTCTAAGCAATAGCACTGTGGCTGACATGAACTGTGGCACCTCACCTCTCTGCTCCATCCTTCTGCATGCCATGGAATCTTTTCTTCCCTCCATGACATTTCTCATGTCATCCACTCTGTTAATCACCTCACTATGGAAACCCACAAAACATATGCAACACAGTGCAGCCAGCTTCAGAGACCACAGCACAGAGACTCATAAGTGCCATTAAAGCTCTGTTGTTTTTTATTCTTTACATTTCCAGTTCTGTAGCTATGGCCATATATCACTTACATAAAGAAGACTGCATATCCTTCAGTTTGTGCCCATCATCTTGATTTTATTTAATCCCAAACTGAAACAGGTATCAGCAAGGATTCTGCATCATACCATTCTCTGTCTGAGAAAAGTGACGTGCTAAACATATTGCAAAACCCTCAAGAGATACTATACTCCTTGTAGCAGAAAAAATTAGAATCAAACCTGGATTCCATATTCTTTTGTATTTATTTTCTTCTCCAACCTATTCCGCAATAAAAAAAATATTACAAGCAACTACACCTTTACAGAATAAACACTAAATACCTGAGGTTAGAAATAAAAATCTGAAATTTCCTGTTATGTTTCTCCTTCGGGATAGAATTAGTGTACATTATTTGCACTCATATAGGTATGATTTCCATTTCTTTCTAATATTTGTGTTAATTATTAGATCTTTAATGTCCAGAGCAGTCCTTTTATATAATCATGATCAAGAACTCCAGAGCTGGTGAATGGCAGGGAAGCAGAACAGTTTTTGAAAAGAATTTGGCAGAAAAATCCATGTCTCTTCAAGGGCTTTTTTAACCTCTCTGGGCAGTTACAAATGAGATAAGAAGCCTCTTTTGCAATCAAACTTACTGCTCTGCTAGTTTCTGCTTCACTGTGTAAGACATGCAACAGCTGAAACACCACACTGACACTCTAGGGGACTTGCCTACGGTCTATATCAGCCATGGTGGCAGAGGCTCAGGACTCCATTTCCCAGATTGCCTGGAGTCTGGGGTGGAGATAAAATGGGCTAGCAACACTACCAAAACCAATCATATGCCAGAACTCAGAGACAAAGAGCTCGGTTTTGCTTTTGGTTTTGCTTTTGGCTTTTGTATTTGTTTGGAGACCCATGTGTGTGATGAAAGAAAAAATTTGTATGTGTACCTTGAGATCTCATTTCTGTGCTGTGTTGTGTAAATTGTGTCACTAGCAAAGCACAGTGGTGTTCTTACCATGGGAATTGTCAGCAATTAGGTCAGAGATGAGACAGCATATTGTGCATAAGGTTGAAGAGATTGTAAAAATTAGCAGCTCTGGTGTTCTAAGTGCTTGAGTGTAGGATAGGTGTAGGTTCAGTACCGTGAAAGGGCAGAATGTGAGCAAGGGTATTATGGGTGTATTGGAGCATTGCTCAAAAAGGGTGGAGTTAAGGTTGCATGGCCACTAACTTTGTATTTCCTGTAAAAGCAGCAAAGAATCCTGTGGCACCTTATAGACTAACAGACGTTTTGCAGCATGAGCTTTCGTGGGTGAGTACCCACTTCTTCGGATGCAAGTAGTGGAAATCTCCAGGGGCAGGTATATATATGCAAGCAAGAAGCAAGCTAGAGATAACGAGGTTAGTTCAATCAGGGAGGATGAGGCCCTGTTCTAGCAGTAGAGGTGTGAAAACCAAGGGAGGAGAAACTGGTTCTGTAGTTGGCAAGCCATTCACAGTCTTTGTTTAATCCTGAGCTGATGGTGTCAAATTTGCAGATGAACTGAAGCTCAGCAGTTTCTCTTTGAAGTCTGGTCCTGAAGTTTTTTTGCTGTAGGATGGCCACCTTAAGATCTGCTATTGTGTGGCCAGGGAGGTTGAAGTGTTCTCCTACAGGTTTTTGTATATTGCCATTCCTAATATCTGATTTGTGTCCATTTATCCTTTTCCTTAGAGACTGTCCAGTTTGGCCGATGTACATAGCAGAGGGGCATTGCTGGCATATGATGGCGTATATTACATTGGTGGATGTGCAGGTGAATGAACCAGTGATGGTGTGGCTGATCTGGTTAGGTCCTGTGATGGTGTCGCTGGTGTAGATATGTGGGCAGAGTTGGCATCGAGGTTTGTTGCATGGATTGGTTCCTGAGNCTACAGAACCAGTTTCTCCTCCCTTGGTTTTCACACCTCTACTGCTAGAACAGGGCCTCATCCTCCCTGATTGAACTAACCTCGTTATCTCTAGCTTGCTTCTTGCTTGCATATATATACCTGCCCCTGGAGATTTCCACTACTTGCATCCGAAGAAGTGGGTACTCACCCACGAAAGCTCATGCTGCAAAACGTCTGTTAGTCTATAAGGTGCCACAGAATTCTTTGCTGCTTTTACAGATCCAGACTAACACGGCTACCCCTCTGATACTTTGTATTTCCTGGTTTTCAGAAGTGTTAGTTTAGCTGAACTTGATGACCTGGAAGGGCATGAGCTACTACCAGGCAACCTTAACTCTGTATTAATGAAGTTTTTGTCAGTGAATGTTCTAGGTTTTTTAACAGAAAGAACAAAGTTATAGGTAGGAGTTAGAGGCGCAGTTGTAGTTATCATATAAGTTTGAAGCTGAGATATTCCTGTGGCCAGGTAATGAGAGTAATACCTAGCTCTTACATACTGCTTTTCATCAGTAGATATCAAGGAGGAAAACAGCATTATTCCCCTTGACTAAATGGGGACTCTGAGGCAAAGTGACTTGAACAAAGTCAACCAGCAGGCCAGTGGCGGCTTTGATTTCTGAGTGCTGCATCCCACACCTGTAGACTTTGTTATAGTGGAATGGGGATATTGGTGGTGCTTTGAAATGTTTGGAGTGTGTAGTTGCTAACAGGGCCAGTGAGAGAAATCTCAGATATGGCCCATATTCTAAGAACTTGACAGTCTTATTACATGGTGATTACAAGAACTTTAAGCATGTGGCAGAAAACTGGTACATGTCTCACTCTTTCCACCTTCCCCCACGACTCTCTGTACCACATAGTCCCCTGCCATAATTTCCAGCTCATCCTCCCTTTCTGGTCCCATTATTCCATTAGAATTTCAGAAGGTGTGCACACAATAGTCTGAACTTCATGAACTGCTGTTTTTTTAGGGGGCTTTGTTGCAGGCGCCTATTGATTAAGTGACTCCTGATTTTGCTCACTAACCCTAAACAGTGAACCAAATTCCAAGGTAATCTAAATAACCATGCATATTTTAGAGTATTTAGAGTCAAATTGGAAACAAAAAGTTGGTCTAGAACTTAACTATTGTAGACCTTGCAGTCCACCATAGTTTATTATCTGTATACACAGTTTCCTTTTCTTGTTAGCTTTAAATAACTACTTATTTTTAGTTCTAATATCATAAAATATAATGAACATAAAAGTCTTGGGGCCATACCCATAGTTAGGTTATCTTTGTCAACAGACATTGGCAAACAAGCAATTTATACTTTGGCAGATCTACATGTTCTATTTCCTTCTGAGAATGGTAAATGAAACTTAGAGTGATAGAATTTAAGTCCCGAAGGGACAATCAGATAATCTAGTCTGACTTCCTGTATATCACAGGCCACAAACAACTCTTGGCACCTACACACTAAATGCAACAACTGAAAGTAGACCAAGGTATTACAACCCTCAGGAAAATAAACTATTATGTGCCACAGGCAGACAATAGGAGGGACTGAGGTGCACCAATGCCTGAGACCCCTGCAATGGCAGGGAATTGACTGAGATATACCCATATGATCCTGGTAAGTGATCCCACGCAAAAGCCCCAAGGTCACTCCCAGTCTGACCTGGAGAAAAATTCCTTCCTGACTCCACATATGGCGATCAGTTATAGATAAGGCTAAGATTTTTGTCATGGATATTTTTAGTAAAAGTCATAGACAGGTCATGGGCAATAAAGAAAAATTAACGGAAGCCCATAACCTATCCCAGACTTTTACTAAAAATATCCATGATAAAATGGGAAGGGGCTGGGCAACTGTGGGGTGGCTGGGAGCTCCAGAGCCCCCACTACCTGTGGGAACTCAGAGCTCCAGGGTTCCCCTGTCCTCCTGCAGCAGCGGGGAGCTGCGGAGATCCCCCTGGGACCATGTTGCCATAGTGACTGGGGAGCTATGGGGGTCCCCCTGCCCCGCCTCAGCAGCCAGGGAGCTGTGGGGGTCCCCCTGCCCTGCCACAGTAACTGGGGAGCTATGGGGTACACCTGCTGCCCATGGTGGCTCAGAGCTTCGGGGCCCCACTGCCTGAGGCGGCAGGGGTACCTCACAGCACCCTGCCGTTGCGGGAGGTGGCGGGACCCTGCAGCTCCCAGCTGCTAGGGCTGAAGTCATGGAGGTCTTTGGAAGTCACGGATTCCATGACTTCCATGACCTCTGTGACAAAATAGTAACCTTAGTTATAGACCCTGAACATATGAGCAAGACCCAGCCAGACAAGCACCTGAGACAGAGAATGATCAGTGCCGCCCCACTGCCACCCCATCCAGTATCGAATCTCCAGCTGTGGCCATCTCCGATGCTTCAGAGGAAGGAGACAAACAAACAAACAAAAACAGACTACAATGAGGAATAAAATTCCCTCCTTATTTCTGCAGGTGACTGGCTGAAACCCTGAAGCATGAGATTTAGGAACTTCAGACATAAGCCAGAAGGGACCCTAAGCAGTGCTCCCTACTACCACAAGCAACCCCATAATACAATTCCACTCATAAATTTGTTCAGCTCTCTCT
Organism: Platysternon megacephalum; assembly: GCA_003942145.1. NCBI lineage: Eukaryota > Metazoa > Chordata > Testudines > Platysternidae > Platysternon > Platysternon megacephalum. The sequence goes on from QXTE01000342.1 coordinate 99,278, forward strand.
TAAAACTAATTAAGTTGTTTGCTCCCACAACTCTTATTGGGAGGCTGTTCCAGAACCTCCCTACTCTGATGGTTAGAAACCTTCTTCTAATTTTCAGCTTGACTTTGTTCATGGCCAGTTTACACCCATTTGTTCTTGTGCCAACATTGTCCTTTAGCTTAAATAGCTCTTCTCCCTTCCTGGTGTTTACCCCACTGATGTATTTATACAGAGAAATCATATCTCCCCTCAGCCTTCTTTTTGTTAGGTTAAATAAGCCAAGCTTTTTTAGCTTCCTCTCATAAGATAGGCTCTTCAATCCCCTAATCATCCTAGTAGCTCTTTTCTGCACCTGTTCTAGTTTGAATTCATCTTCCTTCAAGATGGGTGACCAGAAGTGTATGCTTACAGAAAACTCAATGTGTTTGGAGTTGTAACCTCTTCAATTCCACTTCTCTCTAGTTCCTTTTTTTGTTTTCCCACTTCAGCTTCTCCTATATTTCGTGTTCTCTACATCCAAGACACCGCTTTCCCTTTCCCTAAAAGCACCATCTCCCTTTTTCTTTCCTATCTATTTTATTCTCCCTTCAGAGAAACGTATTTCATTGTTTTCCCCTGATGAAATGGGGTGGAGTTGAGGTCCTGTCTGTCTCCTTCTCTATCTCTTCCCCATCCTTGATCCTCACCTCCATGAATTCCTCCAAATATTTTCCCTCTCCCACAGTATGAGATATACCTGTCCCATAGCTCCCTCCTCTCTCCTTCTATATACACCATCTCTCTGTAAATGTGACTATAAAAGGTAATTTTAAAGGTGGAAAAGAGAGGTAAAATCCTCCTTGTCATCAGTATACAGCACTGTGGAAGTGAATATGCAAACACCATAATCATGAGTAGACTGTTGACTGATTTGCATCCCCAGGATTATCCTATGCAAACACTGTCTTGATCAATAACTGAAACACTTTCACTCATTACTTGTTGTCTTCCTGGTGTTCTTAGATAAAAAGCAGAAGAGCAGTGCTTGTCCTAAATAGATTAATTACCACCTGGCTGGTACTCCAATAAAACATTTCCTCCTGAGAAATTCAAACTGAAACTCCACATTTAGGGCAGGCTGTGGTGATTTTGAGTGGAAAGATGTCTACTTCCATTTCTATAATCTTTTTTAACATTGCAGTGATTGAAATTATTGTAGGGATGATGGGAAATGGATTTATTGCAATCATTAATTGCACTGATTGGATCAAAACCGGAAAACTATCTTTGTGTGCATGATCCTGACCTCTTTGGGCATCTCTTGCAGGGTATAATAATAGTGTTAATTTATTCTGTCTTTTCTCCTAAAATACTTAGTGTCGATCATGTATGGATAACGTTTGGCACCCTCTGGATGTTTGCAAACATTGTCGATCTCTGGTTCACTGCCTGTCTCAGCATTTTCTACTGTGTGAAGATCACCAACTGCAGCCATTTCCTCCAAATGAAGCAGAGAATCTCTGTGATGGTTTCAAAGCTACTTCTGCGGTTACTGCTGGTCTCCTCTGTTATCTATAGCCCATTGATCTGGAGTAAGTACAGATTTTACCTTTGCAATTCAACAAGGGATCTTTCAGGAACAGCTCTGTGGCAGCCAGGGATGTCTCAGATATTTACTTCACCTGGTGTACACTGCATCATCTTTCTTTTCTTTTATCATATTTTGGCATCATCCATCCTGTTAATCTCCTCTCTGTGGTGACACACGAGGAACATGCAGCACAATGAAACTAACTTAGGGACCCCAGTACAGAGACCCATTAAAGTGCCATTAAAGGTCTGAGCTCTTTCCTTGTCCTTCATGTTTGCAGTTTTGTGGCTGTGACCATATAGATAATACCCACCTGTCTGACTGACAGCAGCTAGACATCTGCAATCTTTTCCATGGTGGTTGCAGTGCATCCTTCAGGGCACTCCATTAGCCTGATTCTAATTAATCCGAAACTGAAAAGAGGCATCAGTGAGGAATGTGCATTGTATCAAATGCATCAGAGAGAAGATGCTTACACCTTGCCACAAGAACCCAGAGACACACCATCCACCATACACGGTAGAGCAGAGCAATGATTCTCAATCTTTTTGGGCTCAGAACCCATTTGTAAACTCTGATAGCCTTTTGCAACCCAGTAAATAGCTTAATACAAACAACATTTGTCTTACTAAATATTTCTTACTTGCAATATATAATACACACATTAATATAATATGAACTAAAGAAGTACTAAATAAATACACCATGGGTACCATAGGGCTGACTGTTGCAGCTCCAGTCCCACTGGGCTGGCTGGCTTAGCCCCCTGCGTTAGGTGTTGTGACCTCCGGGGTTGCAGTGCCACTCATGTTTGGGCCGGCCTTCCTAATGGGCTGGACTAAATTTGTCTAAATGATGTTGCGTCATGGCACATGGGGTCTCAGTAACCCTCACCCAAATTTGGCCCAACTGGCCCTCTGTCATTATGAGTGTCCATGTTCCATGTGTGATGTCTGGTTCCTGGGATCCCCTTAAACAACCCCTAGGGGCCACCATTTTATGACAAGTGGTGTCATAAACAGGATTCTGTGAGTTTCAGCAGAGACCCCTAGAACCATGTGAGAGCAATCCCAATGGGCAGCAACCCCTCTCTAATGACTGTGGCAGACTACATGGAGGTTCCTTGGCTACCTTCATTTACCAAGGAGGACCAGACAACCCTGTGGCTTTCCAAGAGGGACTGAAATCCACACGTTGAGTATACAACCTCATGGGGGTATCAGAGAGTTGGGGTCTTGTGGGCCCAGCTGGGAGGAGCCCTAGGCTATGGGCATAGCCAGTAGACCAAAAGGATACAGCAGAAAAGGTTTTTCAGTCACTAAGTTTTGACCAATTGATGGTTCACTTTTATTCTCAGACTCAAAGACCCACCAAGATATTACATGTGTTTGCCACCAGCTTCCAACTGATCCATCAGTCCATCAAGTGGGTGGATCCCACAGTGGCACAGGCCATGAAGAAGCAGCTGGCTGATGCATGACTCTGTTACCTAGCAGTTGTAGAGCAACTTACTGGCCCAACACTCAGACCTTGAGTTCAGGGGTTTTAAGGAGGAGGTAGTCCAGATGATTGGGTCACAAAAGCTTGAAGAAGCCCAGGACTGGACAATGCCCACTTGACTGGCTTTGACAATCCATGTCTGACACTTGGGGCATGGCCTAGGATGGACTGAGACTGCCCTGCCAACATGGGGACCCTACATTTTTGTCTGATACTTTTTCATTCTGGAATCTCTGTGCTGATTCCAGTGCAGGTCATAAACTGTTATACTGGGACGGATGAACCATGGGTTCTATTCCCAGTTCTTCTGTGGATTTCCTTCATTTCCCTGTGCTTCAGTTTCTCCATCTATAAAATATGGATAACACTGCTCTACAGCCAAAATGCTTCTGAAATAAATGTAGTCAAACTTTACTAATTCTGGGTCACTGAGAACGAAAATGATGCTTACAATTGTTGATTGGCTCTAGTTTTCAAGATATGCTATTGGGTCAGTATATACGACCCTTGACTTGGGAATGGCGGAGGATAAGTGAGTTATAAAGGGAAGGGATCTCAATTTAAACCAGAAATGACTAAAATACATCTTTGACTGGATCTATGAATAAATCTATGACTGGGTTTGGACAGTACTTGCTTTTTAGGCAAAACAATGAATGATGCAATCTGAAGCTGGTATTGCGTCATACAGGATATGAATTGCATCATGTTATTCCTAGAAGTCATGGATAATGCAATCATAACGAAGCTTACATCACTCTGCTGAACAAATTGCCCTATATCAGCTCTAGAAAACATACAGTGTCGTGCTCTCTTATTTGTCAGTGTTTGATTTTGCAAAGGGACACATTTCTGTTTAGCCAAAGTGAGCAGAGATGCCTCGTACTTGTGTGAACAGTGCAGATAACTTCTGCTATGTTTGTGGTGAAGTGACTTTTGCATCACAAAAGCGCAGTATAACCACTATGGTTAAGAAAGCCTATCACCTTTATTTTGGCTGCAAAATTGGAGATCAGGACAAGAGGTGGGCCCCACACATATGCTGCAACACTTGTGCAACAAATCTTCGCCAGTGGTTGAACAGGAAAAGGAAATCTATGCCTTTTGCAGTGCCAATGATTTGGAGAGAGCCAACAGATCATACCAGCAATTGTTACTTCTGCATGGTGCCTCCAGTTGGGAAAGGTGTGTCAAAGAAGAAAAAGTGGACTGTGCATTATCCAAACATTCCATCAGCTATACGCCCAGTACCCCACGGAGAAGGACTGCCGGTTCCTGATGCACCAGAATCATTCTCACTTGAGTCAGACGAGGAAGAGGAAGAGGATGAAACTTCTGGTCCTGAACCATCAATGTCACAGGACCCACATTTTCTCCCATCCTCCTCCTCTGAACCACACCTCATAACACAAGGTGAACTGAATGACCTTGTCAGGGATTTGGAACTACCCAAGAGTAAGGCAGAGCTGTTGGGCTCCAGACTACAGCAGTGGAATCTCCTGGCAGGTGATGTTAGGGTTTCCATGTTCCGTGACCGTCAAAAGGATCTTGTCCCATTCTTCTTCATGGAAGGTGATCTTGTAGCCTGCAACAACATCGATGGTGTGATGGCAGCCCTCAACATCGTTCACGATCCAGATGAGTGGAGACTGTTCATTGATTCATCGAAGACGAGTCTTAAAGCTGTTTTACTGCATAATGGCAATGTTTTGCCATCAATTCCAGTTGGTCATGCAGTCCATATGAAGGAAACCTATGACAACATGAAACAACTTTTGAGGTGCATAAACTATGACCAACATCAGTGGCAGCTTTGTGGCGATTTGAAGGTTGTTGCTCTCTTGCTTGGTCTGCAGGCTGGATACACAAAGTACTGCTGTTTTCTCTGCGAATGGGATAGTCGTGCAAGAGATTCCCACTACATCAAGAAAGATTGGCCACTCCGACAGTCATTGGAGCCTGGGAGGAAAAGTGTTCAGCATCCACCACTTGTTGAATCAAGGAAGATTTTGTTACCACCCTTACACATCAAGCTGGGTCTGATGAAGAACTTTGTCAAGGCCATTGACAAAACACAAGCAGCTTTCAAGTACCTCCGTGGAAAATTTCCAAGGTTAAGTGAAGCTAAGATAAAGGAAGGTGTCTTTGTTGGTCCTCAGATTCGTGAACTTCTTCGAGATGATGCATTTGACCATGCACTGCGTGGCAAGGAAAAGACGGCATGGAAAGCCTTCCAGTTAGTGGCAATAAATTTTCTCGGAAACAACAAGGCACACAACTACAGGTTGTTGGTGGAAAACCTCCTCAAGGCATACAAAAGCCTTGGTTGCAACATGTCACTAAAGATACATTTTTTGCACTCTCATCTAGATTTTTTTCCACCGAACTGCGGAGCAGTGAGCGACGAGCACGGCGAGCGATTTCACCAGGACATTGCAACAATGGAGAAACGCTATCAGGGCAAATGGAGCCCATCAATGCTTGCAGACTATTGCTGGACAGTGACAAGAGATGCTCCATTTAATGAATACAAGAGACAAGCCAAGAAGCGCCGAGTAGACACTGAATAGGACTAAACTATGTACATAATAGTTTTTTGCCTTTTGTTTCATAATAAATTTTATTTATATAACCCTTTTGCTGATTTTTAAAGTGTTACATAAACAGGACAGGTGAAATATTATCATGTAAAGCAACCATAAACACATGAAAAGACCTAGGTTTACAATTTATGATTAAAACTCTACTATCTACACAATATACATAGACATAAAATGTAAAAACTTAAATATCTTAGAAACAGTAGCCAATCAGTTGTTTTAATTGTCATATTTGAATTCAGCACATCAAAATACATAATAAATATCACATTTTATCTCTGAAGCAGACGACTTCTCAAAAATTGTAGACCAGTGTAATCAAACTTACCCTCCTTTCTAAAGTATTATTTTATCCTCAGAAGAAAAATCTATATATGTGCTAATCAATGTTATCTTATTCATCATTGACATATAATCTTGACCGCAGCCTGAAGTAAAATCTGAAACTCAGTCAATTTTAATTTTTGAAGATATCACTAAAGGAATCTCAGAGAAATTATTTCCATTTTTTTAAAGTATTTTTGAAAATGATAAGTGTGTGGGATTAACCTTTTGAATTACAGTGAGCAAGAATCCTAGAGTTTGTAGATTAGAAAAACTGCAGGAATGCGCTAAAAGAAGGTTAAAACGGAGAGAGTACAGACATCATGGCATTTGGTGGAGATAAGGTGATAATTAAGGACTGATGTCAGTTTGGGCATGATTCACAAGACCGTCAAAAGTCGGATGAGAGTGAGAACGTTGAACTGAAGAGGAACATACATTATATGTATTACTAGAAACAAAAGCTGACCCAGAAAATATACTTAGCTCTTTGAATCTAGTATTCAATGCTACTGCTTTACTGCAGAACCTTGGCGACTAAAATGAAAATAATAATCAAACCTGTGGTAAGAAATATAAGACCTTTCTTATGGACACACAAGAAACTTGGGTGCCTAGAGTTTGTCATCTATATAAATATTTAGGCCCCATCCACAGTTACCAATTAAGTCAATAGGAGCTGTGACCCAGATTTTTAAGGTGCCCAAATATAAATGTAGATAACTAATTTTAGGTACCCAAGTTTGATGAGGTTGACCACAGAACATTTCACAACCTTGCTTGAGGAAGATGGTAATAGGAACTCAGATAAAAATGCTAGCCAAGTGAAAAATCTACCATCTGATACCAGGACTAAATTGTAATCTGCATGTAGCTTGTATGCATTTGGGGCCAGATTTTCAAAAGTACTTAGACAAGTAAAGATGCAGATGGTGCCTAATGGAATGTTCAAAAGCACCTAAACAGGTTAGATTAATAGATTCCAAGTCCAGTCTGACGTCCTGTATAACACAGGCCACAGAGCTTCCCCAAAATAATTCCTAAAGTATATTTTTTAGAAAAACATCCAATCTTGATTTAAAATTTGTCAGTGATGGAGAATCCACTGTGACCCTTGATAAATCATTGCAATGGCTAATTACCCTCACTGTCAAATATTTACATCTTATTTCCAATCTGAATTTGTCTAGCTTCAGCTTCCAGCCATTGCATCATATTATACTTTTTCTGATAGACTGAAGAGCCCATTACCAAATATTTGTTCCTCATATAGGTACTTATAGACTGTGGTCAAGTGACTGCTTAACCTTCTCTTTGTTAAGATACATAGATTTCCTGAAAATAGGTTTGACAATAGTCAAGCAAGGCCTGGTAAAATATGAGTAAATTGAAGTGAGACAATTCAGAGGCAAGATGGAGATAAGTTAGGGCATAACCTCAGGTCAGGTTGTAAACATGTTTTGGTCCTAACAGGTTTTTGCAAGTGTTTTAGATAAAATGCTAATGCTTTGGAAAATGCTATCTATGTTGATAGTTATTGGTAAGACATTTACACAGATACTAATTAAAATGGTAATTAATGTTAAATAGCCAAGGAGAATGTAGAAAATATTTAATTATGATAACGGTAATATAAATATGTTAAAAGGTGAATTTAATGTTAATTAATTAAGAGAAGTTATTATAATTGATTATAAAAAGGGTAGCAAGCCAATTTTAGATTATACCCATTCTCCTCATTCAGGGACTGATCACGCCTGAATGCATCATTTCATCTTATGTATGCAATGTTGTTGTAGACATGTGGGTCACGGGATATTAGCGAGACAAGGTGGGTGAGCTAATATCTTTTATTAGAACAACTTCTGTTGGTGAGAGAGACAAATTTTTGAGCTTACACTGTGTAAGCTTGAAAGCTTGTTTCTCTCACCAACAGAAGTAGGTCCAATAAAAGATATTACCTCACCCGCTTGGTCTCTCTCATTTCATCTTAGAAAGAGTATAAATGCAGTGTACGGTTAAACTGTGATGCCTGTTTGCTTAACTAACTATTTTATATTAAATAAAATTTTTAATGTGATCAATCATTGTGTCATTCCCAGTCTGCCACTAAATTAAATTAGCTGTTGCCGCGCTGGAGGATGGAATCTTAAATAATTCCATTTGGTTTTATTCTTTAGCTTTAAACCACCAATTGGGAACACATAAAACAAAGGTAACAGATGCATAAAAAGGGGAATAGCCCTTTTAGCCACAGTGTTGCACTGGGAACTCATGTTAGCTAATTACCACCACCAGGTGGTTTTTTGCCACCCCAAGCATGGCAGTAAGGCGGCTTTTGGCGGCGCGCCTGCGGGTAGTCCGCTGGTCACGCCGATTCGGCGGCATGCCTGCTGGAGATCCGCCGGTGTCGCGCCTTTGGCGTCCCCGCCGCCAAATTGCCACCGAAGCCGCGGGACCGGCGGACCTCCCGCAGGCATGCCGCCGAAAGCAGCCTGACTGCCGCCCTCACAGGGACCGGCAGGTCGCCCCCTGCGGCTTGCCGCTCCAGGCACGCGCTTGCTGTGCTGGTGCCTGGAGTCGCCGCTGACCACCACAACCCCTAAATCTTTTTCAAAGTCACTGCTTCCCACGAGTCTTTCATTAGTTAGCCACAATCTAACAGCTTCAACAATAGGCTAGAATGATTCCGTAGCCTGGTGGTTAGAGCACTCACCCAGGCTGCGAGAAACACAGCATCCAGTCCCCCTGCTCTAATGACTTTTTAAATTATGGAGCCACAGTGAAACTGCTTAAACAAGAGAGACTGAGGGAGCCTCATATCAGAATATCCTATAACCTAGTGGTTAGGCACTGACGTAAGATGTCCTAGATCCTTGTTCAAATCCTTTCTCTCTGTCATGTAGAGGAGGGAATTGAAGCTGGGGCCTCCCCCAGCCCATGTGAGCCCTAGTTACTGGGCTAAAAGTTATAAGGGAGGTTCCTTTCCTCGCTCCCACACCCAGTTTCTTGTTAAAATGGCATAGGCCCCTAAAGCCAAGAGAGGCTTTGCTGTTAATCACATCCCCCAACTCCTTTAGCACCCTTGGATGCAGCGCATCTGGCCCCATGTACTTGTGCTCATCCAGCTTTTCTAAATAGTCCTGAACCACTTCTTTCTCCACAGAGGGCTGGTCACCTCCTCCCCATGCTGTGCTGCCCAGTGCAGCAGTCTGGGAGCTGACCTTGTTCGTGAAGACAGAGGCAAAAAAAGCATTGAGTATCATCAGGATCCTAAAATAGTGCAAATCCATACATCCTCACTAACCCACCCATTGGCTCTAAATACACATTGGATAAGATACTTGGCAAGATCTATCTCCAAACTGACACAGTGATCAGAGTTCTATGAGAGTTGACTCAATACAACTTTCTCTTTATCTTACTCAAAAATGGAAGGTTGGACACAGGATGATTATTGGCCAGGTCATTAAAGGCAAGCAATTGATATTTAAGCAGAGGTTGTACCAATGTTTCTGTGGTGTATTGAAAACTGTAGGCTGTCACTTTACATTTCAGGAGTTTTTTTCTTGGTCCTGTTGCAGGCTAGGGGGCTCTCAAAGGAAACATGTGATCTGGACCTAGCAGTAGTCAGTCAGCAGATAGCCAGCCATGAGAAAGGTGGATTGAGTTGCGCTGCTCTAATGTAGGGAGCAGCCTGCTTTGTATCTGTGATGTTCCCCTCTGGTGTTGTCTGGACCAGTGATCTCCTAGGCCACTCCAATCCTTGACTCTGGGAGCCAGCCTTACCCTGCTCTGCTGTGAGAACCCCACTCCTGGGCTGTTCACGCACAGCCTCTGGCATGTAAGCCACACCCAGCTACTTGCAACCAACTGACACTAGCCAATATCTCTGGTCCCAGATGCAAATCTAGGAACCTCTGTCTTGCAGTGTCCAGTTATGCTTGCTGGACGCTGCAAGCTTATATAAGTTCATCAATTTAAAAAAGAAATTGATATGTACCAGGCTTGTTATCCTAAAGGGAGTCTCTGACACACTTCAAACCAAACGCACTGCTTCAGGTAGAATAAACAGATTTATTAACTCTAAAGATAGATTTTACGTGATTATAAGTCAAAGCATAACAAGTCAGATTTGGTCAAATGAAATAAAAGAAAAACGCATTCTAAGCTGACCTTATCACTTTCAATGTCCTTTAAAACTTAGATGCTTCTCACCACAGGCTGGCTGGTTACTTTTCAGTCAGGCTCTCCTCTTTGATCAGCGTTTCAGTCGCTTGGTGGTGGTGGTGTCTGTAGATGTACGTGGAAGAGAGAGAGCATAGCAAAATGTCTCTCTCTTTTATCACTTCCTTTCTTTCTGTGACGTTGCACCCCATAATGCTTTATGGAAATATGTTTATGAATGTAAATATGACATAACTGGAATCTGTTTTATGCTACATATGCCATGTAACATATCTCTGTAAAGTTTATGATCCACTGAATATGTTCATCCTATTTGTATGCATGTGTCATTTTTGTATTCAAAGTTATGAATATTGGCTGTGTACTGGTTTAATTTTAAGTACCCTCAGTGAAGCAGTTGGTCAGCTTCCTGAGAAAAGACTCAGTAAGTGCCCAATCAAGAAACACTTAAGCTAACAATGAACATGGGGATGCCAATCTACATCTGAGCTTTCCCAGGAATGTGGCTTGGCCTGTACAGTTCTGAGTCATGCATAAACATGTGACTTACCCATGTGACTCCAAAACTCCATTTTGTAGCTGTAATTATGCACAGGTGCACCCCCAAAGGATACCTGAAGGAAACTGGAACAAAGGACAGTAACCACAGGGGGTGTGAGTGATTGCTGGACCCAGACTAGAAGGAGACTAGTCTGTAAAAGGAAGCTTACTGGAACACCTCTGAGGGTGAGGTTTTATCTGTGTTCAGTTTTCTTACTGTACTAAGCTTAGACTTGCGTGTTTTATTTTATTTTGCTTGGTAATTCCCTTTGTTCTGTCTGTTATTACTTGGAACCACTTAAATCCTACTTTTGTTTTTAATAACATCACTTTTTACTTATTAATTAACTGAGAGTATGTATTAATACCTGGGGGGGGGGGCAAACAGTTGTGCATATCTCTCTATCAGTGTTATAGAGGACGAACAATTTATGAGTTTACCCAGTATAAGCTTTATATAGGGTAAAATGGATTTATTTGGAGTTTGGACACCATTGGGAACTGGGCATCTGGGTGTTGGAGACAGGAACACTTCTTAAGCTGTTTTCAGTTAAGCCTGCAGCTTTTGGGAGACGTGGTTCCATCTTGGACCTGTTTTTGCAGGAGGCTAGCATGTCTGGCTCAAACAAGGCAAGTTCCTGGAGTCCCAAGCTGCCAGGGAAAATGGGCACAGGGGTGGTCTCAGCACATCAGATGGCAGTCCCAAGCGGGTTTCTGTGATCCAACCTGTCACACTTTCCTCTTGGCTTTGCCGCCCCTCCCTTCAGAGTCATGTGAGCATTACCTCATCGCAGTCCCAAACTGCCCGAAGGAAGGGGTCAAGTATCAGAGGGGTAGCCATGTTAGTCTGGATCTGTAAAAGCAGCAAAGAATCCTGTGGAACCTTATAGACTAACAGATGTTTTGCAGCATGAGCTTTCGTGGGTGAATACCCACTTCTTCGGATGCAAGGATGCAAAGGAAGGGGGTGACTCCCTCCAGGGTCTAACAGATTCTTTTGTTGCTGCCTAAGCCAGTGTCCATTGTTCCTGTGTTTGTCCCATCCATGCCCTGACGAGGTGTGAACTGCCCCTCTGTTCTTGGAGAGTTTTTGCCTGGGCTTGCTTTAAGCCATGAGGATACATTTTCAGCCTCATAACTATAGACATGAAATTATAACCTATAACCTTACTATAACATTAATGTAACAATTACTATAACATCACTATAACAACCATGCTCAGTGCATTATGAGCCGTCCGAAGACACCCAACATGACAAACTTTGCATTGGATACCACACAATCATTTTATAAAGGTGAACATGGGGGTGTAGAGTGTTCCCCCAGGGTACAGAGCATCACAGTCTCTCTCTGTTTTGGGGTGCTTGTGTAATATTGTTCTGAATGCCAATAAATACAGTAGCATTATGTTGCAACCTTCCAGTGAGAGTATTTTATATTTTTATCTAACATTATCTAACTGTATTTAAGCCATGCTCGTTTCCTTCAAATAAGTAAGCATCCTGCCCTATCTAAGAGAGATCTTAACAATCTCTACCAACAATTGACCCAGTAATTACTCATTGTTTTTTCACAAACCAGGAAAGATGCACACCAATCACACCCATTGCAAGGAACTACTAAACTGTGAAAATCCAAATGATGGTAAAGAAGAAAATGGAAGAGGGAGAAAACTATGGGAAGACTTGTTCAGGTCTGGTCTTACTTGCCAAAGAGTGGTAGCAGAGGGTGAAGGGCACGAGGAGGGGAATAACTCTGAGACCAGTTTCAACTAAATATAACAATGTTTAAAATTTCCTGTTGCTCTCTTTTCATCTTAGAATTCCTGCAAGGCATTGTTCATCTCTGGAAAATTCTAAGCCAATTTAGCCTGTTTAAGAAGAAGTTATTATTCCTTCAAAAATTCACACCAGAAGAATTATTCTTTATTAGCTATTTGTCTTGTTCAATATATTTCAGTCTGGGAGCACAAACAATCTATGTGATCTAAATCACCAATCACAGATAAAGAACAGTGAGTAGAGCTCTGAGGCATAGACTTGTATTAATTTTGATGGAATAAATGGGCCCAAGGAGTCATAGATAAAGATGGTGCTGCCATATCCAGTCATTACTAGAGTGAGGCACATGTGGAGAAGGCCTTCTGATGTCCATCAGAGGAGGGGATCTTTAAGATGGTGGTGACTATACAGATGTAGGAGAGCATGATCAGCAGCAAGATAGCTACAACAAAGATCAGAGAAATGAAGAGATCCATAATCTCAATGTGCTGTGTGTTGGAAAATGAGAGCTTCAGCAGTCAAGTGCTGTCACTGAAGAAATGATTTCACAGAATCATAGAATATCAGGGTTGGAAGGGACCTCAGGAGGTCATCTAGTCCAACCCCCTACTCAAACTAGGACCAATCCCCAGAGAGATTTTTGCCCCAGATCCCTAAATGGCCCCCTCAAGGATTGAACTCACAATGCTGGGGTTAGCAGGCCAATGCTCAAAGCATTGAGCTATCCCTCCCCCTGATTTATAATGTTGGAGCCACAGAAATACAGATAAGACTTCTGAACTGTTGGCAAAATGATGGCAAGGAATGCAGCCAACCAGGTCAGTACTAGCCGGACACAGATAGGGTCACTCATGATAGTGGCATAGTGCAGTGGCTGGCAAATTGCCACACAGCGGTAAGAATAAGGAACTCTGTACACCCCAGAGACAAGTACAGGTAGGACTGGGTCAAGCAGCCAGCATGGTAGATAGTATTATAGAATCATAGAATATTAGGGTTGGAAGAGAACTCAGGAGGTCATCTAGTCCAATCCCCTGCTCAAAGCAAGACCAACACCAACTAAATCATCCCAGCCAGGGCTTTGTCAAGCCAGGCCTTAAAAACCTCTAAGGATGGAGTTTCCACCACCTCCCTAGGTAACACATTCCAGTGCTTCACCACCCTCCTAGTGAAATAGTGTTTCCTAATATCCAACCTAGACCTCCCCCACTGCAACTTGAGACCATTGCTTCTTGTTCTGTCATCTGCCACCACTAAGAACAGCCTAACTCCATCCTCTATGGAACCCCCCTTCAGGTAGTTGAAGGCTGCTATCAAATCCCCCCTCACTCTTCTCTTCTGCAGACTAAATAAGCCCTGTTCCCTCAGCCTCTCCTCGTAAGTCATGTGCTCCAGCCCCCTGATCATTTTCTTTGCCCTCCGCTGGACTCTCTCCAATTTGTCCACATCCCTTCTGTAGTGGGGAGACCAAAACTGGATGCAATACTCCAGGTGTGGCCTCACCAGTGTCGAATAGAAGGGAATAATCACTTCTCTCGACCTGCTGGCAATGCTCCTATTAATACAGCCCAATATGCCATTGGCCTTCTTGGCAATGAGGGCACACTGCTGACTCATATCCAGCTTCTCGTCCACTGTAATCCCCAGGTCCTTTTCTGCAGAACTGCTGCTTAGCCAGTTGGTCCCCAGCGTGTAGCGGTGCATCGGATTCTTCCTTCCTAAGTGTAGGACTCTGCACTTGTCCTTGTTGAACCTCATCAGATTTCTTTTGGCCCAATCCTCCAATTGGTCTAGGTCACTCTGGACCCTATCCCTACCCTCCACCGTATCTACCTCTCCTCCTTGTGCACTCTGCTTGATACCGGCTGCCAACTAGACATCAAGCTGTTTGTCATAGGTTTCACCCCCACTCTGAACTTTAGGGGTCAGATGTGAGGACCTGCATGAGAACTCCTAAGCTTAATTACCAGCTTAGANATAATTCCTTCACTAAATACTCACTACCTTGTTTGATTCCTGATTCCTTTTCCTCTCCGTCCAGAACTGAAACTGACCCAAGACAAAGGGAACTTCCCTCCTTCTTTTTGAAACTTCTTGTCCCCCCATTGGTTCCTTTGGTCAGGTGTCAGCTAGGCTAGGTGAACTTCTTAACCCTTTACAGGTAAAAGAGGCATTAACCCTTAACTATCTGTTTATGACAGTCTAGGTCACTCTGGACCCTATCCCTACCCTCCACCGTATCTACCTCTCCTCCTGGGGCACTCTGCTTGATACCGGCTGCCAACTAGACATCAAGCTGTTGATCACTACCTGTTGAGCCCGACAATCTAGCCAGCTTTCTATCCACCTTATAGTCCATTGATCCCATCCATACCTTTTTTAACTTGCTGGCAAGAACACTATGGGAGACAGTATCAAATGCTTTGCTAAAGTCAAGATATATCACATCCACTGCTTTCCCCATATCCACAGAGCCAGTTATCTCATCATAGAAGGCAATCGGGTTGGTCAGGCATGACTTGCCCTTGGTGAATCCATGTTGATTGTTCCTGATCACCTTCCTCTCCTCCAAGTGCTTCAAAATGGATTCCTTGAGGACCTGTAGTTCCCCGGGTTCTCTTTCTTCCCCATTTTATATATGGGCATTATAGTTGACTTTTTCCAATCATCCAGGACCTCCCCCGATCGCCACAAGTTTTCAAAGATAATGGCCAATGGCTCTGCAATCACATCAGCCAACTCCCTCAGCACCCTTGAATGCATTAGAGCTGGCCCCATGGACTTGTGAATGTCCAGCTTTTCTAAATAGTCCTTAACCTGTTCTTTCACTACTGAGGACTGCTCATCTCCTCCCCATACTGTGTTGCCCAGTGCAGCAGTCTGGGAGCTGACCTTGTCTGTGAAGACCGAGGCAAAAATGCATTGAGTACTTCAGCTTTTTCCACATCATCTGTCACTAGGTTGTCTCCCCCATTCAGTAAGGGTCCAACACTTTCCCTGACCTTCTTCTTGTTGCTAACATACCTCTAGAAACCCTTCTTGTTACCCTTCACATCCCTTGCTAGCTACAGCTCCAATTGTGCCTTGGCCTTCCTGATTACATGCTCTAGCTCTTCCCTGCATGCTCTAGCAATATTTTTATACTCCTCCCTAGTCATCTGTCCAAATGTCCACTTCTTGTAAGCTTCCTTTTTGAGTTTAAGCTCACCAAAGATTTCACTGTTAAGCCAAGCTGGTCGCCTGCCATATTCGCTATTCTTTCTGCACTTCGGGATGGTTTGTTCCTGCACCCTCAATAAGGCTTCTTTAAAATACAGGCAGCTCTCCTGAACTCCTTGCCCCCTCACATTAGCTTCCCAGGGGATCCTGCCCATCAGTTCCCTAAGGGAGTCTAAGTCTGCTTTTTCTGAAGTCCAGGGTCCGTAATTTGCTATTCTCCTTTCTTCCTTTTGTCAGGATCCTGAACTCAACCATCTCATAGTCACTGCTGCCTCGGATGCCACCCACTTCTACTTCCCCTAGCAATTCTTCCTTTTTTGTAAGCAGCAGGTCAAGAGGAGCATGGCCCCCAGTTGGTTCCTCCATCACTTTTACCAGGAAGTTGTCCCCAACACGCTCCAAAAACTTCCTGGATTGTCTGTGCATTGCTGTATTGCTCTCCCAGCAGATGTCAGGGTGATTGAAGTCCCGCATGAGAACCAGGGCCCATGATCTGGAAACTTCTGTTAGTTGTCCAAAGAAAGCCTCGCCTACCTCATCCTTCTGATCCGGTGGTCTATAGCACACACCCACCTCGACATCACCCTTGTTGCTCTCACCTCTAAACTTAACTCAGAGTCTCAACAGGCTTTTCTCCAGTTTCATACTGGAGCTCTGAGGAATCATACCTCTCTTTTACATACAATGCAACTCCTCCACCTTTCCTCCCATACCTTAAATTCCTGAACCGTTTATACCCATCCATGACAGTGCTCCAGTCATTATTTCTGGAGAGCAGGTCTACCAGCATCCTGGGGGCCACAGTGGAGGTAACCAGGAGTTCCACCAGGGCAAAGTTACATAAGAACATAAGAGCAGCCATACTGGGTCAGACCAAAGGTCCATCTAGCCCAGTATCCTGTTTTCTGACAGTGGCCAATGCCAGGTGGCCCAGAAGGAATGAACAGAACAGATAATCATCAAGTGATCCCTGTCGCCCATTCCCAGCTTCTGGAAAACAGAGGCTAGGGCAGGGGTATTCAGGACACATTTTTGGTGGCCTCAGAGTGTGGCCACCAACGCTTACTGGTGGCTGCTCTCATACATTTTCCTAAAATAATTAATTAGCTGTAGGAAAAACAAATAAATATGCACATACACACATCCAAATCATTGTAATTTAATTATTGCTAGCTAGTAAGTCTGCTGTGAAAAGTGATATTAAAAAAACATACAAGTGTCACTTTTCACAGCAAATTTACGCAGCCCTGGCAAGCCTAGGGACAAATTAAACCCTGGATGGGAGGTTGGGGGAGGCAGCAGGGGCCAGGGATGATGGGTATGGGTGGGTGGGGGCATAGGCGCCAACTTTCTCCGGCGCTGGTGGGTGCCCGCACCCTCCTCCCCTTTCCCTGTCCCTGGCCCTGCCCCGACTCCACCCTTTCCCCGCCCCTGGCCCCGCCCCATTCCAACTCAATCCCCAAAGTCCCCGCCCTAACTCTGCCCCCTCCCTGCCCCTATTGGATCCCTTCCCCAAATCCCCGACCCGGACCCGCCTCTTCCCCCAGTGTGCCGCGTTCCCCCTCCCCTCCCTCCCTGCCCCGCGAATCAGCTGTTTCGCGGCGCAAACGCTGGGAGGGAGGGGGGAGAAGCAGGACGCGGCGGCGTGCTTGCAGAGGAGATGGAGGTGGAGGTAAGCTGGAGCAGGAGAGGCGGGGCGGGGCGGGGAGCTTCCGGTGGGTGCTGAGCACCCACCAATTTTTTTCCGTGGGTGCTCCAGCATGGAGTCGGCATCTATGGGTGGGGGGGAAGGGAAGCAACAGGAGGCTGGAGCCTGAAGCCCCACAGCCAGAGACTGAAGCCCCATGGCCAGGAGATGGGGCCTGGGGATGGAGCCCAAAGCCATGTGGCTGGAGCCTGGGACCTGCTGCCCTGCAGCTGGAGATGAAGTCCAAAGCCCCATGGCCAGAGCCTGCCATCCTGCCACCCCAGGACTGAAGCCCAAAGACTGAGCCCCACCGCCCCGGGAAGGTGGGAAAATCATGGGCTGCCTGCTCCTCCAGGGTTGTGCCCCAGGTGTCTCCGGGGGGGCAGGGTCCAACCCCTGCTGGTGGCCCCAGCAACCAACAAGGTGGAGCATCCAGGAGCAACCGGGGTGTGCAGGCACAAGTCAGACCATGTCACAGCAATGTTAACCATGTTTCCCATCATTGTTAGCAGGTAGACAACAGAGAAGAAGATGAAGAACCCCAGTGTGATACTTGCAGAGGTTTGGGAATCCCAGGAGAATGAATTCCCTCACCATGGTGTGATTCTCCATCTTCTGTTTGTCCACTTCACCTGTTACCTGTGAACAAAAGTACCACCCCAAAAGGGAACAGCAATCAGAAAAAGGCTAACCAAACTATTTCCAATCCAAAACAATGGTTAGAGTGTTCATAATCTAGAATAGTTAAAGTATGATCACAAAAACTATTCATAAATTGCTTTTACAAATTACATACAAGCCTTGTGACTGAATATTTCAATGTATTCACCAAATATTTTTCTTACACTGTTGATTCTGTGTAGGTACCAGTTGTAGCTTCATAGTGAAAGTTCAGTTGAATTTGCACTTAATATAGGGAGTTAACTCTTTGTTATATATGAAAAATACAGTATATGTTCTCCACAATTACAGTAAATACTCAGACTACATTATAAGTTTTCAGAAACTTTACAAGTCAATCCATTAATTAGGTTAGTACTTAAAAATAATTTAAAATGGGCCTTTTAAGAAATTTAGCATTCAGTGTCAAACCATTTTTGGCCTGTAATGATCTCAGGAATCAAATGATAAAAGACTCTTTAGACTTCCCACATAGTTAAAACTCACTAAAATCTTGTATCTAGTCTACATCTATATAGGAAAGGGCAAAAAACAGGGGAATTTGGAAGATAAGAGGAAGGGGGTGCATACTTCAGTTGCTTTTCAGTGCTCTGGAGAAATATAGCAGCTGTATAACCAGTTTAACTGACCAATATGCTCTGGCTGCTGTGCACTGCTCTAGAGTAGCATAAAGCAGCCAGAAAGTACCAGTTCATCTGCCCTAAGATGTAGGCCTCCTTTTTGGAAAATAGGGTTAGAGAAGGAAATAAATTATTAGGTTGAAAACATAGTGTGGATGTTAAGTAAGATAAGTAAGCCAAGAATACAATGTCTGAGCCAACTAAGATAAGAGGGAAAACCCAGAACTATTTACAGTAAACTAGATAACAAGGGACAAAGAATGTAGAAATGAGGTAAAGAGCAAGTCAAATCATGATCAGTGTGTGGATGTACAGTAAAGGCAATACGATGTGTAATGTATATAAAGGGAGACGATTTCAGTGTAACTTTGGAGCTGTACTTTCCTTGCCCTGCACCCATCCTCCCTACATTTGAGTCAGACCAACTCAGTGTATCATTGTTGTATGTAACTTGCCATTTGTATAGACAATATTTTTGTTAGTACAGTAACTCCCCACTTAACGTCCTCTCATTTAACATTGTTTCGATGTTACGTCCCTGCTCCATTACAGAACATGCTTGTTTAAAGTTGTGCAATGCTCCCCTATAACGTCATTTGGCCACCTGCTTTGTCCACGGCTGGCAGCCCCCCTATCAGCTCCCCTATGCCCCCCCCAGCTGCCCGCCGGCTGGGGGGAGGAGCAAGGACACAGTGCGCAGCCTCCCCTCTCCTTCCCCAGCCTCCTGAACACTGCAAACCAGCGAGGACGCGGCATGTGGAGTAAAGGGGGAGGAGGTGGAGCGGGGGGGGGGGGGGGGAAAAGGGGGGTTAAGGGGGGGGGCTGGGGGGAAGGGGTGGAGTGGACAGGCCAAGGGTTGAGCTCCCTGCCCTTGGCAAAGTCGGTGCCTGTGCTTCCAAGAACAGCAAGAGGAGCAGCCAGACAATCCCCCCTCTTCCACTCTCCGACTCCACCACCTCAACCAAGCTTCATACTCAGCAATGATGATTATAGTATTACATTGTTTCTTTAAAATTGTTTAAAACTTATACCTGTATTAAATTGCTTGTTTAAAATGTATATAATGCCTTTTGTCTGGCAAAAAAAAACCCTGGAACCTAACCCCCCCTATTTACATTAATTCTTATGGGGAAATTGGATTCGCTTAACATCGTTTCACTTAAAGTTGCATTTTTCAGGAACATAACTACAACGTTAAGTGAGGAGTTACTGTATCAGTCATCATTTGGGGTCAGTTAATGCTGCATTCTAGCTAAGGCACATGTTATTCAAAACAATTTTGGCTAGTGTCAGACTACCAATATTGAATTCTAACAGCAATATTTAATAAATTGGTTATTGTCCATTCTAAAAAACAGCATCTACAAAAAACAACTGGCTCTACAACAACTACTGGTGTATCACAAAGCAATGCAAACCTAAAGATCACCGCACCCATCTTTTTATTCCAAGAATATTGTCAACATCACAACTCCAGTGGCCACAATAATTCAGGCCAATCCAATGGAACAAAGAAGCTAGCCGCCTCTGTCTCCTGCTCTGAGAAGCTTATCAGATGGTAACAACCAGCAGTAAGGGCAACCTAGAACTTGGCTGGACAGTACTGTGCAGTAAATTTATATATGAAGGCCTCATTTGTAATGTCATTATTCCAAATTTCTGTTTTACTCCTCATTTACATAAAATTGTGAAATATATTGTAATAGTGCCTATTTCAGTTTTTTTAAATGGTTTTAAAACTACACCCCTCAATCAAAGTCCCAGACCTAACATTCCCAGGCCCACAATAGAGGACTAAAATCAATTAACTGAAAAGAATTGTCCACAGGTTGTATGAGGGAATGTGCAGACAGGGCCGGCTTCAGGCACCAGCGCAGCAAGCAGGTGCTTGGGGCAGCCAAGGGGAAGGGGCGGCATGTCCGGCTCTTCGGCGGCAATTCGGTGGCGGGTCCCTCAGTCCCTCTCAGAGGGAAGGACCTGCCAACAAATTGCCACTGAAAAATGAAGCGGAGGCGGTAGAGCTGCCGCCGAAGTGCCGCCGATCGTGGCTTCTTCTTTTTTTTTGCCGCTTAGGGTGGCAAAAACGCTGGCACCACCCCTGTGTGCAGACCATTGAACATATGGAGCATGAATGTATGGATGAATAAAGCAAAATGGCCATAAAACAGTGTTTAGCCTGCTGGGTCATTTTCAGTTCATACATTATGCTTTTCCAGGATGATGGGTAAACATCCTCCCCATAAAAAGACAAAAAGTAGGGGAATGTAGTAGAGAGAGAGAGAGAC
This sequence comes from Platysternon megacephalum, assembly GCA_003942145.1. Lineage (NCBI taxonomy): Eukaryota > Metazoa > Chordata > Testudines > Platysternidae > Platysternon > Platysternon megacephalum. Next base: position 120,253 of record QXTE01000342.1, read on the forward strand.
ATCCTGGAGCATTGGGCCTGGTGGAAGGTCTGAGGCTTCATTGACAATAAACTTGGCCGAGCGCCTTCACCACCAAACCATGCCTGTGGTCTTCCTTTATAAGTAACATCAAAGTCTGCTGAACAAACATGCTGCACTATCTACTAACAATATTGCAGATCCAAGAACAGAAGCACTGAGCAGCCTGAACAGTGTCACTAAGGCAATGGCCTTCAGCACTTAACACTAGGTAGTACTCTCGAGGTCTGCTAAACCAGCTATCTGTATAGAGCTGGACGGAAAGAACACAAACATGCAAGCCAACTGACAACACCGTGAATAGTAGGAACAATGGTGGAGATGATATGCTAGGGACCATGTCTTTGAGAGAATATGGGGCCAATTGCCACTTTGGAGGCATTGGTCTCGACAACAAAGGGTCATGCCAGGTTCGGATGGACCAGGATTGGGGCAATGGTAAAGGTAATCTTGAGCCAGACGAATGCTTGTTAGGCCTCTGGAGACCAGGTGAAGGTGGTTCTTGTGGAGAAGCACTATCAATAGGGCAATTTGGCATGAAAATCTGGAGATGAAGCATCTATAAAAGTTAGTGAGCCCCAGGAAGCATTGTAGCTTCTTGATGTTTTTTGTGGGGGTGCACAACTCCATACTACATCCACCTCTTGGGGTCCATTCAGAGCCCACCGGTGGACAGGATGTAACTCAGGAACTCCATGAAGCCCTGGTCAAAACTCACTTTCCCAGCTTTGATACAAACCATGTTGGTGGAACCATTCCAGGGCCGACTGACCGGACGTGCTGGGGGTGTTGCTCAGGATCCTCAGAAAAGATGAGGATGTCATCTAGGTAGACTATGATGTACAAGTGTAGGATGTCAAGGTGACCTTATTCATGAAGTTCTGGAATGTTGCAGGGGCATTTGTGAGACCAAATGGCATTCATAGTGGCCGTACCGGGTTCAAAAAACCTGACCCAGGTTGCAGGTCAATTTTCATGAATACCTGGGTTGATCATACAATAGTTCTGGAATGAGTGGAATGAGTGGAAGCGGGTATTGATTCCTGATGGTAACCTGATTGAGGGCTTGGTAATCCATGAATAGGTGCAGGGTTCCATCTTTCTTTTTAACAGACAGAACTGGGGCCCTGGCAGCAGAGGTAGATAGATGTATAAAACCCTTGGCCAAATTCTCCTGGAGATAGGAATGCAGGGCAGGCAGCTCAGTTCCAACATCACATAGATACAGCCAAACAGCATCCTAGCCCCTGGTTGCAGCTCAATCCCAGCATGGTGGTAGGGTGCCAGCATTCTTCTTCTCGAAGACATCACCATAGATGCTGTACTGGGGAGGGCGGTGTTGAAGTAAACTCATGGTTTTCCCACCTGACCCACAGTCAGGGACAGGGGGTGCACCTTTTTCTTGGGTTCATCAGATGGTGTGCAGGCAGACTTGCTCACAGAACTTGGAGTAGAAGCTAAGCAGGTGCTCATGCCAAAGGATTTGCAGATCATGAGCCACCAGCCATGAAATGCTAAGGATTATGGGGAAGAGTGGTGGGTGGATCGTCCTGAACTGAAGACCTCCCTGATGGTCCTGAACGACAAGTTCCAGAGGCACTTTCTCCTGGATCACAGGCCCTGATGACAGGAGTGAGCCATCTTTAGTTTTCACTAGGTGAGGGACAGTCTTTTGTTGAACCAGAATACCCAGGGCTTGGGCTGTATCAGCATCTATGAAGCTGTCTGCTGCCCTGGAATCCACCAGTGCCCACTGTGGCAGAATTTGGTAAGGCTCCCCTGGAACACAAAGGCAGACCTGGACTTTAAGGTGGGTGAAGGGTTCACCATGCCGGGGGCATGTCTTGGTAAGGAGTAGGGGGGCATTATTTCAGGGCTCACCCTGACCAACCCCTTCTACTGGGTTTGGGTGTGGTTGTTTCCCAAACTGCATAGTACTAGACCTCAGGGTGGTCAGTTGGCAAGAGCATGGCTGGATCCTCCACAGTAAAAACACAGCCTGTGGTGGCGGTGATGCTTTTTTCCCTCAGAGTGGTCACTATACAGCTGCATGCGTTCAGGGTCCGGGTTGGAGATCCATGCTGTTCCGTGGGCACTTCCTGGAATGCCCTGTCGGTTTATATAGTGTGGAGAGCCAATCAGGAGCCAGGAAGCTGCTGCCTGACAGACTACTGGCAGGCTAGTGAGGACTTGGATTCCATCTACAAAGACCCTATGCAAACTCACTTCCTCTGTGCACATCCCATCTGCTCAGGCTGTGGGCAGAGATTTGACTTAAGGGCAATAAAGATAATGTTTCATGTCTCAGAAGTAGCAACCCCAAACTCCCACGGAAATCAGTGGGAGTTAAGAGCACTTAGCACCTTTCAGGATATGGCTCCATATGCAAGGAATAAATAATATCATTCTTACCACCTAACGTCCTCTTCCCTTCTTATTTCTGACCTTTTATGGTCCCTCTTTTGCCATCTCTTTTTCTGTCTCTTTTTTTATTACTATTTTGCTCATATTCCTGCACTGGTATTTCACATTTGATAAAAAATTACTATTATTAATATTTAATTTAATTAATAATTAATTCTCCTATTTCATTACTTGAGATGCTCCCTGCCTGGAGAGAGTGAGCTGAGCCAGCCCTTCTTTGGAATGTGGACTTCACAACCTGCAGCTTATGGAAATAATCATTTTTTCATGTAATCTAATGTATGCCTCACTTCTTATTCCAATTTGGAGAGGCAAGAGACGGGCACAAGCATTTCCTTACTGATGTAAGTATGCTATAAACTTGGTCCCCTGACATTTATTTTTCCTGTTCCTCTTCCTCACCAGCAAATATCTTCTCTTTGGAATGATTTTATGTCCTAGGCGAACCCAGGCAATATTCAAGGTAGCCCCTTATGACTTATGTCTTCACCTAACTTGGCTCCTGAGTTTCTAAACTCTTTTGCTGACTTCCTTAAATTACAGATCCACAGGAGGCCTTGTGGCTAACCCTGGACCCATCCTGGACCACAGTATCAACTAAAACATCAGCTCAGATGTCTAACTGGGACATCTCCCATGTAGAAGTAGCATACCCATGGAATTACCAGGGAGAAGGAGCTCAGGGTGAGGAAAACTCTACAAAGGTCCCCAACAGAGTCCCTCCCAAAATCTTTCCATGAAGGGGATAGGATTTGACACCACAAACATATGTGAAGAATGAGCCTTCATAGATTCATAGAGTCCAAGGCCTGAAGGGACCATTGTGATCATCTAGTCTGACCTCCTATATAACACAGGCCACAGAACTTCCCTGAAATAATTTCTAGACAATATATTTCTAATTGGTAGAGCACATCTGTGACATTGAGCCAGAAAGGGTTAAGCAACTAGCAGGCTAAATGACCCAAATTCAACCTTTAAAAACATATTAGAAAAGTGTATGAATGTTAATTAGGGCCATTTCATGTTAGATAGACTAGAGCTTTGAAATGCAAGCCTGTACTGTTAGAGAATTAAAGGTAATACTAATTGTATGTGTTTACTTATATCTTGTTAGCTGTTAACCATGTAAACAAACGGTTCCTGTCTGTTACTATATTTATTGATTCAGAGATCAAAAGGGAATATTAATATTTAGATGAAACTTGGGTGTAATAATTTCATTGTCTAGATCTCTCTTTGAAGTTTGTAATAAACTGTCTATGAACTGCTTAATGGATAATTACCTTACACTGATGAATGCAAATAGTTACCTGTATATGCTTAGGAGGTCTACTTGAAAGCTAGGATAATTGCCTGTTGTTCACCCAAGGACTGCAGGCTGCTAACCAACTATAAAAAGAACTCTAGGGCCCTGATCCTTTCATCTCAGATCTGCTTAAGTTTCATCAGGGGAAGTTTGAGATGCAAGACTGAGGTCTCCAGTCTCATCTAGATCACCCTGATATTGGACATGGAACTGTAACCTATGGACTAATTCTGAAAGGACTTTTTGCAACTCTAAAGTGTGAATGAAACTGACCTAAGAATTATATTCACATCTGTATGTATAATGATCTTTTAACCAATACTTTCTCTCTTTTCTTTTTTAATAAATTTTCGTTTCGTTAATAAGAATTGGCTGCAAGCGTGTATTTGGGTAAGATCTGAAATATTCATTAACCTGGTGGGTAATGTGTCTGATCCTCTGAGATTGGTAGAACTTTTTTATATGATGAACAGGATTTTCAATAATCCCCTCATCATATTTGATTTGGCGCTCTAGGTGGGAGCTCAAGGTTGGGTTGCTTTAAGGAAACTGTATTTCTGACTTCTGGGTAACCAGTAAGGTATTGTGGAAGCTGTTTTGTTGTAAGCTCAGTGAATCTAAGTATTAGAATAATCACCATTTTGGGGGATTCTTTGCAATTTGCCCTGATTGCCCATCTCAGAGTGGCCCCCTTGGGGCCCCAGTCACAACATCTATGTTTCTTTGTACTGACTCAAGGTCCCCTGGCTCCTCCCTCCCCAGTTCCTGGCATCACAGCTCCATTGGAACTGCATTCTCATGACCTCCCATGCCTGAGGCTGCCTCTGTGGAGAGTTGTAGAAAGATGTGGGAGGAGGAGCCCCTGTAGTGCAATTCCAAAAGAGCTGTGATTATCCCAGTCTAGATTAATTTTTCTGACTAACCTCCATGAACTGGAGGGATCATGATGTGGCCCCATCTCCAGATACAGCTACTCAAATCTGTTCTGCAATCCCCACCCCCACCCCATGCATGCAAGGAGTGTAACCTTCTGCCAGGAGGAGTCAGCAGCAACAAAGGCCAGGTTCAATATCTAGGGGTTCCTCTTAATAATATAACACAGAACCAGCTCAAGCCCTCACCCGGTGATCTGGGAAAATGTCACACCACCCGTGGGCACCTCTAAGAGACAATACTTCCCCACTCCCAAGCACTGAGTCTGTGTTAACAAACAAGAACATTTATTAAAAGGGAAAGGGAACCCAGCATTAGTTTGTTAAAATGCCACAACCACATTCAAAAGCATGTGACCATAAGCAAACCCGACCCCACAGTGTGTTGGGCAAGGTCCTTTGCCTCAGTTTCCAATCTTGCGTGTGAAAGTCCAACAAATGATTTAACACATCACTTCCCCTCTCCCTCTGCTGCACCCCACTCACAGTTGCTGTCCTTGGTTAGCAAAGACCCAGAGTTCAGAGGTGTGTTCACAGGGGTTCACCTCCCACCCCTGCAGGGAGGGGGATCAAACAATGCCTCTGCTGATGCCTCTGCAACTGGCTCACAGCTGCCACTGCCTCTCTACCACTGCTAGCCACTGCCACTCTGCTGCCACTGGCCACCACTGCTTCCTGCTCCCCCGATGTCACCGTCTGAGGTTCCACCACTGAACACGGTTCTTAGTGAATTCAGCAGGGAATGGGGAACCTCACAGTCAATGAAGTCTCTGTGTTGTCTTTCACTGTCCCCATGCAAGGACTAAGGATTAGCTTCTAGACCCATTCAGCAGTGATGTCAGCACTAGGAATCACCAACCAGAAACAAGGGCTTTTAATTGAGTCTAATTAGCTCTGCCATTAACCACTAGAGAGGGCAGGTCAAAGAGTGTCTAGAACTCTTTAGGTAGAGACCACCCCCACCATGAGGAACACCTGTCCCCACCCACTCTCAGCTTCCCTGGAATTTGGCATCCCTTTCTTTGCTTAGCAAGTGAGGTTCAGTTCAGGATGACCCCCTTAATCAGGGCAGGCCAAGCACAGTTCTGCTGCCCTTTACTCAGACAGTAAGCATGACAACATTTCATTACCCCTGCATTCAAATACTAGAGTGATTTGTAATCCAAAACCAGCCAAAATCGATCATTTTGGCAAAGCATCATGCTGCACCTAGGCATGTCTATGAAAACACAGTCTGCTCTTTAAGTCTTTCCCCCCAGAGCGTCACTAGATGTCAGGAGAGAGCTCATTCAGACTCTGCTTACAGGAGGAAAAACAGTTCATGGAGGAATATGCTTTAGGTCTAGCATAGAATAATAGAAGATTAAGTTGGAAGAGACCTCAAAGCAGGACCAACCCCAAATAAATCATCCCAGCCAGGGCTTTGTGAAGCTGGGACTTAAGAACCTCTAAGGATGGAGATTCCACCATCCCCCTAGGTAACCCATTCCAGTGCTTCACCACTCTCCTAGTGAAATAGTTTTTCTTAATATCCAACCTAGACCTCCCCCACNCCAGCACCCTAATCATTTTCATTGTCCTCCACTGGACTCTCTCCAATTTCTTCACATCCTTTCTGGAGTAGGGGGGCCCAAACTGGACGCAATACTCCAGATGTGGCCTCACCAGTGCCGAATAGAGGGGAATGATCACGTCCCTTGATCTGCTGGCAATGCTCCTACTAATGCAGCCCAATATGCCGTTAGCCTTCTTGGCCACCAGGGCACACTGTTGACTCATATCCAGCTTCTTGTCCACTGTAATCCCAGGTCCTTTTCTGCAGAACTGCCGCTTAGCCAGTCGGTCCCCAGCCTGTATCAGTGCATGGGATTCTTCCATCCTAGCAGATCTGTATTTTAAGCAGATCTGGCTGTATTTTAAAGAATCCTTATTTAGGTAGTAGGAACAAACCATTCCGATGTGTAGAAAGAATAGTAAATATGGCAGGCGACCAGCTTGGCTTAACAGTGAAATCCTTGCTGATCTTAAACACAAAAAAGAAGCTTACAAGAAGTGGAAGACTGGACAAATGACCAGGGAGGAGTATACAAATATTGCTCAGGCATGCAGGAGTGAAATCAGGAAGGCCAAATCACACTTGGAGTTGCAGCTAGCAAGAGATGTTAAGAGTAACAAGAAGGGTTTCTTCAGGTATGTTAGCAACAAGAAGAAAGTCAAGGAAAGTGTGGGCCCCTTACTGAATGAGGGAGGCAACCTAGTGACCGAGGATGTGGAAAAAGCTAATGTACTCAATGCTTTTTTTGCCTCTGTCTTCACGAACAAGGTCAGCTCCCAGACTGCTGCACTGGGCAGCACAGTATGGGGAGAAGGTGACCAGCCCTCTGTGGAGAAAGAAGTGGTTCGGGACTATTTAGAAAAACTGGACGAGCACAAGTCCATGGGGCCGGATGCGCTGCATCCGAGGGTGCTAAAGGAGTTGGCGGATGTGATTGCAGAGCCATTGGCCATTATCTTTGAAAACTCATGGCGATCGGGGGAGGTCCCGGATGACTGGAAAAAGGCTAATGTAGTGCCCATCTTTAAAAAAGGGAAGAAGGAGGATCCGGGGAACTACAGGCCAGTCAGCCTCACCTCAGTCCCTGGAAAAATCATGGAGCAGGTCCTCAAGGAATCAATTCTGAAGCACTTAGAGGAGAGGAAAGTGATCAGGAACAGTCAGCATGGATTCACCAAGGGCAAGTCATGCCTGACTAACCTAATTGCCTTCTATGAGGAGATAACTGGGTCTGTGGATGAGGGGAAAGCAGTGGATGTGTTATTCCTTGACTTTAGCAAAGCTTTTGATACGGTCTCCCACAGTATTCTTGCCGGCAAGTTAAAGAAGTATGGGCTGGATGAATGGACTATAAGGTGGATAGAAAGCTGGCTAGATCGTCGGGCTCAACGGGTAGTGATCAACGGCTCCATGTCTAGTTGGCAGCCGGTTTCAAGTGGAGTGCCCCAAGGGTTGGTCCTGGGGCCGGTTTTGTTCAATATCTTCATTAATGATCTGGAGGATGGCGTGGACTGCACTCTCAGCAAATTTGCAGATGACACTAAACTGGGAGGAGTGGTAGATACGCTGGAGGGTAGGGATAGGATACAGAGGGACCTAGACAAATTAGAGGATTGGGCCAAAAGAAATCTGATGAGGTTCAACAAGGACAAGTACAGAGTCCTGCACTTAGGATGGAAGAATCCCATGCACTGCTACAGACTAGGGACCGAGTGGCTAGGCAGCAGTTCTGCAGAAAAGGCCCAGGGGTTACAGTGGACGAGAAGCTGGATATGAGTCAACAGTGTGCCCTTGTTGCCAAGAAGGCTAAAAGCATTTTGGGCTGTATAATTAGGAGCATTGCCAGCAGATCGAGGGACGTGATCTTTCCCCACTATTTGGCATTGGTAAGGCCTCACCTGGAGTACTGTGTCCAGTTTTGGGCCCCACACTACAAGAAGGATGTGGAAAAATTGGAAAGAGTCCAGAGGAAGGCAACAAAAATGATTAGGGGGCTGGACCACATGATTGATGAGGAGAGGCTGAGGGAACTGGGATTATTTAGTCTGCAGAAGAGAAGAATGAGGGGGGATTTGATAGCTGCTTTCAACTACCTGAAAGGAGGTTCCAAAGAGGATGGATCTAGACTGTTCTCAGTGGTGGCAGATGACAGAACCAGGAGTAATGGTCTCAAGTTGCAGTGGGGGTGGTTTAGGTTGGATATTAGGAAAAACTTTTTCACTGGGAGGGTGGTGAAGCACTGGAATGTGTTACCTAGGGAGGTGGTAGAATCTCCTTCCTTAGAGGTTTTTAAGGTCAGGCTTGACAAAGCCCTGGCTGGGATGATTTAGTTGGGGTTGTTCCTGCTTTGAGCAGGGGGTTGGACTAGATGACCTCCTGAGGTCCCTTCCAACCCTGATATTCTATGATCTGTCTCTGGCAAGCATGGGCCAGCTGAATGAAATGCCTTTCAGTGAGTGTGAAGGCTGCAGTGGGGAGTTTGCCCTCTCCAGCTCCAGTAGAAAATGCGATCAGTAATTGAAGACATCAGGCTGTCTCTGCAGCTCTGAGCTGTTAGAGCTGCAGAACCATAAACTGACCAGAAATTCTTCCGGAGTTCAGTCTTTAGAATCCTTCAGAATTCTGTTATAAAGGAATGCAAAATTATAGCCTGGTCCGTAGTACAAGGATGGATGTGCATTAGTAACCAGGCTGTTGCATTCTCATCTGACCTGGTTATAGCAAATGCAAGCAAGCAGCTCCCACACAGAAGCAGCTTTTCTCACCTTTAACTATGTGTAAATGATGTTCGTGTGTCTACATCCACCCCACTGTCTAAAAAGGGATGTCTCAGTGTATTCTGGGAAAATCTGGGTACAATCCCATAGTGAGCACGGAATGCCTTTTTTCCATTAAACATTCTGACAAAAACACAATTCTTCAAAATGTAAAATTTTCCTTTGTGTTGAAAAGCTGTTTTTGGCCAAAAAAGTTTTGATGAATAAATTTTGATCGGCTGCAGGGACGAGATAAAGGAGGATCAGCCAACTAGGTTTCACAGACACAGTGTGTGAGGGGGGTCCATTAAGACAGCAAAATAACAACGTGATGAGCCATTTACAGGAAGACATATATGCCCCCTTCTATCCCTGCGTCCTTGCTTCTATCCCCCTCTACATCTGTCCCCATTCCAGTCTGTCTTGGTCCCCCTCTACTGCTATCCCGCCCCACCCAGCTTCTCCCCTTTCCCCCACACCCCTGTTGCTAACCCCTCTGCATTTCAATCATGTTCTTTCCTCCTTCTCTTCCTCGCTGCCAGGGTGCCAGAAGGGGGTCACTGAGTGCACAGCAGAGACAGGATCCCTGGTCTCCATCCCAGCATCTAGCCCCACAGCAGCCACAGCAGCCAGGACGACCAATTGCAGGAAAAGTCCTGCTCAGCCCCAGGCTAAAGCATGCTCAGTGAGCTCTGGTGGTGAAGAAGGGTAAAAGAAGTTTTGGACAAGAATGCTGCCAGCCTCTACCCAGCAGGAGTGAGCCTCCCAGCCCAGGATGACAGACTCGGGCTGATGGGGTTTGCACGAACTCTCTAAAAATAGCTGTGTAGACAGTGCTTTGAAGTTGCAGGCCAGGGTGAAGTTTGGGCTCTGAAGCCAAGCTACTGTTCCTAGCCTTCAGAGCCTGAGCCGCAGCCCAAACTACAACTTCAGAGCACTCTCTACAGAGCTATTTTTAGAGCACTAGCATGAGCCCTCCTAGACCCAGGCTTGGAGGCTCGCTTCTGTAAGCTGTGTAGACATACCCTAAGAAACCACATATGCAAATGGTGGTTTCCAGAGGTGTTTAATTTGGGTGGATTTTCACAGGGCTAGCAAAGAGCAAATTCTTCTCACTATATTGACCCCTCTCTCCCCCATTTCCTGCTACCTAATTTCAAGTCCCTGCTTCAAAGCATGGACGCTACTAATTTTACACCAGTGTAATGCCATTGTGTCACTCCTGATTTCCAACAGTGTGAGGGCAGAATCAGGCCCCATTCAAGGTAAATTCAATAATGCCTGTAAAGTTCTTTGAGGTTCAGAGGTACTATAGAAACACCAGTTATTATACTTATTAGTAGTAACTTCTAGTGCTAAGTTTCCAAGGTCTCTGTAACTCTGACAGCAGCCTAAGGACCCGAGGCTGAAGGCTGACCACAGAACCAGATAACAATAAGTCAAGTTACTTCCCATAGCCAACTCTTTGCATGAGACATTGGCTGTGGTCACAAGCCACTACATTGGGGGTGACTGCAGAGCCGAATGGCAGGAAGTCAAGAGAGTGTCCAGCACTCGCACTCTGCAGAGGTCATATAAGCCGCACTAACCGTGCTCTGGAGTCCCCTGCTCACACCTCTCTCCTGGGGCACCGTGAAGAATTAATTTGGATAATGATATCCACCTTGAGATTCCTCCTACTCTGCCTTCTCTCTGATGGAGGCTTCATGGCAGAGGGTGAGTCTGCAGCTCTGATCAGCCAGTTACACTGAATGCAGATGGCACTGTGCTTGCTAGGGAAGCATGTTGACTTCTCTGGTTTCCTTTCAGAAAAGGGGGAGTTATAATTTTAGGATGAAAAATTCCCATTGGGTGGGAAATGTGTCAGTTTGGAAGAGAGTGGCCTTGTCTGCATGAGAAAGCTGCCTGGGTTTAACTTAACATATGATTTAGTTAAACTGGTGCAAAGGGCTCTTATTTCAGTTTAAAAGTGGCTTATTTTAGTTAATCTTAAATCAACTCTGGTTGCCGAAAACCAAGAAAATGTCAGTTTTGGAACTTTTGTTGAGAACTCAAAAAATTTTGTAGCGAATTAAAAAAAAAATTAATAAAAAAGTTGATAGGGAAAAAACATTTCACAATCAACTCTACTGGACATACTCCAGTGTGAACACTGAACTGCCCTATTAAGCTTTTTATTGAAAACAAAGATGCATTCACTAAGGTTATGCTTCCTAATTCACTCAGTTCTAATTGCTTTTGATATTTTGACCTTTAAATAGTAGAGAATGTGCAGGGGTCCGGAAACTGTGTGGAAAATTAGATAGAATTTTTTTAGGATATTATTATTTTGTAAAGACTCTATTTGTTACTTTTTTTAAATGGTTGCCTTTCCTCTTATAGAGAGGACAATATGATGGATTATATCACAGTTACAATTTTAAGCTGGTCTTGTTTCTCTAACTTTTAGTGACTTTTAAATCGGACAGTAATCACCAACCCCTATCCTCTGACCATTTTTTCCCAGACAACTGCTGGCAGATTGTGTCTGACCCTAATTCTGAAGCTGTAAACTCAAGGTGAATTAAATGGAATGCATTAGAATCATAGAATTGGAAGGGACCTCGAGAGGTCATCTAGTCAGGTCCCCTGCACTCAAGGCAGGACTAAATATTATCTAGACCATCCCTGACAGGTGTTTGTCCAACCTGCTCTTAAAAGTCCCCAATGATGGAGATTCTACAACCTCCCTAGGCAATTTATTCCAGTGCTTAACCACTCTGACAGTTAGGAAGTTTTTCCTAATGTCCAACCTAAACCGCCCTTGCTGCAATTTAAGCCCATTGTTTCTTGTCCTATCCTCAGAGGTTAAGAAGAATAATTTTTCTCCCTCCTCCTTGTAACAATCTTTTATGTACTTGAAAACTGTTATCATGTCCCCTCTCAGTCTTCTCTTCTCCAGACTAAACAAACCCAGTTTTTTCAATCTTCCCTCATAGGTCATGTTTTCTAGACCTTTAATCATTTTTGTTGCTCTTCTCTGGACTTTCTCCAATTTGTGCACATCTTTCCTGAAATGTGGCGCCCAGAACTGGACACAATGCTCCAGTTGAGGCCTAATCAGCATGGAGTAGAGCGGAAGAATTACTTCTCGTGTCTTGCTTACAATACTCCTGCTAATACATCCCAGAATGATGTTTGCTTTTTTTGCAACAGCGTTACACTGTTGACTCATTTTTAGCTTATGATCCCTGTGACCCCCAGATCCCTTTCCACAGTACTCCTTCCTTGACAGTCATTTCCCATTTTGTATGTGTGCAACTGATTGTTCCTTCCTAAGTGCAGTGCTTTGCATTTGTCCTTATTGAATTTCATCCTGTTTACTTCAGACCATTTCTCCAGCTTGTCCAGATCATTTTGAATTTTAATCCTATCCTCCAAAGCACTTGCAACCCCTCCCAGCTTGGTATCGTCCACAAACTTTATAAGTGTACTCTCTATGCCATTATCTAAATCATTGATGAAGTTAAGTCTAAAATCAGAAAGAAACTCACATCCAGTGATTTGTTGGTTTTAAAGAACTAACTTTTGGACCTTAGTGATCCAGCATCAGTTTATAGAGTATTTACTTATATTATTAAAAAATTACAGGATGACCCTACCACCAAAAAGTTTTATTTTTATCCTTTAAAAGATAAAATAATCTGGTATGATTCCGATGGGTACAATATAATCAGGAACAGCTTCAGATCATTGCAAAGGCTGCCAGAAATAATGATTCCCCCGTTTCTATTAAGAAATTAGTTTATCCTTAGAAGGGAATATTAAAAAATGCTGAATAAGGAAAAATTGGAACACCCAAAATTGGAAGTAACTTGAATTTGCAATCACAGAGAAAAATTCATCTCTATTTTGGAAGTTGGTGGCAATGGGCTTTGACAAGACAGGAAGGAGATTTCATCCCAGCCGAAGTTGTACGGACAATATTGATTGGTGGGCCCCTGTGTGAGCAAAACTTTTTATTAATATAAAAAATACAGGATTTTTCTCCTCAGATTGGTCCACAGGTATTATTGTTCCACTTTATAAAAACGGTGACAGAAATGATCCTGGGAATTACTGCCAGTTAACCTCTTACATGTAGTGTTTAAAATTTACACTAGATATCTCCTGGGGTGAGTAGAGTATTGGGCAGAGAACTGTAATTTATTTGCCCAGGAATAAACAGGCTATTTGCCAAGGAACAAGCCTGAATGGCTGTTGTACCATTGCTAACTGCTTTGTCCAGTCATCGATTCACAAATATTGTTCCTTCAAGCAGGGAAAATGTTATGCAGCCTTTGTCGACCTGAAATTGGCTTTGGATTGACAGAGGTCATCTCTCGGAGAAACTTGCATGGGCAGCTAGGCTATTTTATCTCCTGAGAGCCCTGCACCGCCAAACTTTTCATGATGGTTAATGGGACAAACATATAGATGGTGTAAAGAAGAAAGAAGAAAGCCTTAAATTCTATACAAGCAGTGCTATGTTTCACTCAGGTCTATGGGGGCAAATCTAATCACTCCAGTTGTAGAGTTTTCATGGCTAAAGTCTGTGCCCAAGTACTATATCGCGTGGAAATTTGGGGCTGGAAGAGTCTTAGGGAGTCAGGGTTGAGCAAAACAGCGTTTTAAAGAAAATGCTCCAAATTACACCCCTGCTGCTTTACTCAGGGCAAAGGTAGGGGAATGTGCTATTTCGACCAAAGCCTTTATATTAATTATTGGCTCTGCATTCGTCAAATGAATCTACACTGCCTTCCAAGTTTATGTCTAGAGGAACAGCTCAAGAAGATACATATTCTAAAGTTCGCTTGGCTGTTTTCAAATTCACTGTTCCCTCCGTTCTTTGGGCTTTTCAGAACTAGACTTAGGACTGTCGGCAAAAGTGTGGAAACTGTAATTAAGCTTAGAGCAAAAGATGCCTGCAAACAACTGGATGTGGCATTTGTTCATACAACAGATATGTGTCCTTGACTTTCTCACTTAAAGAATATCCACGGTTATGAGAAATATTTGGACATTTTGAACAACAGTATGTTAAACAGGGCCTTCAAACTATGCAGATGGACAGTTTGGAAGGGAGGTATGCTGGTATTGAGAGAGAGAATTGTCTTTGTCCATTTAGGTCTGGCCAAGTTTAAGACTTACCACGCTATTTATTGTCTTGTAACCTGTACTGCACCTAAGAAATAAATGGCTATCTCCTTTCTTGGTCTAGATGCCTTTTACCACATTACCTCAGAAATTAGAATACTTGCTGTAAAATTAAAATGTTCCAGTTATATGGGCTCTTGCCCTATGTGTCTGGTCAGCCAGAAAAATAAGAAAAAAAGGATATGAAAGAGAGGCTGCTTTTGACAGAAATGAAATAATGTAATCCTATTTTTTATTTTATTTTTGTGTATTATTTTAGGGGTGGTGATTTTAAAGTGTAACTCACTTTAGGGAAGGGTTTATCTTGTGCAGATTCTGGCTCTTGTATTTGTAGTTCAATTTCTGGAAAATGCCCAGCACAGCAAACCCAATGGATACTGAAGCCTGGTTTGAGAAACCATTTGGCTAAAATGCTCTTCTTTTCATCTCACTGATCTGTGGGAGAGAACTCTTTCTTTGCATATTAGGCTCTCACTACCACATTTAACCTCGCATACTGGTCACATAGTAATTAATAATACTTTGCACGAGGGCTGTCAAGCGATTAAAAAAATTATTGTGTGACTAATCACACTGTTAAACAATAATAGAATACCATTTAAATATTTTTGATGTTTTCTACATTTTCAAATATATTGATTTCAATTACAACACAGAATACAAAGTGTACAGTGCTCACTTTATATTTATTTTTAATTACAAGTATTTGGTCTGTAAAAAAAACAAAAGAAATTGTATTTTTCAATTCACCTAATACAAGTAGTGTAGTGCAATCTCGTTATCATTAAAGTGAACTTACAAATGTAGAATTATGTAAAAAAAACTGCATTCAAAAATAAAACAATGTACAATTTTAGAGCCTGCAAGTCTACTCAGTCCTACTTCTTCTTCAGCCAATCGCTCAGACAAACAAGTTTGTTTACATTTGCAGGAGATAATGCTGCCCACTTCTTGTTTACAATGTCACCTGAAAGTGAGAACAGGTGTTCTCATGGCACTGTAGTAGCCGGCATCAAAGATATGCACGTGCCAGATGTGCTAAAGATTCATATGTCCCTTCATGCTTCAACCACCATTCCAGAGGACATGCGTACATGCTAATGAGGGATTCTGCTCGATAACAATCCAAAGCTGTGTGGACCGACGCATGTTCATTTTCATTATCTGAATCAGATGCCACCAGCAGAAGGTTTTTAAGTATTTTAAGAAGAAGTATTTTAAAGAATCGTTATTGAGGTTGTAGGAACAAACCATCCCGATGTGTAGAAAGAATAGTAAATATGGCAGGCGACCAGCTTGGCTAAACAGTGAAATCCTTGCTGATCTTAAACGCAAAAAAGAAGCTTACAAGAAGTGGAAGATTGGACAAATGACCAGGGAGGAGTATACAAATATTGCTCAGGCATGCAGGAGTGAAATCAGGAAGGCCAAATCACACTTGGAGTTGCAGCTAGCAAGAGATGTTAAGAGTAACAAGAAGGGTTTCTTCAGGTATGTTAGCAACAAGAAGAAAGTCAAGGAAAGTGTGGGCCCCTTACTGAATGAGGGAGGCAACCTAGTGACCGAGGATGTGGAAAAAGCTAATGTACTCAATGCTTTTTTTGCCTCTGTCTTCACGAACAAGGTCAGCTCCCAGACTGCTGCACTGGGCAGCACAGTATGGGGAGAAGGTGACCAGCCCTCTGTGGAGAAAGAAGTGGTTCGGGACTATTTAGAAAAACTGGACGAGCACAAGTCCATGGGGCCGGATGCGCTGCATCCGAGGGTGCTAAAGGAGTTGGCGGATGTGATTGCAGAGCCATTGGCCATTATCTTTGAAAACTCATGGCGATCGGGGGAGGTCCCGGATGACTGGAAAAAGGCTAATGTAGTGCCCATCTTTAAAAAAGGGAAGAAGGAGGATCCGGGGAACTACAGGCCAGTCAGCCTCACCTCAGTCCCTGGAAAAATCATGGAGCAGGTCCTCAAGGAATCAATTCTGAAGCACTTAGAGGAGAGGAAAGTGATCAGGAACAGTCAGCATGGATTCACCAAGGGCAAGTCATGCCTGACTAACCTAATTGCCTTCTATGAGGAGATAACTGGGTCTGTGGATGAGGGGAAAGCAGTGGATGTGTTATTCCTTGACTTTAGCAAAGCTTTTGATACGGTCTCCCACAGTATTCTTGCCGGCAAGTTAAAGAAGTATGGGCTGGATGAATGGACTATAAGGTGGATAGAAAGCTGGCTAGATCGTCGGGCTCAACGGGTAGTGATCAACGGCTCCATGTCTAGTTGGCAGCCGGTTTCAAGTGGAGTGCCCCAAGGGTCGGTCCTGGGGCCGGTTTTGTTCAATATCTTCATTAATGATCTGGAGGATGGCGTGGACTGCACTCTCAGCAAATTTGCAGATGACACTAAACTGGGAGGAGTGGTAGATACGCTGGAGGGTAGGGATAGGATACAGAGGGACCTAGACAAATTAGAGGATTGGGCCAAAAGAAACCTGATGAGGTTCAACAAGGACAAGTGCAGAGTCCTGCACTTAGGACGGAAGAATCCCATGCACTGTTACAGACTAGGGACCGAGTGGCTAGGCAGCAGTTCTGCAGAAAAGGACCTAGGGGTTACGGTGGACGAGAAGCTGGATATGAGTCAACAGTGTGCCCTTGTTGCCAAGAAGGCTAACGGCATTTTGGGCTGTATAAGTAGGGGCATTGCCAGCAGATCGAGGGACGTGATCGTTCCCCTCTATTCGACATTGGTGAGGCCTCACCTGGAGTACTGTGTCCAGTTTTGGGCCCCACACTACAAGAAGGATGTGGAAAAATTGGAAAGAGTCCAGCGGAGGGCAACAAAAATGATTAGGGGGCTGGAGCACATGACTTATGAGGAGAGGCTGAGGGAACTGGGATTGTTTAGTCTGCAGAAGAGAAGAATGAGGGGGGATTTGATAGCTGCTTTCAACTACCTGAAAGGGGGTTCCAAAGAGGATGGATCTAGACTGTTCACAGTGGTACCAGATGACAGAACAAGGAGTAATGGTCTCAAGTTGCAGTGGGGGAGATTTAGATTGGATATTAGGAAAAACTTTTTCACTAGGAGGGTGGTGAAGCACTGGAATGGGTTACCTAGGGAGGTGGTGGAATCTCCTTCCTTAGAGGTTTCTAAGGTCAGGCTTGACAAAGCCCTGGCTGTGATGATTTAGTTGGGATTAGGTCCTGCTTTGAGCAGAGGGTTGGACTAGATGACCTCCTGAGGTCCCTTCCAACCCTGATATTCTATGATTCTATGAAGGTTGATTTTCTTTTTTGGTGGTGCGGCTTCTGTAGTTTGCGCATTGGAATGTTGCTCTTTTAAGAATTCTGAAAGCATGTTCCACACCTTGTACCGCTTAGATTTTGGAAGGCACTTCTTAAACCTTGGGTCAAGTGCTGTAGCTATCTTTAGAAATCTCACATTGGCACCTTCTTTGCGTTTTGTCAAATCTGCAGTGAAATTGTTCTTAAAATGAACAACATGTGCTGGGTCATCATCCGAGATTGCTATAATGTGAAAGATATGGCAGAATGCGTATAAAATAGAGCAGGGGACATACAATTCCCCCTCCTCCCCCAAAGGAGTTCAGTCACAAATTTAATCAACGCATAATTTTTTTTAATGAGTGTCATCAGCTTGGAAGCATGTCCTCTGGAATGGTGGCCAATGCATGAAGAGACATACAAATGTTTAGCGTATCTAGCATGTAAATACCTACAAAAGTGACATGGAAATGCCTGTTCTCACTTTCTGGTGACATTGTAAATAAGAATCAGGCAGCATTGTCTCCTGTAAATTTAAACAAACTTGCTTGTCTTAGAATAGAATATCAGGGTTGGAAGGGACCTCAGGAGGTCATCTAGTCCAACCCCCTGCTAAAAGCAGGACCAATACCCAGACAGATTTTTGCCCCAGATACCTAAATGGCCCTCTCAAGGATTGAACTCATGACCCTGGGTTTAGCAGGCCAATGCTCAAACCACTGAGCTATCCCTCCCCCCGTGATTGGCTAAACGAGAAGTAGGACTGAGTGGACTTGTAGGCTCTGAAGTTTTACACTGTTTTGGTTTTGAGTGGAGTTATGTAACAAAAATATCTACATTTGTAAGTTGCACTTTTCATGACAAAGAGATTGCACTACAGTACTTGTATGAGGTGAATTGAAAAATATTATTTATTTTATCATTTTTACAGTGCAAATATTTATAATAAAAAATAATATACACTTTGATTTAAATTACAACACAGAATACAATATATATGAAAATGTAGAAAAACATCCAAAATATTTAATACATTTCAATTGGTATTCTATTGTTTAACAGTGTGATTAATCATGATTAATTTTTTTTAGTTAATCATGTGAGTTAACTACGATTAATCGACAGCTCTACTTTGTACTTATACAGGAGATTTTTTACTTAATTTCAAAACACTTTACAGTAGTGGATAAACATAATTATCCCATTTTCCAGATGCACAGAGTGGTTAAGTGATTTGCCCAAAATCACACCTTGATGGGAATGGAACTGAGGTCTCCTGACCACCAGTTTTGTGCTCTAGCCACTGGAGCATGGTGCAATAGTTTGAGATGTGTGTGAGCATAAAAGGATGGGAGTGCAAGACACCAAGTGATCACATAGTGGCAGCAGACAGTAAGGAAATGAGGAAAGGTGGCTGCCAGCCCTGAGAATGGAATGGCTTGGTCATTACACTAATTTAATCTATTTCCCCATGTTGAAGTAGCCTCACACTTTCGTGTCAAATGTCCAAAATGGGCCATCTTGATTATCACTTCAAAAGTTTTTCTCCCCTGCTGTTAATAGCTTCTCTTAATTAATTGGCCTCTTACAGTTGGTATGGCTACTTCCACCTTCTCGTGTTCTCTGTATGTATAAATATCTTCTTACTGTATGTTCCATTCTATGCATCCGAAGAAGTGGGCTGTAGCCCACGAAAGCTTATGCTCAAATAAATTTGTTAGTCTCTAAGGTGCCACAAGTTCATTTTACTTCAGTTCAGGTCACCTATGTATAAATTGATAGGTCACTGGTACATAGGAGAGTGTGAGAATTTCAGCCCTTGGAGCGGAGCACATTGACTCCTCTCATTGCTTCTCTTCCCATAGGTATTTCTAGTGTGCGACTGGTAGGTGGGGACAACCCCTGCGCTGGGCGGCTGGAGGTGCTGCATGAAGCTACCTGGGGAACAGTGTGTGATAAGCACTGGGATGCTCACGACTCTGCGGTGGTGTGCAAACAGCTGGGGTGTGGATCTGCATTGGAATCTCCATGGTTCAGCTTTGGACCAGGCTCTGGTCCTGTGTGGCTGGAGGCCACATTCTGCCATGGTATTGAGCAATATCTCTCACAGTGTCTGAGCCATGGGATGGGGCAGGAGTCCTGCAGTCATGCTCAGGATGTTGGAGTAATATGCTCGGGATCAGGTAACTCCATTCTTTGCTATTAACTCATATGATTTAGTGCAGACAGCCATGAGACAATTCTCCTTCCAACTTGCTCACTCTCCCGGAGCCACGAGTGCTGTGGAGGCTGAGTCTGTTACCTCTTATGGGTTAGAGCTCTGCACTGCCATGCAGGAGACACAGATTTGGGTCACCTGGGCCAGGTCTCTAGCTTTCCCTGGCCAGGGCCAATGGAGGTTGGGTGTGCCAAAGCAGATGGACCTGGGGGACCTAGAGTTGGGCACTCTGAGCTGCCTTATGGGAGATCCAGATTCATTTAAAAATTCTAGCCTCCTGCTGTCCTCCTACAGCTGCAGCAGGTGTTGGGAGAGCTTAGAGGCTGAGTTGGCTGCCTCCTAGAGGCTAGAACTCTTTGTCATCATGTTGGAGACCAGGGCTCAATTCCCAGTCCTGATCTCTAACTTCCCATGGAGAAAACACTGCAGCTGCTCCCTACTCCAACACAGGGCCAGTATCAATCTGCAGTACCTGTCCTCAACCTTACCCTTTCTTCTGCAGATATCTCTGGTGTGCGCCTGGTAGGTGACCAAGGCCCCTGTGCTGGGCGTGTAGAGGTATTTCTCCAGGGCAGGTGGGGCACTGTGTGCAGCCTGGGCTGGAGCACCACATCCTCCTCCATCCTCTGTAGCAGTCTGGGCTGTGGACCACCTCTAGAGACATCATCTATGCCAGCATCAGTGTCAGGCCACTCATTGGCACTCCATGGCCTACTCTGTGGCCCTGCAGACCGCAACATCTCTCAGTGCAGCTCGTGGCTGTCGGACAGGAAGCTCCACACTGATGCGAATGCCGTGGTGGTGGTCTGCTCAGACACAGGTGTGACACAAGGATTTGTCTTGATCCCACCCCTGAGCTCTGTGGTTGAGGAACCCCTTATTCTCCCCAGTCCAAGGCAAAATGGGCTTGGGGAGGGTAATGGGTGATGGGGGAGAAGGTGGGAATGAGTTCCTGAGTCTGATAGCCACAAGGAGGGGAACATAACCAGGATAGTAAACCCTTGTGGGGGGCATGTCCCTCTCCTTCCTGCCTCTCACCAGTGGCAGAAAGCCTATGGATTTAGTGTGTAGGTGCTGAGTGGTGCTGGTGGCCTGTGATCTACAAGTAGTCAGACTAGATGATCTGGTGGTCCTCTATGATTCTATGGGAGGACTCTAGGTTAGCAGAGTAAGCCTGGGAGAGGGGAGTCTTTGGGGAAGGGATCTGAGAGCTGGAGGTCGGGGGAGTTGTGTGATTGGGAGAATGGCTCTAATATGGCTCTTCACAGCCCTGGAAACCCTGTGGTTTGGGTTCTTTGTGTGAAGCGCCAGGAGGAGGAGGGAGTTTTAAAGGAGTCATGGCTGAGTTTGGGGGCTGAAGGTTTGCCAGGGCTGAATTTTTGGATGCAAATTTTGAGTTGAGTGAGAAGAATTATGGGTGCAGTTGAAATTTGGGGTGAAGGTTCTAGTTTTGGAGTGACGGTTTTGGCTTAGTTTATTCTTGCTTCCACCTGCTTTCTTAGATGGAGTTTTCAAAGTGAAATTATTTATCCTGTGTTAGTGTGCATGGAATGCTAACTGATGGCCCTTGGGTTTGTCCTGCTGACTCCTGTTCCCCTTTATGTTTCCCCAGAGTATTTGTCAGTTGGTCCATCCCACCGCCGTGTCTTCTACTTTTGGAGCTCCTGGATTTTCCGCTTGTTGATCGCCATGGCTGTGTTTGTGTCCATTCATCTTGGGACCCACCTGCTGCTTGTCTCCCAGAAACAAAATTAAGATCACAGTCAAAGCTCCTGGGGGGACTGGATGACTCAGAACAGTCAGGGGATGGGATATGGAGCTTTTCATCTCTTAGTCCCCAGTTTCACTGTAGCCCCAGGTCAGGAAGTCTGGGTAGCTCAGTATGATTACAGAATGGAATATGACTAAACCATTTTGCTTGGAGTCATGGGAGCCTAGGTTAGTAGAGCTGCGCAGGGACTAGAATTTTTGCTCTGTGAAAAATTTCAAAATTTGTTTTCATTCTAAATCAGAATTTTCCACAGAACACAACTAGAATGTTTCATTTCAATAAAATCAAAAAGTTTCATTCAGATTTTGACTTTTAAAACAAAATAAAATAAATTTTGATACAAAACACTGTTTTAAATTAAAAAGTCAAAACATTTCATTGTAAAAATTCTTTTACATTTTATTAAAATGAAATTTTGTCCAAACTGACGTTTTCACTGGAAGTTTCAATTTTGACAAAATAGCATTTTCAAACAGAAAAAATTCTGATGAATAATTTTTGACCAACTCTAATCATGGGTAAATTCCCTCAGCAGCCATTAGATTCCTATAGGCCTGGGTACCATACTGTGATTGGGGTCCTAGTGGGGGCCAGCTGTAGTCACTCAATTAGGGTGAATTGCAAAGAATGGGGCAGACAATCCCCAGAAAGCTGGTGGATATTCCAATATTTAGATTTACCAAGCCAGCATGAAACAGCTTCTTTATTACCTTACTGGCTACTCAGAAGTCCAAACAATACAGGTCCCTTAAAGTGACCCAGCCTCAGGCCTCCATCCAGGTACCTAAGTCAAAAATGATTTCTGAAAATCTTGTTTCATCAAATAAAAGAAAAGGTCCTACCAATCCCAAAGGATCGGACACATTACCTCCCAGGTTAATGAATGTTTCAGATCTTACCCAAATACACACTACAACCAATTCTTATTAACTAAACTAAAATTTATTAAAAACCAAAAGAGCGAGAGAATGGTTAAAAGATCAATATACATACAGATATGAGTTCAATTAACTGAGGTTTAGATTCATAGCAGAGATGGTCAGCTTTATAGTTTCAAAGAGTTCCTTTAGAATTCAGTTCATAGGTCATAGTCCAATGTCCAAATATCATATTCAGGGCATATCAGCATAACTGAGACCTCAGTCTTGTGACTCAAACTTCCCCTGATGAAGTTTAAGCAGATCTGAGATGAACAGGATCAGGACCCAAGGGTCTTTTTATACAGTGTTCTAGCATCCACTTGACCACACAGTCCTGGTTAAACAATAGGCTTTTGATGTAACCTTTTGCTTTCTAAACACCACCATTAGTTACACAAATTAACATAGGGCAATTTGTCCATTAGGCAGTCTATCACAAACGTCAAAGAGACATATAGACAATGACATAATTTTACCCAAGAGTCATCCAAATGTTAATATTCCCTTTTGATCTCTGAATCAATAGTTATAATGACAGATAGGAAATGTCTGTTTACAGGTAGCATTTAAGATACACACCATTAATATACTTCTAGGATGGAGGCTGGCACAACTGATTAAGAGAGCTTTAAACTAGAAATTTGGGGGAGATGGTTGGGAGATGTCCAGGTAATCTCCATGCCGGATTTTAACATTGAGAGGGAAGAAAATGAAGCAAGAAAGGATACTGTCGTGGGTAGGAGAATGGACATACGGAGGAAGGGTAGTGTAGATACAATTCTAATAGGTGATACTGGCGGTAGAATGTCTGGGCCTAATCAGGTAAAGAATGTGAGTGAAGCCAAACAGCAAGAATTAAGATATTTGTACACCAATGCGAAGAGCCTAGGTAACAAAATGGAGAAACTAGAGTTACTGGTGCAGGAAGTGAAACCGAATATAATCGGGATAACAGAAACATGGTGGAATAGTAGTCATGACTGGAGTACAGGTATTTAAGGGTATGTGCTGTTTAGGAAAGACAGAAATAAAGGCAAAGGTGGTGGAATAGCATTGTATATCAATGATGAGGTAGACTGTAAAGAAATAAGAAGGGATGGAATGGATAAGACAGTCTGTCTGGGCAAAAATCACATTGGGGAAGAAAGCTACTAGAGCCTCCCCTGAGATAGTGCTTGGGGTGTGCTATAGACCGCCGGGATCTGATTTGGATATGGATAGAGACCTTTTTAATGTTTTTAATGAAGTAAATACTAATGGGAATTGTGTGATCAAGGGAGACTTTAACTTCCCAGATATAGACTGGAGGACAAGTGCTAGTAATAATAAGGCTCAGATTTTCCTAGATGCGATAGCTGATGGATTCCTTCACCAAGTAGTTGCTGAACCAACAAGAGGGGATGCCATTTTAGATTTGGTTTTGGTGAGTAGTGAGGACCTCATAGAAGAAATGGTTGTAGGGGACAACCTTGGTTCGAGCGATCATGAGCAATTCAGTTTAAACTAAATGGAAGGATAAACAAAAATAGATCTGTGACTAGGGTTTTTGATTTCAAAAGGGCTAACTTTAAAGAATTAAGGAAAATAGTTAGGGAAGTGGATTGGACTGAAGAACTTGGGGATCTAAAGGTGGAGGAAGCCTGGAATTGCTTCAAGTCAAAGTTGCAGAAACTATCAGAAGCCTACATCACAAGAAAGGGGAAAAAACTCATAGGCAGGAGTTGTAGACCAAGCTGGATGAGCAAGCTAGTTGGACCTTGCAAAGGAAATTAAAACCAATAGTAAAAGGTTCTATAGCCATATAAATGAGAAAACAAAGAAAGAAGAAGTGGGACCGCTAAACACTGAGGATGGAGTGGAGGTTAAGGATAATGTAGGCATGGCCCAATATCTAAACAAATACTTTGCCTCAGTCTTTAATGAGGCTAATGAGGAGCTTAGGAATAATGGTAGGATGACAAATAGGAATGAGGATTTGGAGGTAGATATTACTACATCTGAAGTAGAAGCCAAACTCGAACAGCTTAATGGGACGAAATCAGGGGGCCCAGATAATCTTCATCCAAGAATATTAAAGGAACTGGCACATGAAATTGCAAGCCCATTAGCNTTGGAGGTAGATATTACCACATCTGAAGTAGAAGCCAAACTCGAACAGCTTAATGGGACGAAATCAGGGGGCCCAGATAATCTTCATCCAAGAATATTAAAGGAACTGGCACATGAAATTGCAAGCCCATTAGCAAGAATTTGTAATGAATCTGTAAACTCAGGGGTTGTACCGTATGACTGGAGAATTGCTAACATAGTTCCTATCTTTAAGAAAGGGGAAAAATGTGATCCGGGCAACTACAGGCCTGTCAGTTTGACATCTGTAGTATGAAAGGTCTTGGAAAAAATGTTGAAGGAAAAAGTAGCCAAGGACATTGAGGTCAATGGTAATTGGGACAAAATACAACATGGTTTTACAAAAGGTAGATCGTGCCAAACCAACCTGATCTCCTTCTTTGAGAAGGTAACAGATTTTTTAGACAAAGGAAACGCAGTGGATCTAATTTACCTCGATTTCAGTAAGGCATTTGATACGGTTCCACATGGGGAATTATTAGCTAAATTGGAAAAGATGGGGATCAAGAAAATTGAAAGGTGGATAAGGAACTGGTTAAAGGGGAAACTACAACGGGTCGTACTGAAAGGTGAATTGTCAGGCTGGAGGGAGGTTACTAGTGGAGTTCCTCAGGGATCGGTTTTGGGACCAATCTTGTTTAATCTTTTTATTACTGACCTTGGCACAAAAAGTGGGAATGTGCTCTTAAAGTTTGCGGATGACACAAAGCTGGGAGGTGTTGCCAATACAGAGAAGGGCCGGGATATCATACAGGAAGATCTGGATGACCTTGTAAACTGGAGTAATAGTAACAGGATAAAATGTAATAGTGAAAAGTGCAAGGTCATGCATTTAGGGGTTAATAACAAGAACTATTGTTATAAACTGGGGAGGCATCAGTTGGAAGTAACAGAGGAGGAGAAGGACCTCGGAGTACTGGTTGATCACAGGATGACTCTGAGCTGCCAATGTGATATGGCTGTGAAAAAAGCTAATGCGGTCTTGGGATGCATCAGGCGAGGTATTTCCAGTAGAGATAAGGAGGTGTTAGTACCGTTATACAAGGCACAGGTAAGACCTCATCTGGAATACTGTGTGCAGTTCTGATCTCCCATGTTTAAGAAGGATGAATTTAAACTGGAACAGGTGCAGAGAAGGGCTACTAGGATGATCCGAGGAATGGAAAACCTGTCATATGAAAGGAGACTCAAAGAGCTTGGCTTGTTTAGCCTAACCAAAAGAAGGCTGAGGGGACATATGATTTCTCTCTGTAAATATATCAGAGGAATAAATACCAGGGAGGGAGAGGAATTATTTAAGCTCAGTACCAATGTGGACACAAGAACAAATGGATATAAACTCGCTATCAGGAAGTTTAGACTTGAAATTAGACGAAGGTTTCTAACCATCAGAGGAGTGAAGTTCTGGAACAGCCTTCCAAGGGGAGTAGTGGGGGCAAAAGACATATCTGGCTTCAAGACTAAGCTTGATAAGTTTATGGAGAGGATGGTATAATGGGATAGCCTAATTTTGGCAATTAATTGGTCTTTGACTACTAGCGGTAAATATGCCCAATGGCTTGTGATGGGATGTTAGATGGGGTGGGATCTGAGTTACTACAGAGAATCCGTTCCTGGGTGTCTGGCTGGTGAATCTTGCCCACATGCTCAGGGTTTAGCTGATTGCCATATTTGGGGTCGGGAAGGAATTTTCCTCCAGGGCAGATTGGCAGAAGCCCTGGGGTTTTTTTTGCCTTCCTTTGCAGTGTGGGGCACGGGTCACTTGCTGGAAGATTCTCTGCACCTTGAAGTCTTTAAACCATGATTTGAGGTTTTCAATGGCTCAGACACAGGTTTGATACAGGAGTGGGTGGGTGAGATTCTGTGGCCTGCATTGAGCAGGAGGTCAGACTAGATGATCATAATGGTCCTAAAGTCTATGATTCTATGAATATTACTTCTAACAATATAGGTTTGCATTTCAAAGTTCTAGCCTATTTAGCATTAATGGCCCTAATTATAATTTGCATACCTTTCTAAAATGACTTTAAAGGTGAGCTTTAGGTCATTCAGCCTGCAAGCTGTTTAACCCTTTCTAGCCATGCGTCACACATATCATTAGCAAATATGACATTTCTGAGTTTGGGGAGGCCAGCTGGAGGAAGCACAGAGTGAGAGAAGGCGGGATGTAGTTTCTAAAGATAAAGAGGGCTACTCCAGGAAGCCAACGTGTTTTGTGTGTTTATCGTGATTAGTAGAAAAGGCAGGTTCTCAGAGCAAAGACTATTGCAGTTTTATTCAGCATGGCCAGATATCCCAGTCTGCAGCATCACAACTCTAGCAGCCCAGAATACTCCAGTGCAAGAGATAATTTTGTGCACTTTATATGGATCCTCACAGTCTCAGCTGATCACCTTTCTTTCCATGCAATACCACAGCTGCACATTTCTTCCTGACCACTGATGATGGTCAATATATGCCCAGAAGCATAAGAACTGGTGGCCTTGTAATTGTTATCCTAGCTAATTTAACTGCAAGTGCTGTTCTTTCTATGTTTAAACCAATTTTGACTCTTCCTAAATTAATTGCCTCTCCTACTGTGAGTTCCTTAGGAACATTACATTAAAATTTTATTTCCTTTTCCCCATTTTCAATTTGTCTTCTTTTCATTGCCAGTTGCGTCTTACTCTTTTGCTCTTTTTAATCTTTTAACTTTATCATAACTCTTAGTCAAGTTCTTTCCAAATTAAACTGTTGTGCTGTTAATCCTGACTCCTATAAATCCCCCCTGACATACATATGCACATGCAAACACGTCTCTCATTTTTGTTGCCCTTCTCCAAGCCTGTTTTATTTCTACTATATCTGTTTTTTGTAAGAAGTGAGCATGCCTGGATGAAGTATTCAAAGGGTTTGACCCTAACTCCTTCCAAAGTCAATGGGAGGTATGACAAGGAATTAAATGGGTGGAGTTTCCATTTTAAAGTGAGGATACATGCTACTGAGGTCTGATTTTCAGTTTGCTCTTAATGGGCCAGCAGTTACATTGGTGTCATTTTGTAGGTCACCTCCATTGGCTGATCCTGAGAGCTGGTGAGCACCCTCAATTCCCATGCACTTCCATAGCAGTTGGGAACACTCAACAGCTCTCAGGAGGTGGTCAACACCTTGCAGAATTGGGCCCCAAATGAGTGACTTTCCCCTACAATTTTGCTGCACCCAGAAATTTTTTTAAAATCCAGTTGTTGAATCTCCACTTGCACTGTATGTATATGCAATTGTTCCTACTTTGCAAATGACAGAATCTCTGGGCCCAGTTCTCCTCTCAGTGACACCAGCATATCTGCTTTGACTTCAACAGAGTTATTCCTGATTTACACCTGTATACTGCATATCCTTTGTTTCCTACAGCATCGTTTCTCAGAATGTCTCAATCCAGTTAGTTATACCAGAGTTATAGAAATATTGTTCTTGTCCTGCTTTCAACTTCCTGTGCATTTAGCAATTTTTCAAAAATCTTTTCAAGGGAACAAGTGTTTCAAGAAAACAATTCTACTCTGAAAAGTGACTCCCTGTAAATGGCATCATGGGGCTTCTTGTTTATTGGCTCTCAGTGACTCCAGATCCAATGGGCTCAGTTTACAGGTAAAAAGATGTTTATTTCTGACGCCTGGGCTCTGAGAGTCAAGCTGAGCTCTTTCCAGCTCAGATATCAGCACACAAGAAAAGGGTCTGCAGGCTAAATTCTGCCCTTACTGTCACCTGTGCAGCCCTTTTGCCTTCAATGAGTTTGCTCAGGTGGAACTTAGTAAATAATTCTGTTGATGGTGCACAAGAAGGAATAGACTCCAGTTTCCTCTCACTGAGCTGTGCTGGCTTTGCAGGGCAAACATGAGTAAAAAGCAGTAAATATCTGCCTTGTCATTAAATTCAGCAGATTTGACTCTGAATACCCCAAAGGAGCAGGTCTGTTGGGTAGGAAGGGAACATGTTTACCTAGTCACTTTTCAAAGTACAACTGCACTTCAGATCATATGTCATGTGAAATTTGCTTCTGGCCAGATGCAACTGTAATTGTAAAAAAATAACTGGAGACTAGACACTACCTTTTAGGACTGTGGGTAGCTCGATTTCTAGCACATATTTGGGTAGATGGTGTACTCTGGAGGACTAAAAATGGGGTTGCAAGGAAGGATTCCTGAGTTCTAATGCGGGTCTTATGACTGACTTGCTGGCCTTGGGCATGTCATTCACTTCTCTGCCTCAGTTTCCCTATCTGTAAAATGAGGATAATTATTCTTACTTACATCACAAGTATGTGTGTGTAGCTTGAAACCATGATGTCTTTTATTTCTGTGTAATGTACCTTTAAATTTGTGAAATATATGCATTACACAACAGCATCCATTTTGTATTTTGAGTGATTCCAGCCTATTATAAGGGAGATACATACACTGTGCTCTCCTTTGCAGGGATCTTATTTTTGTTCTACCGTGTTTTGTTTTCCCATAATCTAAAATAAAAGCCATTCAAGGTTTGCTTTTTTGAATAGGAAAGTAGCACCCCAGGGGAGTGTTAGCAGAATTTTATAGAATCATAGCTATCATAGAAATGTAGGGCTGAAAGGGACCTCAAGAGGTCATCAAGCCCAGCCCCATGCTCTGAGGCAGGGCCAAGTAAACCTAGAGCATCCCTGACAGGTGTCTGTCCAACTGTTCTTAAAAACCTCCAGTGATGGGGATCCTTTGGAAGCCTGTTCCAGAGTTAACTATCCTTATAGTTAAAAAGTTTTTTCCTAATATCTAACCTAAATCTTTCTTGCTGCATATTAAGCCCATTACTTCTTGTCCTACCTTCAATGGACATGGAGAACAACTGATCGCTATCCTCTTTATAACAGCCCTTAAGACATTTGAAGACTGTTATCAGGTCCCCCGTCTGTCTTCTTTTCTAAGACTGAACATGGCCAGTTTTTTAACCTTTCCCCATAGGCCAGGTTTTCTAAATCTTCTATCATTTTTGTTGTTCTCCTCTGGACTCTCTCCAATTTATCCACATCTTTCCTAAAGTGTGGCACCCAGAACTGGATGCAGGATTCCAGCTGAGACCTCACCAGTGCTGAGTAGAGTGGGACAATCAACCCCTGTGTTGTACCTATGACACTCCTTTTAATTCATCCCAGACTATTAGCCTAGAGGTCCCCCAAACTGTGGGGTGTGCCTCCCTATGGGGGGCGTGAAGGAACATCCAGGGGGGAGCGGTGGGGCCCGTGCCAGCCCCCAGCTCTGCTCTGGTCCCACCCCCAGCTGTGTCCCTGGCTTCCAGCCCTGCACCTGGCCCTTTCCCCAATCTCGGCGTGATTCTGCTCCTGGCCCTGCACCAGCCCCCAGCCTCAGCTCTGTTCCCGGCCCATGGCTGAGGCTGGGGGCGAGGCCGGAAGCGGAGCCGCACTTGGCTGTGGACCCAGCTACTGGCCTCCACTGCAGCCCAGCTGCGGCTCCGCTCCTGCCCCCAGCCTCGGCCCCTGGCCGCAGCCCAGCTCCCAGCCCCAGTTGCGGCCCCAGCCTCAGTTCCCTTATCCCTGGCCGCGTCCCACTGTGACATTGCAGTCTATATGATTTTATAAAAATTTGATAATGACTGAATATAATGTAACTGGAATATGCTTCATGCAAAAGGTCTCTTGTAAGGTATCATTACAAAGCTTATTGTCTACTGAGTGTGGTCATCCTATTTGTATAAAGGTATCACTCTTGTATCTGAAACTAGAAATATGAAATATAACTCTGAGGGCCTATTGTAATTATGCAAAGTGTGGGCCATTAATGGTGGTTTGGAATCTTAATGGCTCCCATCAGGGCCAGCTTTAGGACCTGCAGGGCCCGATTTGAATGCCCGGGTCTTCGGCAGCACTTTGGCGGCGGGGGGTCCACTCCGCGTCTTCCGCGGCACTGAAGGACCCCCCGCCGCCGAAGTTCCGCAGAAGATCCGGAGCGGACCACCGCCGGGTGCAGGCGCGGGGCCCGATTCCAGGGAATTGGGGGAATCGGCCTAAAGCTGGCCCTGGCTCCCATCAACCAGGACAATTGACTGGATGGCTCTGTTTGCAAGCAAGCCTTCCTGTGAGTCAGGCTGGGAGGAATGAAGGCTTGGGGTCTTACAGTGACATGTGATCATGTCACATGAACTGGAATCCATCTTTAACCTGGTGCTTTTCCAGTGAGGGGGGGGTGGAAACCCAGAGGGACAAAGGATTCCCGCTTTATGCAAAAGATATATAAAGGGCTGGAACAGAACAAGAGGAGAGGAGCCATCATGAAGAATCCCCTAGCTACCACCTGAGCTGGAACAAGAGCTGTACCAGGGGAAAGAATTGTGCCCAGGCCTGGAAGGGGTCCAGTCTGAGGAAAAAAACTTACTGAAGCATCTCTGAGGGTGAGATTATCTGTATTCAGTTTGATTAGACAAAGATTTGCGCATTTTATTTTATTTTGCTTGGTGACTTACTTTGTTCTGTCTGTTACTACTTGGAACCACTGAAATCCTACTTTCTGTATTTAATAAAATCACTTTTTACTTATTAATTAACTCAGAATATGTATTAATACCTGGAGGAGCAAACAGCCATGCATATCTCTCTATCAGTGTTATAGAGGGCGAACAATTTATGAGTTTACCCTGTATAAGTTTTATACAGGGTAAAACGGATTTATTTGGGTTTAGACCCCATTGGGAGTTGGGCATCTGAGTGTTAAAGACAGGAACACTTCTGTTAGCTGCTTTCAGGTAAACCTGCAGCTTTGGGGCAAGTAATTCAGACCCTGGGTCTGTGTTGGAGCAGACGGGAGTGTCTGGTTCAGCAAGACAGAGTGCTGGAGTCCTGAGCTGGCAGGGAAAACAGGGGTAGAGGTAGTCTTGGCACATCAGGTGGCAGCTCCCAAGAGGGTTTCTGTGATCCAACCCGTCACACCCACCTCCCCCAGAGCCATGGCCCCACTATCGGCCCCAGCTTTGGGGAGGGGGGGGAAGGAAGGAGTTAAGGGTGTGCAACCCTCAAAAGTTTGGGAACCGCTGTATTAGCCTTTTTGCAGCTGCATCTCGTAATTAGCACCTGAACACAAACAGCACTATACAAGCTCTAAGTATTATGATTAGCTTGTGTCCTTATAACGTTTTGTGGAAAAAGCTTAAACTCACTATCACGTTTGCGAACTCATGTATACACAAATGAGAACTCACTAGATCTAGCCTGAAGTGATGTTATAATTAAGACAGATGTTATAATTAAGACAGATTCACTCTCAGAAACCTTGCCCAATGCAGCAGTGAAGCCAGGCATTAAAGTTCTCAGAAAGTCATGAAAGGCATTCTCGGTAGGCAGAATTATGCCCCGGGAAAATGACAATAACAAGAGGTAGGTACTTTACAATTTCTATCTAACATCTTCTCCTACTACCAGCACCTTTGATCTCTCCCTGCCTCTTGGCTTTCACCTCCAATCCTCTCTATTCTCCTGCCCTCCTTTCCCTGAGGCCCTGAATACCCTGATTTTTCCTCCCTCCCCATGATTATCCACCCCTGTTCTCTTCTTGGCTCTCACATATCTCCTGCTCTTTTCTCTCTGCATCACTTTCTTTCTTCCCTTCCTCCTGTCCCCCCCCCCCCACACACACACACATCCAGGATTACCCTCCAGTCTTGCCCCCCTCCAGTCCTTTCCCCTCTTTCCTGGCTTCCCATGATCTCCCTCCCCTCCCCTTCTCCATTTTCACCCTTACTTCTGGTTTCTCTCTTTTCCATGGATATCAGGCTCCCTGATCCAGCCTCTGCCTCTTTCATACAAACTCAGCTTCCTGGCCTAAGTGTGCTCTGGCTCCAGACTGGATTGGCCATTTCCTTCTCTTCAAAGGGCCCACAGAAATGACACTATTCCACCCTCCCTGCCCTAGTTCTATTGTAGGCTTGTCTGCCACCTCCTCTGCTATGAGTTGGACTATCCCATTATCTCTCCCTGACTTGAATGCTAGAGTTTCCTTCCCCTTTTCCCTGCCCTGGTGGCTGAGCTTCCCTGCCATTTGAGCGTGGGGAGCCTCACAGGCTTTCTGTCCTCATTCATGGTTGGAGATGAAGAAGCAAGTGGAGGAATGAAAGTAGAAGAGATAGCATACATAAAGAGGGAGGAAAGGTATAGATAAGGTGAGAAGCAGGGTGCCACCTGGGTGTGTCACTGAGTCTCCATCAGCACTCTCTGCCACTGACGGGCTCTGCCAACCACTGGCTGGTCAGAATGGAGTGACAAAAACCCTGAATGGCATCCTCACTCCTAGTCTATGGGTGAGAGGTGAACTCACCCTGCCCATAAGGTTACCCTCCCAGCCTCCACAGTGTGACAGCCTCATGCTGTCTGTGTGCACCGACTCTCCTCACTCTCCCCACTCCTCCCTTCTCCAGCTGACAATGGGCTGGTCAGTACTCTTGCCAGCTCTCACAGTGTTTGGTGTTTTGCTCTATGTCTCAGCTCCTAGATTCAAGCAATTACTGGAAAATCTCAGCTTTCATATAAAAATAGAAGGAAGTTTCTAGCTCTCATGGTTGCAGAGAAAAGTTTGAAAATGTGAACCTAGTGACCCCGAAAGGCTCCAGAACAAGAAGACAAAGAAACCAACATTTAAAAACAAACAAGCAAACAAAAAACCCTCCTGTTTTTTATGGCAAACTCATGATTTTGTGTGGTGGGAAGAGTACTGTTGTATCTCTGCTACCCAATGGGCACAATCCTTTCCCCTGACGTGGACAGGCTGCAGCATTGTAGCAGAGCAGAGAGCATTCTACGACATGTGTTATATTAGCACAATTCACACAACATGTGCCACAGTTTATTTTGCTTGCAGGACAGCCCTGCACTGCATCCTGGGGGCCCAGGGAGGGGATGCGAGAGAAAAGGAATGCAAAGCCCACGTAAGAGTAGAGTTCTGTACAGGGAAGAGGAAGAAAGCCAGTATTGCTACTTCTACAACTCCTGTCACAACCACGGGCCTCAAGGGATCAGAGCTGTCCTCTGCAGTTCACAGATAAGAAAGAAGTCAGCTGATAAATGGTCCTGTGACGTCCCCCCCTGACACCTCTGCCTCCATCAGTGGCACGAGAAAGTTTCCAGGGAAAAGCATTTTGTCTGCTCTTTCAGTAGCTGATAAGGTGCCTTCGAAGAAATTCATGAGTTAGCAGCAAAAACAACTTCGCGTAGACAGCACCTTTCCTCCTGAAGGATCCCAAGCTATTTGCAGGCTATATAGACAGTACAGGCATCACTCCTCCATCACAGTCACACTACACAACAGTATAGGGGATGAAGTGCAGAAGAGTTCAATGTCCAGTGGAAATATGGACAGTTGAGAGAGATACATGGAGTTTGGCAAGGACACGGGGCTTAACATCCCCTACTCTTGGAGAAAAAACGCCATTGAATCTTTAATGGCCAAGAGTCGCTTTATATCACAGCTAGATGACTCGTGGCACCTTCCTATCGAATTACTAATCACTCTCCCTGCAATCCAGTACTATGCTAGGGCACACTAGCTCCATTCTGGGGCACTGGGGTCAGTGCTGACTCAGAGGGGAGAGCACCCCAAACTGAGCCACCCATACCGCTACAGCACAGCACCCTCTAGTACCATGCTGGTCATTGCAGTGAGCACTGACAGAGGGATGAGTGGTCTTTGTTGAGGAAATGGCACTACTTCTTGAAGCACCCTAGATCTCCACGAAGGTCTCCTATCCTTAGCTTGTGAGATCTGAAACAGCTCACACTCATCCAAAACGGTCTAGATACTGTACCACGGAGAATACATAGCAGGGTCCTAATAATAGGGATTACATTTCTCCCACTGGTGGGGCATACATTAAAAAAAGCCTATCAGTGCCTAGCATCTGGTTAAGAGATTCACTTAAACAAGTTAACTCCAGTCTCATTCTCTCATTGATGTTATCCAATGTTGATTGCTGGCCAATTCACGTTTCACAGTAATTTTAAAACCAAATGTGTTTGGGGCCTCATTTTCAGAGGGTCTGAGCTGCAACAGCTCCCAAGGACTTCCATCAAAGTTGCAGGGCTTAAATTCTCATAGATTATTTCCCAGGCCCCCCCCCCCCCCCCCCCCCCCCCATGCTATAAAAACTCCAGGGCCCATCAGGGATGGGGGCACATTTGGGGCTCTTGGCTTCAGCTCCTGGGCTTGGGGGAGCTCAGGGCTTCTGCCCAGCGATGGAGTGGTGGGGCTAAAGGTTTCTGCCCTGCGATTCAGTGGGGCTCTGGGCTTCACCTGCGGAGCAGGGTGTCTCAGGGCATTAGCCCCATGTGGGGTGGCACTGGGTTTCAGGGCTTCAGCCCATTGAGAGACACTGGGCAAGCTTTAGCCCTATTGGAGGCACTGGGGCTCAGGGCTTCTGCCCCACGAGTTTAAAAATATTTATCAGAGCTCTACTCTGGACACCTCTGGCTGAATTTGAGCCCTGCAAAGTTGTAAATGTTCAACAACTCTGAAAGCTGGACCCTGCTTCCTTTACTCTGGGTGTGTTTTTAGATGGTTTTTGTTGGCAGCTATTCCTCCATCTGAGCTTCCAATGTACTTATCAAAATTTTGTTTTTCAAGGGTGTGGGTGAACTTCAAGGAAAGGAGATAAAATGTTCTTTAAAAGATAGTCAGGGCCTAAACAAGCATCAAAATTTCTGGGTCAGGAAAGCTGAATCTAGTTTGCTGAATAGCAGGAGAATTGATCCTATTTAGCAAACCAATTTATTTTAATTGTATCATGCCCAAACCATTCTAGGCACTTTACATACAAAAATGGAAATAAGATCGGTGCCTCAAAGAGCATACAAAGCCCAGCCCCTGCTAACTGGAGAGGAGAGAGGTAAATATTACTTTATGAGTACATTCCTTAATTTTAGGAGGCTCTCAGGTACCTCAGTTACAGGAAGCATTTAAGTAGCTAGCTAGATATGTAAACAGTCAGAATAAGTTTTCTTCTATCCTCTATTGATGAACTGAGGGAAGAGACTTCAGGAGCAGACTGTATTTGCATAGACACACCTGAAAAGCAGAGAGATCTGCTTTGCCAAAGTAATCAATGTTGGCTGTTTTGGGTTAAAATTCACTTTAATCTTGGACCTGGGGATAATGAAATGTTATTATCCTGATTGTATGATGAAAGGGCAGCAGAACTTAATATGCCTTAATTGAGGGGGTCACCCTCACTTTAACCTCACTCTCTTACCTTACTCATTAAACAGGGAGTAGTGATGCCAAATCTAAGTGAAAGTCAGAGAGGACTGGAATGGGTGTTCCTACCTGCTGATGTGGCATTGTTTAAAAAGTCTGTACCAGTTGATACTGCCCTTCAGTGTCTAAAGACAGAGCTGATCAGACTCAAAGGAGAGTCATTGTTTCTGCTTACTAATTAATGACTAGAGGTAAAAGCACTGATGGGAAGGTCTAGGGCAGCATTTCTCAAACTGGGGTCTGTGGACCCCTGGGGGTCTGCGAGGGTACTCCAGGGGGTTTGTGGGCCCCACTGATCAACTTCTCCCTCTAGTGCTTCCTGCACTCCGGAGAACAGCTGTTCAGTGATGGGTGGGGGTGGAAAGAGGCAGAGAAGAGGAGTAGCAGGGGTGGAGTGGGGGGTGGGGCCTGGGGCTGATCAGGAGGTTTGGGGGTCTGTGAAAATTTTAAAATAAAAATGGGGGTCTTTGGGTTGCTAAAGTTTGAGAACCGCTGGTCTAGGGGGTTGAACCTTAGACCTTGTATAGGGACAGTATTGCACTGAAATACAACACAAAGGGTTCAGCAGCAGCAGTGAGGTTCCCCACTGCCCAGTGAAATGGCTAAGAACTGGGCTAGATAGTAGAACCATCACAGTTAGATGCAGAGGTGGCAGAGAGCAGCATAGACAACAGTGGTAGCAGCGAGCAGCAGAAAAGGCATTGCTCAATGCCCCCCTCAGGGGTGGGAGCTGAACCCATGTGAAAGCACCCCTGACTTCTGGGACTTTGCTGACTTTGGACAACTGACTGTGAGTGAGATGCAGCATGTTAAAGGGACATTTGTCTGTCAGGCTTTTACTCTACCAGGTGAGAAACTGAGGCAAAGGACATTTCCCAAGATATTGTGGGGTAGGTGTTCACTTGTAGTTTGCATATTTTGGAATCATTATTATGGTATTTTCCCAAATTAATGCTGGGTTTCCTTTCCCTGGCAATAAACGTTTTCTTTTGTTATTCACAGACTCCGTGCTTGCAAGAGGGGAAGTATTGCCTCTTAGAGGTGCTCACGGTGGTATTTAGTTTTCCCAGATTTCTGGGTGGGGGCTCGAGGCTTTTCTGTTTTGCTATATTAACAGGAACCTCTAGATATGGAATCTGGCCCTTGTTGCTGCCAGCACCACCAGGTGTAAGCAGGGGTGCTGGAACAATTTGTATAGTGAGGTGCTGAGAGCCATTTAGCCAAACTGTAAACTCTGTATATAATGGAAACCACTTCAAGCCAGTGGGTGCGGCAGCACCCCCAGTACCCCTAGTTCTAGCACCTGTGGGTGCAAGGGTGACAGAGGGACAGAGTCAGAGAGCAAATAGCAGTGAACAAATTTGGCCAGTTTATTCACAGATGCTTATAGGTGTCATGGAAGATCTATGTTTTGAGAAGGGATTTGACGGAGGAGAGGGTGGAATGGGGGACCTCTGGATGAAGAGTACAGGAGTGTGAGCCCCATGGTAAAGGCACAGAGACAAGTGTGGCAGAGGGACATGGAAGGATCAGCTAGACACAGCTTGGAAGGGGCAGGGAGCAAAAATAATCTGAGCAGTAGGTAGAAGTTAAATTGTGCAGGGCCTTGAAGGCAAAGATAAAGAGCTTGAATATGAATATAAATATTCATATAATGTAATTCATCTTGCCAGTTGTCTGAGAGAGCACATGCCAAAGTGAAGACATGGGCATGAGGGTCCAGGCCATCTGTCAGGAGAGCCTTATCAGCCAGTCTGAGGACAAATTGAGTATCTCAGTCACATGATATAAATCACTCTGTCACTTCACAGTTATTCTCCCTACACTGGTTGGGGACAATAGTTTATGCTGCTCAGGGGATGATGGAGGCTGTGCTAAATAAAGGAATCATGAGGCTGAAGTGAGTTACCTATTCCCACCCCCTTATTCAGGATCCCAGTTCATTGTTCAGGGGCTCTTAATTTAAATAAGTAACTGGTGGTTTGACATAACATCTCTCAGGTCACACAAGTCATATGTCCCTGTGTCTGTCAAATGGTTCTGAACATCCTGGGACATGATGCCCTCAGTCTCAGAGACTTGATTTGGGGTGACCCAAGAGCTATTTTCTCATACACAGCTAGTTGCATATTCGAGGAGCATTTGTAAAATGAAGGCTGAGCTGGGGGTGACACAGGGTAAAACACTGCACAAAAAGAAAACTTCTACAGGGACCTCCATGTTCCCGGCTGTTCAGAACCATCAGATGGATATGAAGATGTATGACTGGGGGAGAGCAATAGCTCAGTGGTTTGAGCATTGGCCTGCTAAACCTAGGGTTGTGAGCTCAATCCTTGAGGGGGCCACTTAGGGATCTTGGGCAAAATCAGTACTTGGTCCTGCTAGTGAAGGCAGGGGGCTGGACTCAATAACCTTTCAGGGTCCCTTCCAGTTCTATGAGATAGGGGTGACCCTAGAGGTATAAGGACCTGGGGATAAGTAATTGACTTCAGCTTCATAAGGGATCACTATCCTTATCTCATAATTATAAAACTATGAATCTGAATGTGCACTTCACAAATAACCTCACTGTTAGATGGGGGGTGGGGGCTAATATTTGGGAAATATCTGAATGCCTGAACTGGAATCCAAGCCTATTTGTACATCCCAAAGGCAGTGTGGGAAGACAATGGCACATTCATCTGGAGAGTCTGTCAGAATGGAGTGGTGAGGGAGGACCCTGCACTGGACCTCTGCTCAGGTCTAACTTTTCTGTAAACTCTCACTCCCCAAATAGGTCGCAGCCACCCCTCTGTAACTGTCCTTCCCTGTCACTGAGCTTTAGGGGTCTTGGGGGAAGTAACCTAGACTCCCACTCCTTCAAGGGACCACCATCTGGTTTCTCGAAGCGGAGAAACCATGCCTCTTAAATCTTCCCAGGAAGAGTCTTCAGGGAAGTGGGCTGCTGCTATTTTGTACCAAGCTGGAATGCACACGGGGTGTACCTGCCACCCTGGAATGGATTCTGGGTGCAGAAGGAAGAGAATCAGAATTCCATTTCTGTTCCTGCTGGAAATAGATTTTGGTGCTGTTGTAGAAGCAGCAGGAGAAGCACACCTGGATTTTTGCACCTTCTGGGGGAAGAGGAGCACCAGAATCTGTAACTCTCATTATCTTGGAGGTTAGCAGAGGCCTCAGGGCCCAGAACAGCAGGTTCAAACAGGCAGTTTGAATGTCAGAGCAGGCATGTGGAGTGCAGGGAACAGCAGGGCAGCTGGGGTAGGAAGGAAGAAGTGGTGAGTTGGCGGGGGGAAAGAATTGCATATTTGTGACCAACATGGGTTCCTGGCATGGCGGGGAGGAGGCAGGTGCACAGGGTAACTCAGACAGATAGATAGACTGTGGTAGAACCTTGCTCTCCCAAAGGGAAGTAGAAAGCAAAAATGCACTGTCAGGGGAGGAAGGGGTGTCAGGAGGAGAAGGTGGGCGGGGAGCTGCAGAAATGTATCCATATCTCTCTCTCTCTCTCTGCCTCCTGTTTTCTTTAAGGGTGTTTTTCAAAGCCCTTTTTTCCATCTCCTCCTCCTCCTCCGAGCACTCAGCCAAGGTGGGAAGGAGAGACTGTCTGTGATCTGAACTGTGTTCTTTACCAGCCCTTGGGGAGGAGCAGGGCATAAACAACCTAGCAGCAGCAGCAGCAACCACACAGGGAGCAGGAGAGTCTCCACAATGAATGGCATAAGGACTCCTCAGCTGGTAAGGAAAGAATTCTAGTCCCCTACTCATATCATTTAACTCAGTTGTG
This sequence comes from Platysternon megacephalum, assembly GCA_003942145.1. NCBI lineage: Eukaryota > Metazoa > Chordata > Testudines > Platysternidae > Platysternon > Platysternon megacephalum. The sequence goes on from QXTE01000342.1 coordinate 159,781, forward strand.
CTCCCTCTCTTTTCCTTCCTCTCTATGTCTCTCTTTCACTCTTACCCTGCTCTGTGCCCTAAGGGAGTTGAACAGCTGGACTCAATTGCACTTGAGAGTTGGGGTACAAAAGAACTTGCACAGGGCCCAACACTAGGGGTTCAGGTTCCAGCATGGGGATCTACGAAGTTTGAGTTTCAACTTTGTTTGGACTTGCCTAACGTACACATAGATAACTCCTGGCTCCCCCTCCCTGCTGCCGGTAAGACAAGATATCAGAGTTTTCTGTCTCTATATTTATCTGTATCCCCTGCTTTGCCCACATTTGTCTCTAAGAGTCTTTCTTTCCATATCTCTGTGTCAGAGTGAGTGAATTGCGGGGGGGGGGGGAGGCTCATTTTGCACTATTCCAGTTGGTAACTGCTGCTAGAACCACTAGCTACAATTCAGAGTCATCCCAGTGGGCAGTTTTGTCTTGGAATTGCTGTCTACAGTTAAAGGTTTTAGAAAACCGGTTCCCACTGGTGGCCATATTTAGGTTATGCTGAGACCTAAGTGAACAATTTGCAACAAATAATGTATCTGATGAGTTTCTTTTTATAGTATCCACAAATTGTCCACACACAAATTTCAGAATTCCAGATGCCCTCTTTATTCAGAATTATTTGCAATTTTTTTCAACTTTTTTTTTAGCGTGGAGATCATTCTTCAATTGGAAATATTTGCAAATTGAAAATCACATTGTATTGACTAATTATATGTCATGTGGTTTTGTTTCTCTTTCCTGACTAGATGTCTTATGTAATTAATCAACATAACTGCAAATTTATAATCAAATGTACATTTGCCAAGTAGTGCTAATTTGGTTAAATATATAAGATCCAAATGGAACAGAAACAATACCATATGAGTTATGTAACTAATCAATATAACATGAATTTCAAAATATCTATTAGATTATAATTAAAGCTGTTGAATACAGCAAAAGGCAGAGTTCATAAGCCTTTGTTTGTATTCTGAATTGCTGTTCCATTTGTTCGTGTTCATATCCATTTTTATTTTCTGTTCAGGCAAATGGGGCATGTATATTTGGGGAATGGCTGTTTTACATACAAATACCCATATTCTCATGAGAACAAGAGTAGTTGTCGTTCATTATTTTAACTTTTTATTGGCTGTTTTTATGCTTCACACTTTTCAGTCTTCCAGGCCAGGGTTCAGCAAACCATCTCTATTCAGCAAAGCACTTTAGGATGTACTTCACTTTCAATGTGTGCTTCAATCCCATTGGTTTTCCAGGGATTTATGCATGTGCTTAAGTGCCTTGATAAACAGAGATGGATTTAAGCATGTGCTAAAGTATTTTGCTGGATTGGGGCTCCAAATCTGAGAGCATAAATAATAATAGCATGTGACCGGGTTTTAGTGGAGGTCCTGGGTGCAAGTGCACCCATAGAAATCAGGCCCAGATTAACCAATGTGCACTGGATGCACTTGCACAGGGCACCCATCTCAGGTTTTGCCCAGTCACCCCTCCACTATGATGGAGGAGTGTTCAGCCCAAATTTGAGTGAGTGGTGTTGGGACCCTGTGCACCAGGTTGCAGTGCCACTCAGGTTTGGATCAGCCACTCCTCTGTCATGAGATGAGGGGGGGCTGGGCCAAATCTGAGTGGCAGTGAGACCCTGGGTGCCAGGTCACAATGCCTGGAGCAGGGAGCCGGGCAGAGCCCCATGGGACAGGAACCACTGCTGGGGGGGTGAGTGTGAGGCAGGCTTGTTCTCCAACCCACCCACTTCACCCACCGCTCCCTGGGACCTCCCATCTGCCCTGTGACAGTATTAGGATTATAGTGCTGAGGCAGAGGGTGCTGCTGCTTGTGGCCAGTGATCCCTCAGCAGGGCAAGGAGGAGGAGGTATTGTGCACCCATTGAATTGGGAGACTACATCCACCCCTGCATGTGATTACCATGGCAAATCACACCTCAGGCCCACTGAATAGCAAATGGTCAAAGTGAACAGTTTGTGAACAACCCAATGGCTGAAAATAATTCATTCAAGTTATTTAGAGAATACTTACAAATAATAGCCCTGATTCTCCGCTGCCTTGCACCTTTTGTTTCATCATTTACACCCGTACTAACTGAGTGCAAATTAGATGTAAAATGCTACCATTCTACTTTGGTAGTGTTTTACACCTGCTTTGCGCTCATTTTGCACAAGTGTAAATGTTAATGACAATGGAGAACCAGGCCCAGTGAATGCATAGGCAGAAATCTGTCACAAACTGAAAAAAGGCTACATTATTTGGATAATTTATTTGCAACAAATAATTCTACTAGCTCTAACTGTAACAGTCTCAGTTTATGTCCTCTTAGCTTATAAGTCACATGGTTCACATCCCTGAGTGGATGACATGTAATTAACCCACACACTGTAAATTCCAAATTGTGTATTTTACTCTCAAATAATCAGTTAGAAATTAGCTTCCAATGACTATTCAAGCAATTGGGCTGAAATGGCAAATTTGGCAAGAATTGGTGTTAGTAGAACTTGAGTGCCTGAATATTCGTGGAAAGCAAATAGGATTGTGAACATGGTTGAGTCGAAGTACACTTTCCACTTCATACTAATATTCTTAGAAAGTTGTCTCCTTGCTTTGTTCACCTCTAGATATATCTTTGCTTAAGATGTCGATTCTCTCTCTCTCTCCTCCCTCCAACCACCAAGAATTTCTCCCACATTCAGCACTTCAGTGCTTACAAAATTATCATCACCACAAGACAAAAGCCTCTTCCTAAGGCCCCGTCCAGACTACCCGCCCGGATCGGCGGGTAGCCATCGAAGTATCGGGGATCGATCTATCGCGTCTCGTCTGGACGCGATAGATCGATCCCCGAACGCGCTACTTCGAACTCCGGTACTCCTGCAGGGCGAGCGGAGTACCGGAGTTCGAAGTAGGAGCCGCGAACTTCGATCGCGGCGCCGCGCGGACGCGAGGTAAGTCGCGTTAGTTCGAACTAAGGTACTTCGACTTCAGCTACGCTATTCGCGTAGCTGAAGTCGAAGTACCTTAGTTCGATCCCGCCCCTAGTGTGGACCAGCCCTTAGACACTCTGGGTTGTTTTTTTCAGCAATTTTCTCTCCTTCTCTATCATCCCCTTTATTGCAGATGTGGGGAAAGATCAGCTGAAGAAGCAAGTTTTATATTTTGCTCTAAGAGCTGTGAGCTCTGAGCTTATTTTTTGTGGGAAGTGAATTCTATCTCTTGAGCCAGCCAGCTCTGCTTTCTTCTCTCCCAGGATTAACTCTCCAGACTAACATTTTCATAGTTCCTGATTAGACATTTATGGAGACGGACAAAGATGTTTTCTAGCACTGAACGGGTTGAAATTATGGTCAAAGATTCAGCAAAAAATTTAAAAAGAAAATGAACAGTTTTGTTTTGTTAAAAAAAATTTCACATTGTTTTCAATTTTTGAAAAAAAAAGGGAAAAGAAAATTAATTTTGAAAAAAATTGTTTTGAATTTCTGGATCCCTTCCCACTTATATCAATTTTTACTGCTGCCCATTTTTTAAAAAGGCAAGGGGTGTAAAAAATGGGGGGGGGGGGATTTTCTCTCACTATATATATACTTATTTTCATACATTTCCTGTAGTGAATAATTTAAATAAGAGAGAGTGGATTTTTTCCCCTTATTTCTCTAACTTCTTAACCTTTCCCATCCCCCTTTTTCAGGGGAAGAAAGTTGGGAAGTAAGTAAAATAGAGAGAAACTGGGAAATTTCTAACTATTTTGAAATAAAAAATTCAAACATTTTAAAAGTTTTGGATATTTTAACATTTTTGTTTAGAAATTTTTTTAAACAAACAAGTCATCAGCAATGATATATTTATTTATATATTTATTCACAAAAAATATTTTAATTAAACCCTATTTTTGGGGTCACATACTTTTTTTTTTTTTTTTTTGTATCTGCCCAGGTGATTACTTGGCTTGGCTTGATTCTGTGTCTAACCTTAAAGACTGAAACAGAAAATTTGAATTTGGCCATTTATTCTGTGAGGAGCTCATGAAGTAAGCAGAGCTTTGGGGAGATCTGCTTTTGTTGACACTGGAGTCTGCCTTAGCCCTGCTGCGCCGCCAACTGGACTTTTAACGGCCTGGTCAGCAGTGCTGACCGGAGCCGCCAGGGTCCCTTTTCGACCTGGCGTTCTGGTTGAAAACCGGATGCCTGGCAATCCTATCTGTATTAGCATATGTAACCTATAAATGACAGGGTCCATACCCCATTTGCCCATGTCCATTCCCTACCCTGGAATATCCAGTCCCTACAACATGGAGAAGCACTGGAAATGCTGACCCATTCCTCAGTCTCCTGTAAACCATTCAGACTCCACACTCCTTCATGAAGCTAGTGATGGCTTGGAGGTGAAAGGCTCTCTATCCTCTTCCTCAATCTCCTCCAACCATACAGCCAATTTACCCACTCACTCCTCTCTTACCTGAGGCCAGGTTGGAAGGGGCAACCTGCACATGATAGGCTCCATATCCCATTCCTCGGTCTCGTGTAAGCCATCCAACTGTCTTGCACCCCACAACTTCAGGCCAGATTGGAACAAGATGTAAAAGCCTCCATATCCCATTGCCAAATCCCTTTGAGTATCCAGACCTACCTGAGTTGAGAGCAGACTGAAGCCAGAGACTATTTGAAAAAGTCTGTAGATCAGTGGCATCCCTTCCTCCCTACAGTCCCCCAAAGCCACGGTCAAGGGTAGTTAGTTTGTGTTGGGCCATGTGTATCTAGCCATGAGAGGCAGAGGAGGCATTCTCCCATTCTGTATCTTCTTCCCACAGCACTAAGGGAGGAGATCAGTGTCCTTCCGAGCAGACCCAGGACATTGTTATTTCAAAAGTTGAATGTCATTCCTTCAAACTCAACATCAAAAAACAGATAAGCTAAATCCAAAGGCTATTATTTAGGAAATATCAAGTGTTTTAGGAACATTTGTTCTTGTCATGTCCCTCATTGCACAGACCCTAAAATCTCAGCTTCCTTGCATTGTTCAGAATTGTGGATTTGGAGGGAGCACTCTAAATGTCTGTTTTTGTTTGTTTGCTTGCTTGCTTCTTTGTTTTAATCACTGTTATTTAACAGAGGCATTATTTAATAAGGAAAATATTAATACACTGTTTGTGTAGAGTCTACTTTGAATCATAGCTTCCACAGGAAATGAAAAGTCACATCTTGCTGCTTCCTGTCTTCTTATACCACAACTTTCAGCATTTGAGGAGGAGATATAGGTACCCTTCAAAGAGCACAAGACCAGGGTAATCCAGGATTTTGAACACCTTGTAATCAGGCTGCCAACCTGAAAAACAGGGAAACATATTGCAGGGGCAAAGAGGGGGCAGAAGGGATGGTTTTGGAGGGAGTGAAGGAGTTGCACACAGAAGAAAAGGGTACCCACTCCTCTCTGTTCTTAAGCCATGCAAATTCTCTCTCCCTTTCCACCCTTTCCCTGAGACTGTCTTCACTTTCAGAGTAAAACCCAGTGTGTGTTACCATCACAGTGGGATCGAAGGGTGGAAGAAAACCATTTTTCTCCCTTTGTTGTATTCTGTCTGGTCACTTTCTATGTTTTCTACCCTACATGTGCAGGCCCAGATTCTGTCTATTTGATTTCCTTTCTCCTATTCCAAATCCTGCCTTAATTAGTTGGGGGCAGATTTTCAAAGTCACAGTTATGCACCCATTGAAAGCCAGTGGGAACTGGGCACCTAATATAATAATAATATAATATAATATATGGAGATATACCTATCTCATAGAACTGGAAGGGACCCCGAAAGGTCAACGAGTCCAGCCCCCTGCCTCACTAGGAGGACCAAGTACTGGAATGTCTGTCTTTGAAAATCCCACATTAACGATTGTGCTGCCTTTCAAGGATGTAAAATACTAGGTGTGCTAAGCATTATGGCCCAGATCCATAAAAATATTGAGGCAGGTTCCTAAATTCCATTGAAATCAATGGAAGTTAGAAGCCTCAATACCTTTGTGGATATGGGGCTATAACACTGCTTTTTGCTCTTCTCCTTCTATTCTATTCAGCTCTGTATAGGATCTTATATCACGCTCATCACTGTAGTGTGTGAGCAGCTTCCAGCAGATGTATGAGCACCTTCCAGTAGTGCATTAAGCAGCGTGACTAACGTCTGTCATGTCTGGTTAGTTCTCTCATACTCTCCCATGGGGAGAAGAGTGTTGCACGAGAGTGTTCAGTTTGGTAGAATTTTTTGTTTAGTTTTGTGTTGTCGTTGTTGTTGCTTAAATATACCTATTGTTCTGTGTTTATGGTAAAGAAGGCAGGCTGAATAAGTGCACCTTGCACTTGAAGCAGAAGGTGGTGAGTTTGGGGATGGTCCTTAGTTTCTGGAGGAGTCCATTCCACACTCTCAGATCAGCCCCTGAGAAAGCTTTGTCTCCTGCACCGATGCATCCTTCTCTTTCTATACCATCTCCACATTCCTCCTTCCCCGCCTGGGTTTTCTGTTCTTATCTTTTCTCTGCTTTGATTATGATTATTGTTTATTATTAATCATGTTTATGGCAGTAGTGCCCAAGGCCAACCAAGATTGGGCCCCCATTGTGCTGTACAAACACAGAGCAGCAGATGGTCCCTGCCCAAAAGAGCTTACAGTCTGAACAGACCAGAGAGACACAGGGTGGGGGCAAGGGGGTAACACACAAGCAGAATGAAAAATGGGATGGCAGCATGTTAGTGCCATGATTTTTGGGGAGGAGTTGGGGGCTCAGCTAAATGGAAAGAAAGGGAAGGATCGCTGCAGCTGGTGAGGAAGAGGTGCAGAAACTGCTGTTGAGGGTTCTGCAAGGCATGGATAGAAGCACCTGGGGAACTGGTACAATTACTAATGTCTCTGGTTACCAGCCCTCCTGTGTCAATACTGGTAGAACGGGTGGAGCTGGGAGGGCATGTGACCTGGCGTAACTTTAAAAGGAATGTTTCTCTCTTCATCTCCTCTCTTTTCCTAACTCCCCCTTTTCAGCCCTGTGAGGAGGATCCAAGAGAGGCTGCAAAGAAAGGAAGATGTCTCCGGGGGAAGAGCCTGCTCCTGTGTGCTCTCCTGCTCAGCATTGTCCTTGGGTTTGCATTGCTTCTTGCCTACACCATCCTACACCAGGGCCTGGGTACAAGACATGACAGTCTTTCTCCCTTCCCTCCCACCCGACCCACCAGTGAGACCCCTTCCTCTCTCTCCTCTCCCTTCATTGCCTTTTGGGCTGAGCATCTATATGAGGCCCAGGCCCTGGACGATTCCTAAGTCTTAGGAAAACATAAATGTCCGAAGTAAATAAATTCTAATAAAGAGATATTGCCCTACCCCTCTCCAAGCCTTCCCTGCCATGTGGAGACCTCCTCACTCCCAAGCTTCCTGCCAACCTAGTGTGGCCTGGCCCAGCTTCCATGAACAGCAGCACTGCACTTTCTAAAAGCTATTGTATTCCAGTACTCTCATCCCCTCCCTCTTACTCACAGCTTCTGTATCCCTGAGCAGTATTAGTCTGTCTGTAGGTGACCCAGCAGAAATGTGGATAAGTCTAGAATTTGGGGCTGGGGCTTGGAATTGCCCCTCCTTTCCATCCCTGAATTCATAGACCCATCCTAGTTTTCACAGGTCCAATCAATGGAATCCTTGTATTAATAAGACAATTAGAGAGTTCCTGTCAGTGGCAGAGCTGGAAATAGAGCCCAGGAAATCAGATCCATAAGCAGACCACTTTTCTAACCACTAGACAGATCTCTGCTATAAGGATCTATAAATATGAAGAGGCCAAGTCATACACATCCTCTTCCCCAGCTTACTTATTTTCCCCTTAGCTAGCATTTCCCTTTAACTCCTCTCCTGTCCTTTCCCCATTTGTGAGGGCTGGGGAGCCCCTCACTATAGACCCCTAGAAGTTAGAGACAGAAAGGCTGTATTAGTTCAGATCTTCTCTATCTCCCACCTTTTCCCACATACATCATACCAACCAGTGAAGGTCTGAGCCCTACTTGTATATTATACAGGACTTTGCTTAGGCCAGTTTCCTATGTCTCAGACAATGGCCCTTCCACCCTTCACCTTGAGACATTAAGCCGCAGCCTATGGCCTTGTCTAGACACAAACTTCCAAGGGTTTAACTAAAGATGTATTATTATTTTGACTGAAGTGTGGCTTATTTCAGCAAAAAACTGACTTAACTGGAAACCAACACAAACCACTCTTAAAACAAAATAAGAGTGTCTCCCCAGGAGTTTACACAGGCTTAATTAAATCAGTTTTTAAATCAACGTAAGTTGGACTGGTGCAACTTTGCTTTGTAGAAAAGGTCTGACAGATTTCACTTTTGAAAAATGCTTCCTGATATATCATTGTTCAGGTTTAGCTCTTTTCCCCTAGCTATGCCCTTCTCTTCCTCTCTGGTGTTTACACCCTTCCTAACCTTGTAGTGGTTATCATATTCCCTTGGGGTCATTACTTGGCCAAACACCCACTGACACACAGTGAATGTGGTAAGAAGATGAAAATAGGAGGAGAAGTTTGTTGATAATCAGCTTTGTGACTGTTTGGGTTGTACCAAGATGGGACCTTCTCCCTGGGGTGACCATTCATCCTTTATTTTAATAGCTTCCCTTAATTGGTACTTATTGACATCCATCCATAAAGTCAAACATAGGATACACTTTATCCTCTGTTCAGCAATAATTTTTCAAAGAATCCAACACTGTGCCAAAAGCATAGAATTTTTACCACAAATAAAACTTCAAAATAACCTCTCTCCTATATTTTCATACAGTTGTCCTGAATTTCCTTCACCCTGCTAATGATGGCTCCTGTCTTTGCTTCTTGCTCAGAACCTTGTGACACCAAGGAGTGTCTCACGCTCCTAGCCAGACTCCTGGAGGTGAGAAATGCCACCATAGACCCCTGTGAGGATTTTTATGGCTACGCCTGTGGCAACTGGGAAGCCAACCACTTGCGCACGGGGACTATGGAGTCATCAAATGTGTTTGATGTCCTGCTGGAAGAAAACCAGCTGATCCTGAAGAGGCTCTTAGGTAGGGAGGGGAGATGGATGGTGTATGTACTGCCAGCATGCTCTTCAGTCAGAGCTCTGATTACTAACATACAACAGTGCAGCCACTCCCAACAGGGACCAAACACAACTCCTGTCACCTCTCTGTCACTGCAACCACAACCATGAACCCCAGCATGCACCAGTATGGGACCATGCCAATGGGAATAACACCATCCCCCTGTCACCACAACCCCCAACATGCATCACTACAAACTTCCCCAGAAAATGACCAAACCATTTCAGTCACCATAGCCACAGTAACAACCACATCGTCTCTCACTTCAGCCCCTTAAGTCCAAATCATTTTCCTGCCATCTCACACCATCACCACTGTGGAAGTAGCCACACCAATCGGGTGGCAATACAACCAACCGTGCACTGACACACAACCACCCACATGTTATCTCCCTGCCACTGCCACCAGAGCTATAACCATCATAGATTGAACATGTGATCATGTCTCTCGTTACTTTCTGGGCCCCTAGAAATTATAGCAGAAACCTCCTTGCTCACAGCTAAAGCTGCTACTTTGGTTTAGGTGATTGTGGGTTGTACTTTTTAGTGTGGAAGATCCAGATTTGACCTGCACTGGTGACCATGGCGTTTATCTATGCAGCTTCAGTGTGCTACATTTCATCATGGATTATCAAACAAACTGTAGTTCCTGCTTCAGGATGCACATTACCTCTTACCAACCCCACCTCCTCACCTGATGCTGTTTCTTGGTCTTCTTTAATTTTTGGCTCGTTAGTGTTTTGTGTGCTTTCCTTTTCTCAGAAGTTCCACAGCTCAGGGTTGGAAGTTCAGCCAAGGAAAAAGCCATCCAGTTCTACCACTCCTGCATGGATACCCAACAGATAGAAGCAGAAGGGGCTCAGCCCTTGAAGGAGCTTATAAATCAGGTGATCATTGTTCACACAATACTATTTCTGAGCATATGTATACCCTTACACTTCAGAAAAGAGTTCTACCAGGAAAAGGATAGAAAACAATAGGGGGGAAAGTAATAATCTGCTTCATTATTTGCTCCTTCATTATTGCACTTGTCAGCACCAGGTCATTGGTGACTAAGGTGTCAGTGATGGCAAGTTGGTGACTTCTGCCCATGGAATGAGCATAATTTGTAAATGAGGAGTCACAGCCTAATTTATAACTGATGAGACTCCATGGCACAAACAGCATTTCCCTAATAGATATGATGGGCTCAACGCTCATATTTGGCTGCCTGATTTCAGGCCCTGAATATGTATTTATTACCTTAATGTCCATTCAGGCATGTGCAGCCTTGCAGTTTTAGAATTCCTCCCATCCTGCAGGCAGGGATACTTTTCTTAACAGGAACTCATGTAATTCAATAAGATCCAGTCTGTAGGATAGGAAACTCCCTGCAAAACAGATGGAATTTTGGGGCCCAAGGAATGCACCTAAATCCCCAAGTATGAAAAATGAGCCCTAACTGCCCTGCTTGAGGGTCACAGTGTAGTGTAGACACTTTCCTTTCACCCCCCTCTACCTTCTTATGTCACCTGTGGCCCTCATGTGACTTCCTCTCATCCTCTTGCCCTCCCTGCCCTGTATGGAAATTTTATGTCATTCCATAAAGATAAAGTGACAGGGTCACTTTAGGGTCACACAGCGAGTGTGAAGATTTTCATGGGTTCTTCCCATTCTTCTTCATTATTTGTACTGACCCTGAACCTTGGGGTGGGGGTGGGAGAAATTTGGAAATCAGTATCTAGCAGCTGTTCCCGTTTTTCTTTCCACCAATGGTAATCAGTAAGTTCTCTCTGTTTGTCACTCTCTTTCCTCAGGTTGGTGGCTGGAACTTCACAGGCCCCCAGAAACAGACCGATTTTAACCAGACCCTGCAAACACTCATGGGCAAATACAACACTTTCCCCTTCTTCAGAGCATATGTGGGACCCAACTCTTCTGACCCCAGCACCAATATCATCCAGGTGAGAGGATCAGCAGGAGATGGCAGTCGGAAAGGACAGAGTCAGGGCAGTACCTGTGGGCCTTTAGGATCAAATAACTGCTTAAGCTACTGGGAGAGGCAGTGGAAATCAGACATATCTTATGAGTATTATAAACACATTAGCTCCTTAAAAAGATCTCTGCAAATCTATGCAATTAAAATAAACAAGAAGAACTGTTTTGCCATGCAGTGTGTAATTAACCCATGGAACTCACTGCTGCAGGATATCATTGATGCTAGTAGATCAGTGAGACTAGAAAAGGATTAGGCACTTCCATGAACTGAACCAACACCAGCTACGTAAGGGCCAAATTGTTTTGGTCATCAGTCCTCATGAGCTGGGAGGCCAAGGAGTCCTCCATGCTCCAGTTTTATAATATTACATAATGAGGTATGTTGTGGATATTTAAAGCCTTTGTCTGTCAGAGACTGTAGACCAGATGCTATTTTATATCAGTTCATTTTCTTACATTTTCCACTCATTTCTTAATTCTGTAATTACTTTTTTAAAACAATAACATAATCTTTATCATTCATTTCTGGAAATTGAGCATATGGGGAGTGGGTTAGGGTGAGCACATGCAGATAAAGTTATTTCCCTTTCTCCCACCCTTTATCTGCCCTTGTCTAGTTAGATAGTAAGCTGTCTTGGAAGGGACTGGCTCTTGTTATGTGCATAGCACAATGGGGTTCTGGTCTCAAATGGGGTCTCTTGGCATCACTTAAATACAAATTCATAAGTTGTTGTTATGTATTATATGTAATAATAATAATTAGGGCTGTCAAGCGATTACAAAAGTAATCATGATTAATCGCGCGATTAAAAAAATTAATTGCACGATTAATTGCACTGTTAAACAATAATAGAATACTATTTATATAAATATTTTTGGATGTTTTCCACATTTTCAAATATATTGATTTCAATTACAACACAGAATACAAAGTGTACAGTGCTCACTTTATATATATTTTTATTATAAATATTTGCACTGTAAAAAGAAAAGAAATAGTATTTTTCAATTCACTTAATACAAGTACTGTAGTGCAATCTCTTTATCATGAAAGTTAAACTTACAAATGTAGTATTTGATGTACAAAAAATAACTGCACTCAAAAATAAAACAATGTAAAACTTTAGCACCTACAAGTCCACTCAGTTCTACTTCTTGTTCAGCCAATTGCTCAGACAAACAAGTTTGTTTAAATTTGCAGGAGATAATGCTGCACGCTTCTTGTTCACCTGAAAGTGAGAACAGACATTCAAAGGGCACTATTGTAGCCAGTGTTGCAAGATATTTATGTGCCAGATGTGCTAAAGATTCATATGTCCCTTCATGCTTCAACCACCATTCCAGGGGACATGCGTCCAAACTGATGATGAGTTCTGCTCGATAACAATCCAATGCAGTGCAGACCAACAGATGTTCATTTTCATCATCTGAGTCAGATGCTACCAGCAGAAGGTTTATTTTCTTTTTTGGTGGTTTGGGTTCTATAGTTTCCGCATCAGAGTGTTGCTCTTTTAAGACTTCTGAAAGCATGCTCCACGCCTCGTCCCTGTCAGATTTTTGGAAGGCACTTAAGATTCTTAAACCTTCGGTCGAGTGCTGTAGCTACTTTTAGAAATCTCACATTGGTACCTTCTTTGCATTTTGTCAAATCTGCAGTGAAAATGTTCTTAAAATGAACAACATGCTGGGTCATCATCTGAGACTGCTCTAACATGAAATATATAGCAGAATGCTGGTAAAAACACAGAGCAGGAGACATAATTCTCCAGCAAGGAGTTCAGTCACAAATTTAATTAACGCATTTTTTTTTTAATGAGTGCCATCAGCATGGAAGCATGTCCTCTGAAATGGTGGCCAAAGCATGAAAGGGCATACGAATGTTTAGCATATCTGTCATGTAAATACCATAGAATGCTGGCTACAAAAGTGCCATGCGAACGTCTGTTCTCACTTTCAGGTGATGTTGTAAATAAGAAGTGGGCAGTATTATCTCCTGTAAATATAAACGAACTTGTTTGTCTTAGCGATTGGCTGAAGAAGAAGTAGGACTGAGTAGACTTGTAGGCTCTAAAGTTTGACATTGTTTTGTTTTTTAGTGCAGTTATGTAACAAAAAAAATCTACATTTGTAAGTTGCGCTTTCACAATAAAGAGATTGAACTACACTACTTGTATAAGGTGAACTGAAAAATACGATTTCTTTTGTTTATCATTTTTACAGTGCAAACATTTGTAATCAAACTAATATAAAGTGAACCCTGTACACTTTGTATTCTGTGTTGTAATTGAAATCAATATATTTGAAAATATAGAAAAACATCTAAAATATTTAATAAATTTCAATTGGCATTCTATTGTTTAACAGTGCAATTAAAACTGCAATTAATCGTGATTAATTTTTTTATCACAATTAAATTTTTGAGTTAATCACGTGAGTTAACTATGATTAATTGACAGCCCTAATAATAATACCACTTGACCATGTATCCAGTGAAGAGTAACCAATGTAGCTTGAATTTAAATGTCAAATACTCATGGCAAACTTCTTGCAAATGATCTGAAGACCAAAAATTAAGCCTAGAACTGTTTGGGGGACACTTCCCAATAATAAAATCAGTTTATGACAATCATAAGCTGCTTGCAGACAAATTCTTGAACAGATAAAGAAACAAAAGTCATTGAATAAATTATTTCCCCATCTCTAGTGTTTCTGGCATTAACTAAGTGTTTTTCCTTCACTCCTTTCCTCAGATTGACCATCCTGAGTTTGAGATGCCACCAGAGAGTGACTACAATGAAAAAGCAAATTATCCCGAGGTACCCTATCAGAGGCTGGGGCTTGGCAAAAAAATGCCTACTGAGTTCAGGCATCTACTTTGAAATGTCCCCTGATTTGGAATGGTGTGTGAGTGGTGATCACATGTGCTCAGTGTCTGATGAGATCATGGGGCTATTCCAGGGCTTGTCCACACTAGGATAGGATGGGGGGGTGGGGGGGTGGAACATTTTTAGCTAACAGGTTTTTATTTCCTGGTGTAGGAAGGACATGTTGCAGGTTTTTAATGTGTTAGCTTGTCAAGGGGAACATGGCTTACAAAAAAACGTGTCCTGATTATACTAGGACTTTATAACCTGTTGGTTAAAGTGTGACACATTTCATTCTACTGTGGATGAGAGCCCTTGGAATCACCTTCGAATTCAGTCCAGAAAATCCAGTTCCATTTAGTCATCTCGTCTTCTTCATCTTTCTGAACTGGATCAGCTGAATTGGCTGCAATTTACTGACTGTGAGTCTTTCAGAAGAGATCTTAAATACCAAAGTTCTGTCTTCCCACCATGGATGCTTAAGATCCCCTGATAATCCAAGTAGAAACAGGAGTCTGGTCTGCTATTTCTGTCCAAAATTTCCATTCTGTTTATCTCACTGTCTGGAGTGGCTCAGAACTGTCAGAAACAGGGCAGATACCCCAAACTGGTGGTGTATTCTATAATTAGATTTCACCAAGCCAGTAACAAATGTGCACTCCTGGATCACTACACCATCCTTACCATGGAGTCATAGCCTCTCCAGTCTATCTTGCCACCCAGACAAACTGGACTTTGTGATAAAAGGTTATAAGTCCAAAATGATAGCAGTTGATATAATAAACTGCTAGTTGCCCCAAAGTCTTTTCAGGGAACCCAGATGTTTCTGGGGATCTGCACTTTGCATTTGGCATCTTCCCTGTAAAAGTCAAAGAATCATAGAATATCCAAAAGTCCAAACAGTCAGAGACGACGATTATTCCTTTGAATCGGTATTTATAGTTTCTGCTCACAGAAGACAATCTGAATCATAGAATCATAGAATATCAGGGTTGGAAGGGACCTCAGAAAGTCATCTAGTCCAACCCCCTGCTCAAAGCAGGACCAATACCCAACTAAATCATCCCACCCAGGGCTTTGTCAAGCCTGGCCTTAAAAACTAATAAGGAAGGAGATTCCACCACCTCCCTAGGTAATCCATTCCAGTGCTTCACCACCCTCCTAGTGAAAAAGCTTTTCCTACTATCCAACCTAAACCTCCCCCACTGCAACTTGAGACCAGTATTCCTTGTTCTGTCATCTGGTACCACTGAGAACAGTCTAGATCCATCCTCTTTGGAACCCCCTTTCAGGTAGTTGAAAGCAGCTATCAAATCCCACCTCATTCTTCTCTTCTGCAGACTAAACAATCCCAGTTCCCTCAGCCTCTCCTCTCCTCGTGTGCTCCAGCCCCCTAATCATTTTTGTTGCCCTCTGCTGGACTCTTTCCAAATTTTTCACATCCTTCTTGTAGTGTGGGGCCCAAAACTGGACACAGTACTCCAGAAGAGGCCTCACCAATGCCGAATAGAGGGGAACGATCACGTCCCTCGATCGCTGGCAATGCCCCTACTTATACAGCCCAAAATGCCGTTAGCCTTCTTGGCAACAAGGGCACCTTGTTGACTCAGATCCAGCTTCTCATCCACTGTAACCCCTAGGCCCTTTTCTGCAGAACTCCTGCCAACCCATCCGGTCCCTAGTCTGTAGCAGTGCATGGGATTCTTCCGTCCTAAGTGCAGGACTCTGTACTTGTCCTTGTTGAACCTCATCAGATTTCTTTTGGCTCAATCCTCTAGTTTGTCTAGGTCCCTCTGTATCCTATCCCTACCCTCCAGCGTATCTACCACTCCTTCCAGTTTAGTGCCATGTGCATGTCTTCACCCACATGGGCTAGTGAATTTCCATTGTCAAATACAATGGCCCTTGCTTTGAAATTAGCACTCTTCTTCATTTACATTTACAAGGCTCCAATCATGTTTGATGGGTAATTTAATTACAGGGATATACATAATGTAAAAGGTAATGTAATAGCAAATAACAATCCTTCATTAGTTTTCGTGAAGTTTACACATCAAGTACATTCTCATTTTAACACTAACACTTTTGATCTAGGGTTATCTAGTTACAGAGATATACATAATGTAATGTGATAGCAATCAACAGGTTATAGATAAGCAAAGACAATACCACTAATATTTCCTTTGTGTGTTCACAAATGAATTGGCCTGATTACACTACAATACCTTTGACACTCCTTTGATTTCTATTAACATATGACTGAATTAGCCTGCAGCCCTGTCCTGAGCTGGCACCAGGGAAGACAGCATCACACTGTTCACTGTTGTTCACTACTGCTGCATGCAATTAAACAGCTGCCTCCTCCCACCCCAAAAGTAGCTGCATTTCAGTGCTAAAATGATCCCCATATTTAAACCATTTGTAAAGTGTAAGGGAACTATAAGCTATTATTTCTCATTGATAATTCAGTTTTGTTCACAGATCCAACAGCCCTATTCAGCAAACCTTGCTCCAGGCACATACACAGGAACATTGGGATAAAAGGGGTGGTTTGTGTTGGTGAGATGGTGGGGAGCAACCCCTGAAAGATTGAGGGTTGTGTGGGATGATCCAGGTGAATGGCTGGGTGGGTGGGATGGCTCAGATCCCAACTCATAGCTCTTCTACTGGTGATGGGTTTTAAATCACAGGTTGTCCGTGTGTATTTCTCATACCTGATGAAGCTGGGGACACTGTTGGGAGGGCCACAGAATGTTACCTCCACCTTCATCTCCTTCGCCTTGTCCTTCATCTCCAACCTCCAGAAGGAGGTCACCCCACTGCGGGAACGGCGGGAGAGAGGGATGCTGTTCTATCACACCACTATCAGGGAGCTGCAGGTGTGTGTCTTGAACTTCCAGATGAGAGAGCATGTGTGGAGCCCCTTGCAGGAGCCTGGCAGAAATTGCCACTCTCCTGCCTCCTAGAGTCTCCTCTGCCACTGAACTGTCAGTTTCAGAGGGGTAGCCGTGTTAGACTGTATCAGTAAAAACAATGAGGAGTCCTTGTGGCACCGTAGAGACTAACACATTTATTTGGGCATAAGCTTTCGTGGGCTAGAACTCACTTCATCAGATGCATGGAGTGAGAAATACAGTAAGCAGGTATAAATATACAGCAAATGAAAAGATGGGAGTTGCCTTACCAAGTGGGGGGTCAGTGCTAATGAGGCCAATTCAATTAGGGTGGATGTGGCCCATTCCCAACAGTTGACAAGAAGGTGTGAGTATCAACAGAGGGAAAATTATTTTTTGTAATGACCCAGCCACTCCCAGTCTTTATTCAGGCCTAATTTGATGGTGTCAAGTTTGCAAATTAATTCCAGTTCTGCAGTTTCTCATTGAAGTCTGTTTTTGAAGTTTTTTTATTGAAGAATGGCCACTTTTAAGTCTGTTATTGAGTGTCCAGGGAGATTGAGCAACAGAGAGTCCTGTGGCACCTTTAAGACTAACAGATGTATTGGAGCATAAGCTTTCGTGGGTGAATACCCACTTCGTCAGATGCATGTCAGGGAGATTGAAGTGCTCTCCTACTGGTTTTTGAAGTTACAGTTCTTGATGTCTGATTTGTGTCCATTTATTCTTTTGCGTAGAGACTGGCCAATGTACATGGCACAGGGGCATTGTGCACATCTACCAATGTGATATATGCCATCATGTGCCAGCACTTCAATCTCCTTGGAGACATTCCTATTTTCCCCATTCGGTCCTGGGGATAGGCTGGGAAGTCACATTTCAGCATTTCTGTTTGGCTTTACCTTTAGGAAAAGGCACCCGCGATCAATTGGCTGTCATGCCTCCAGGCAGCCTTCCATCCTGTGCAGCTGAACATCTCCCAGCCAATCGTAGTGCATGACATGGATTATTTGAAAGGCATGTCGCGGATGATTGGAAAATGGCAGAAGGGGAGGTAGGAGCTGATGTCTGATACTGTAGCCATTGTGCCTTGAGGAGGCTGTGATAGCTTCAGGTGTCAAACTAAACCCGAATGGACTTAGTCAATGTTCAGATAGGAGATGGCCAAGGAAACACTAAGGCACTGCAGAAGCTCAGTGGGTGACCCAGCAAGGCTCTTCCCACTTGTAGTCATTAAAGATCCTATGGCACTTTCTGCAAGCTTTGACCTGTTTCCTGGCCCAGTTCCAACTCAGGCAATTATATTCTGCCAAACTAAATTCTTCCTGCAGTTCCAGGCAGAGGTACTGTTAATCACTCCTTGTCTTCAGCTGTTAAGTGGTATTGCTGTTTGAAGTTAAACAGCTGCCACAGTTTACCCAAGATATGGATGCATTTAGTACTGGCTGAAGTGATCCTTATATATTAGTCCCTATAAATGTACTGCTTTGTGTCTTTTCCCCAGGGTCCTACAGATCTATATGATCCTCTGCCTGGTTGGAAACCTCTCCCCAGCCCTCGACAGCCGGTTCCAAGATGCACGCAGGGAGCTGTTTGAAAAGCTGCATGGAAAGACAGGGGAATCTGGGATGGTGAGTCAGCTTCCCTTCAGTTCCCCCAGCTCCCAAGGCAGCTCTGTAGATGTTCTGCTCCCATGGCCACCCCCACTGGCTGCTGTCCCTGATCTCTAGTCTTCGAAGTAGTTTCTCATGTTGGAGGGACAGAGTGGAAGGACATGCTGACCAGGATAGCAGCATTACTTCCTATTTCCCAGCACTTTCCTCTAGTGATGATGCCATGGAGGAAGCCAGCCCTGTACCTGCTGCACCCATGGAGTCCAATCCACACTAAGAGACTTCCACAAGGACAGGGGTTGGAAAACAATATACAGATGGGCAGGTTTCCCTTTTCTGTCCCTTCCAGCCAGGATATGAGTCCCCTCCACTTGTGGAAGCCAAGAGGGTGAACCCTATGGTCATGTTTTCTGAAGTGCTCAAAGCCTTTTAGGGTTGATAAAAATCTAAGTAAAATAAATTAAATTCTTGATTATTTGCTATGATCATTACTACACATGCACACACATTTCTCTGTCCCTCTCTCTTTCTATGTGTTGTTCTGCCTTCCTCCTCTGGAACTTTGTTTCTCTCTCTCTCTTTCTCTCTCTCTCTCTGCTTCTTTCCCAGGTACTGGCCCATCGCTGGAGGAAATGCCTGAGTGACACCAGCACCTTCTTTGAGCCTGTCCTTGGGGAGATGATTGTGCAAGAGATTTTCCCTCAAGAGACAAAGGAACTCGTAGGTATTCTTCTTCCCCCACCCAAACACAAACTCAGCTTAATTTCCTTCTCCTCTTTCCATTCTCACCTGATACACTGTCAAGGTCAGGTCACTTCCTTATTCCTTACAAAAGTCCCATCATTCTTTGGGAGTGAGGTAGGTTATTGGAGCTTCAATACACTTATTGCTAAAATAGTCAGTACTAGGACCTCCGTCCTTATCCTCATCCCTTCAGTAACAAAGCAGAGAGTGGGGCCCCCAGTACTCATGCATGACCCTACACTAAAACAAACTACTGTGTGCAGCTCCAGCAGTCATACAGGACCCTACAATAGCAGACCAGTCCATGCAGCCCCAATACTCATGAGTGATTTTATAATAACAAACCTGTGCTTGCAGGCCCAGTACTTATATGTGACCCTACAATAACAAACTAGTGCATGCAGCCCCAGTAAGTGCAGTTCCAGCACTCATGAACCATCTCATGATAACAAACTAGCATGGATTACCCAGTACTTATGAACAATCCTGTATTAACAAACCAATAAGCCAGGGCTTCTGAGTGGGTCAGTAATAACAAACAAGTCTGCATACCTTGGGGAAGGGGAACCTTTTTGCTAAGGGATCAGATTTCCATTTCCAAGGTTATTAGCACAAGCACTGAATTTATAAAGGGTTTGGAATGTGTGAAAAATGCCATGAAAAAATAACCCAGGGACATGGGACAATGAGAGACATTAAGAGGGAAGAGCAATGAAGAAGCAGAGAAGAGAAAGAGGGAAGAAGGACACAGGAGAGCATGTCAAACTACAGCACTCATCTTCCTTGTAAGGGCATCAGTGAAGTGAATGTGCTGGGCTTCCTCCAGGGCAGAATATAGGTTCCACTGTGGGAGAAGTGTATGTGTGTGTGCACATGCGTGTAGCGAAGCCCTGAACTGATTGATTGAATCCCCCTCAGACACCACCAGCAAAGAGGAGGGTCAGATTGTATAATAGAGGGAGCTGGAACTAAATACATCCTGAATTTTCCTTTAATTCAAACAAAGGGAAAGAGTCTAGAGTAGATCCCATCCCATGTTAGGAGAGGAGAAGTCTAGGACTGAATGAACAAGGGATTGTGTTCTCCTCTCACCTAAGCAGAGGCAATGGGGAGATGAGGAGAACAGGGCAGGGTTAGGGGAGCAGTGTACAGGGACAAGCCCATGGCTGAAAGGAAGTAAAGAATGAATTCCCTTCTCACTCCCTGGAAAGAGGGATCCTTACCAGGGCTGGGTTGTAGCTCAATTTGTGGAGCATAGAGAGAGAGTAGCCCAGGACTGATTAAACATGGGCCCTGATTGCTCCCCTCTCCTCTCAGAGCCAGATATGGTATTTCCTAAGGAGCAGCTGCTTTTCTGTAGCCCTGAGTGTATCTCTCTTTCCCCTTGGCAGGCTGAGAAGATGTTCTCTGTGGTCCAAGATGCCCTCAACAGTCGGCTGGATCAGGTGGAGTGGATGGATGAGCAGACCCGACAAGAGGCCAAGGACAAGGCATGTGTGGAAGACACAGGTCACTGGGTCCTTACGTCCCAGAAGCCCCTGGAGAAAGGATGGGTGTCTGCACCTGCACATACTTTGACATGTGTTCTCATGCACATGATCCTACATGGACACTTTTATACATACCTGCTCAACACTTCTAGGTGGATACACATATACCATCATATGCACATGGTCATACACTGACGTATATATGGAGAAGCTCAGTGTTTATCCATGCACACCCACAGCTGCACACGTGCCAACATATATGAGCACCAACAAGCTTCCACATGGAGGGAGATAAAAAAGCACAAAGCTGCCCTGGTGTAAGCAGCTGCAATTCCATGGGCTTCATTAGAGCAGCTGCTGTTTATATCAGGGTTGCATTTGGTCTTATGGCACTGATTTGGGAAAGGAGAAGAGCAAGGGGAGATGTGTTACCTGGAGAAGTCAAATAGGACAGCTCTTATTTTTACAGAGCTAATTTATAAGGCCTACTTACCCTGCCCTGAAACACATTATAGGAACATTCAAAATGTAAAGAATCCTCTTGGTTATGTGTATTATTTTATTTTATATTAATGATTTAAGGTTTCTAAGCTTCAGGTGGAAATTGGCTATCCAGACAGCATCTTCCAAACTGCTGAAATGGACCGGGAATTCCAGGATGTGAGTTATACAATGCAAACATACCTATCTTGTTACTGGAAATATACCTGTTCCATACCCAAGGGCACCTTCTGCTGGAGGGGAAGGGAGCAGAGCATACTCCATACAACTAGCATACCTTCTCCTTTCCCTCCAATGTCTTGTTTTGAAAGAGGTTGGGTCTGGAGAAGCTGGGAGGTCCAGCCAGTGCTCTTGTGTCTTTGCCTACTCTGCCTCCTGTTGGGACAGGAGAAGTTGGGGGTGACACAGCTCATCCCCCAAGGAAGGCATGCTCTGCTTTGCTTGTGATAATATCTCCTGCAGTCCTTTTCCACATCTTAGGTCGGAGATTTTGAGGGTTGGGAGAGAAAAGAGAATATTTGATTGTTTGTTTTTTGATTAACCCCATTTTCTGCCCTGTTTGGTGTTGTCTCTTTTGCTCCACCCTCTTTCTGATTCTCATCTCTCTCTTGCTCTCACTCTCTTTTCTGTGTCTTTTTAAACTCGCTCTCATTGCCTCTCTCTTTCCTCAGTTGGAGATACATGACAATACCTTTTTGTTCAATGTGGTGGCCTGCCTGAAGGTTGTGAGGGAAAATTTCTCCCTGAGGCTCCTTCATCCCCACCTGCAGGATAAGTATGTGTCAGCTGACAGGTGGTGGGGATGATGTGTGGTAGGGGACTGGTTATAGGATGTATATAGGCAGTGGAGAGGAGGTATAGGAGCAGCTGATTTGGACACAGAAGAAGATACAACAAAAACAAGAGGATTTGAGATATAGTATAGGAATGGGCCAAGACAGTGGGGAGGAAAGTTGCTTTTGTGGTTAATGCACTGAGCAGAAAGTCAGACAAGCTTGGTTCATTTCTCTGTTCTGCCACATACCGCCTGCATGACCCCGAGGAAGTCTCTTAGCCACTCTGTAAAATGAGGTTACTAGCAGTGGCTTATCTGAGAGTGGTGTGGGGAGGGTACATCCATGAATGTTTTCAAGGAACTTAGCTATGGCAGTAATAAGTGCCAAATAAATAAATAAAGGCGGATACAGTGTTTGTATTGAACACACGAGGCTCTGAATAATGTGAACCTCTAACTCTGCCTCCTCTCTGTATGGGATTGCACTGGGGAGTTCTTTCTCTATGTCATCACCATTCCCACAAAGGTCCAGTAGGGAGAGAGATCAGGAGAAGGTCCCAAGCCATTAATAGTGGGTGTTCTCTCTCCTTTCTTTTTCTGCTTCTAGTTGGGAGGTCTTCCCTTGGTCTGTCCATTCCTACTACTCATTGAGGCGCCACGCCGTGGTCTTCCCTGCAGGAATGTTCCGCAGCCCCTTCTTCCACGCTGAGTTCCCCAGGTACTGAGGGGCTGCAAAGCCACCAGCATAAACCTCACCCCTTCGGCATGCTGGGTTTCCAGCACACTGTTTCACTGCAAAAGGCCAAAAGGGGGGAGGGAGGGTCCTGCTCTGACTGAACTCAGTGGGAATTTGTCCACTGGCTTCAGTGAGAGCAAAATCAGAACCTAAGTGCTTTCTATGTGGGGCTGAGATAAGCCATCTCTCATCTGTCACTGAGTAACCTCAGGTTCTTACCCTGAGACTCAGGCTGGCAATTTTCCTGGCCCTCCCATGCAGGCAGAATATAATAGAGCAGAAGGAAAAAAGACATGAGGCTCATCAAGACAGGCTACAAAGAAGACAGTTCCTGAGCCCACCTCGATATTGAGTCACTCAAAGATGGAGATATATTATTTTCTAGATTCCAAGAATAATTCCTGTGAAACCTTTAGGCAATCTCCTGTCCAAAGTGTCTTCAAATGGATCAAAGACAACTCTGCTCCTCCTTTATAAAAAGACCACCTCTACTAAGCAACCATTTTATTTTTTTTATTTTTTTTGCATTATGAGGTTTGTAACCATTGAACAGTACAATTCTGTTCCTCTGTTATAATGAGAGCATCTCTGTAGAGCAACCAGTTGTTGTCATTGAGTGGTCACTTAAGACACATCAAACATTGTTTGATGTCATTTTTTTGTCCCCCGGGAAAAAGGTTTGCACAGGGAGAATAATCCCAGACTCATTAAATTCCTATTGTACAAAAATAGGCTCTCACTAGGGGAAGGAATGAAACAAGTGGTCTGATCAATATAATAATTCTTTTAGTCTATGGTGAAATTTACACTTCCAATCTGTAGAACACCCATGTGCCCTTGATGAACTCATAACACTCATAAAACTCATAACAGGATTAAGAATGGGACACAGCTGAAATGAATAATGGCAAGACAAATATACTTTTCTAATGCTATGTGCTTCCACTTAATGAGTGAGTCACTTCTGAATCAGCAGATCTGCCCCTGTATTCAGTCTGATCTGCTGACTAAAGTTTGTTAACACTGTTAGCCCAGCAGAGCCAACAGTTCAGAGAGAGAGAGAGCATTAGATTCAGGAGTCAGACATCCAGGGTTTGGGTTTTTTCCCCAAAAAAAATGCAGTTTGGGGTTGACAAAAATATTTCACGAATTCATTTTGAATTCTCCAAGTTGTTTCAGTTGAAATAAAAACAAAAAATTGAAACATTTTGTTTCAACATTTTTTAAATGCAAAGTTTTGATTTTTCGATTCTAAATGACTTTTCATTTTGAAATTTACTTCAATTTTATTAAAGAAACTTTTTTTAAAAACTGAAAATGAAACATTTCATTTCAGGTGGAACTGAATTTTTCATTCAATACAAAGCAGATTTTTTTTTCAACAGTTTGCTAAAAAAAATTAAAAATTAAATTCTGGTCTCTGAAACAAAAGTTAGTTTTGATTTTTCAGAATGGCCAGTAAACTGAAAAATCAGTTATGCATCCAGCCATAGTTGCAGACAGGGCCGGCTCTAGGTTTTTTGCTGCCCCAAGCAAAAACATTTTTGGCTGCCCCCCACCCCAGCCCTGGGCTCCCACCCACATCCCCTGCCGCCCCAGCGCTGGGCTCCCCCCTCACCTACCCACCCACACCCCTGCTGCCCCAGCCCTGGGCTCTCCCCCCCAACCTGCACCCTCCTGCTGTCCCAGCCCTGGGTCACTGGTAACTCGCTCCCAGGGCGGGTCATTCAGCAGGAATTTTGGATGTGCACAGAACACAGACAGGATTGGTTCCCATATAGTTACAGAACTGCAGTAAAGTGAAACAATTTTCAGCTTGTGTGATTGGAGGATATCTGGATGCATATTATAAGACAGTCCTACATAAATGAGGAACAGTTGAGGTGCCTTTATTATTCTTTTGCTCCACTCTTTGTTTCTATGGGGAATTTGCCAATGCAATATCACTGTCTTCCTTTTAAACAAATAAAACTAAAAAAAAAAAAAGCAATGGCTGTTGAAAATAGCAATTCCAGTCCTAATAACCACTGGGAAGCGTTTCTTGCTCAATTTTATCCTACTTTATCTACAGCAAGTTACAGTGGATCAGTATATTTGATTTGGGAGAAATGAAGTAACAGCTGCCCAAATTGAGCGTGAGCACTCCTGAATTTTGAGGGTGTTCAAATCTGGAGGGCAGGTGCTAGATTCCCTTTCTGAATATTAGCTAAATCTAGAAAGGAAAAGCCAATTTCTGCTTCCATGGTTCAGAAGTGGAAATCCTCCTACGTGCCTGGTACTGTATCTAAAGCTGCCCAAGTCCTCTAGTAGAGCTTCCCCTCTTTCAGTTTTCATTTTAAATTCTAGTGGGATCCACGTACCTCCCTTGCTAGGCTTCAGATACAGAGGTACATTGTCCATTTAGTCCACCCAGTTCCTTCTTTGGGGGCTGCAAGGTGAGGTTACACCAGTATCCCTAATCCAGTCTGGGGAAGTCTTCTGAAGGGGATCTCTGCACCAAAGCCGCCTACCCCTTGGGCTGGGCACACTTGTTCCCCATTCACAGGGCCACCCCTTTCAACTCACAGCAAGCTACAGCATGGCTCAGCTACGTCACTCCTTCCCCCTCCCTTTCCTGTTGATAGCGGCCAAGGGATTGCTGGGAAATGTAGTTCTTTCCCTGCTCCAGGGCTGGCTCTCTAGGCAGGGAGCTAGCCAAGGAACTACAGCTCCCAGGGTCCCGTGGGTTCTCAGCTCCCATGCTGGATCCCCAGCTGCTCCGTGGCTCCGCTTCTGCAGGGTTGTGAGAGGGGAAGAAGTGAGTTAAAAAAACAAACAAACAAGGATGGCCCAAATGCCGCCCCCTGCAAATGTGCTGCCCCAAGCAGCTGCTTGGTTTGCTGGTGCCTAGAGCCGGCCCTGGTTGCAGATAACCTTTAAAATGTGAACTGAGTCTGTAGAACTCTTAAAGCAGCCACTGTTAGAGAAATGTGAGTTGCTCCTAATCATTTCAGTGACCTTTTAATTCTGAAATCTAGTGACGATCACTACGTACATGTCAATGTTCTTTGCTTTTTCATTATTGATCAATGTATGTAAGAAAAGAGAGGGATGATCATACTGTGGAAATTTGACTGTGAGTGGACTCATTCTGGTGTTTCAAATGGGTGGAGCTTGGTTTGTGGGTGGAATTTGTGGGAGTACCACAACTATTTCTAGTGAAACCCCTGATTAGATTACTATCTTGCGCATAATTAGCAGACTTGTTAACAAACATCCAATTGCAATTGTTCACTTGTACAACCCCATTATCTTTACCCTCAGTTACCATTTGTGCAACTCTTCAGCAGGCAATGAGGTTGCACAGATGTCACTAACCTGGCATTACCATGTCACTAACCTGGCCTGAGGACACTGGGATTCCACAATTAATGAGGGCAGAATTTGACTTGCAGAATCTTTATTAAAGATGAAAGGGTATGAGCTAGAAAGAATTCAACTTGACTCTCAGGGTATGTCTACACCAGAATAAAAGACCTGTGGCTGGCCTGGGTCAGCTGACTCGGGCTGTGGGGCTAAAATTGCTGTGTAGATATATTCAGGCTCAGGCTGGAGCCTCCGGCAAGCCCAAAAGTCTATACAACAATTTTGCAGCTCTCCAGCAAGCCCAAGTCAGCTGACCCAGGCCAGCTGTGGGTATTTAATTGCTGTGTAAACATAGCCAGGGGGAATTGGCAGTGCTGATAGTTAGAAGAATCAGACCTTTACTTGCACATTTACTGAACATGTTGATCTGGAATAACAGAGACGATAAGCATGCAGCACCTGATACTGGTTTTACACCATCACTTGGCAGAGTAGAATCACACTTGATGGAGCAGGGCTGTACAGAGAAACCCTTGTGTCCCCTGCCTCCTGCAGGCTTGGCAGCTGATACCTCTTTACATTCTGTGTTTTTCAGCGCTGTGAACTTTGGAGCCATGGGAGTCATCATGGCACACGAGCTGCTTCACGCATTCTATGATTACGGTGCGTAGTGTGAACCATTCAGGGGTGCTGGAGCTAGAGGTGCCAGGGGTGCAGCAACATCCCCTGGCCTGAAGTAGTAACAACCAAATTCATGGTATCCACTTTCAGCACCCTGACTATAAAAATTGTTCCAGTGCCCCGAACCATTGCTGGTAATTTATAATAGAGTCTGTTCCCTCTGCTCACTGTCACAGACCTCAGGGGTGTGTTCCCTCTGGAGAGCTCAGGGGAGCTGCTCCAGGACCTGCTCTCTATTTAAATGTGTAGTGTAAAGGTGGGTTTGGTAAATTCAAAAGACTCAATCCCAGACCATGCTCATTACTAATGGGAGCAGTGACTGAATCCCAGTGGACACTGATATTGCATTTACCTTCCTGGATTTCCTTCTTCTCCACAGTGGTGCCTGAGAGCTGTCCTAGATGCAACAGGGATGCATTAGTGCGGGGTACAGACTGCCTGGTGGAACAGTATGAACGCTACTCTCTGCAGGGCCTGAGAATCAATGGCACTTTCACCCTGCTGGAGAATGCAGCTGACACGGGAGGACTCGCCATCGCTTACCAGGTATCACAAGCTACCTGCTGTTCTAGTCTTGTAGTTTCACACAACTCTGCCAGTACCCCTCAATCCTGCCCTGCCCTTCAACCCTCCTGCTCTGGTCCTGTCTTGGTCCTGTATGAATCAATACCTATATCTATGAAGCTGAAAGTACTCTGTAGAAGAAAGTACTCTTCAGGGAAGTTATGAGGTTTAATTAAATAATGTCTGTCACATGCCTTCAGATCTTTAGACAGAAGGTACTAGTGATATGCAAAGCATGGCAAGTATTTTTTGAGCATGGGTGACTCAAGTTGAAATGGTTTTCATTCAATTATAGTGCATCAAACAGCATCATCTTCTGACCCTCTGCTGCCACTATGTGGTATTGCCTGGTATGGGAAGCACAACAGTTAGGTTGATAGGAAAGAGGGCAGGGATAAGCCATCTCAGAGAGCAAGGAGATGGGATGGGAAAGAAAAGGATACTACACTTTCTCGGTGAGTGGGTGGATGGATGTCTATGTCCCAGCGTAACAGCTCCAGGGCAGCACCAGCGGGCAGCACCAGCATCCACACTGGGAGGATAGAGGCTCCTGATTTCAGCTCTCCGTTGTGAGTTAAACTTTAATGATATTTGTGGGACACAGTCTGAGATTTTTTATTTTAATTTATCTGTCCCTCTTTGCCCACAGGCCTATAAGAACTGGCTGAAAAAGCACAAACAGGACAGGAATTTACCCAGGAGTGGACTCTCACACCATCAGCTCTTCTACATCAGCTTTGCCAATGTAATGAACACCCTGCTGATCTTATTCATCTTGTCTGTCCCAGCCCATCTGGCCTCTTTTAATGTATCTTCCTCTCATACTTTCTCTCTCTGGTTTGTGTGTCTGATCATCACCATCTCCCTCCCTCCTGGTCTGAGTCTCTCTCCCTACTTCGCAGTGCTGGACTGCTCCCTAAATGCTGATCAAAGGCCTCACTGAAGACATACATCTTACACTGGGCTCTGAAGCGATATCAGATTGTCAAAGGGACCAAGCACAACAATCTATCTACTATCCAACATTTAAGGTTTAGCTAAGGCAGCAGTCACTGGAATATCTAAGCACCCTTGGTTATGATGACTGATGATAATGAAAGAAAAAAAACCGAATGATATTTAACTTGCCCGTCAAAAGATAATTTACTTACCTGGGAAGAGTGGGCAAGAAGAAATTTAGGTTTGCAGGAAGGAAAAGACAGCAAGAGTGAACTGTCACCATGATGGGCTTTAGGGAGAGAACTGATCACGTATTTTGGTGATGGGGGTCAAGTACATGGATGGATGGATGGAGTGAGATTTTTCAGGTACCTTCCTCTTAGCAAGTTTAGGATTTATACATAACCAAACCCTTGAGCTGCAAGTGAAGTGCACTTCATAGATCACTGGTGTTATGTTCTCATAGAGATTCAGGGATCATAGAGATCAACCATTGTATTCCACACTAGCTGGAGCTTCAGGGTGCTTATTGATGGTAGCCCTGAGAAGAGTGCAGAAGAAGGTGATCCAGTCCTGAGGCTACAAAGCGTTGGGTCACTCTGGTAAGGTCTGCATTAGAGAAAGGATGTGGCAGCTCTAGGACCAGCTGTCAGTGAATGGAGGCAGGATTAACCAGAGTGATCATCTGGGCTTCCAGCAACAGTGATGAGTCTAGTATGACCCAGACACTGCAAACCACCTGAATAAAGGCTGGACACTCCCTTCCAAAGAATGGCATATTCACAGCACTACCTGTCCTATAGGTGCTTCCCCTGCCAGCCAGCATAATTTCTGCCTTGTCGGGGCTGTGACTAAATTAACACACTGAAATAACATAGTGAAGAGTTTAGAACAGATAAATATGGATAGATGGAACTCTTCCCCTCTACCATGCACTAGGAAATGGCAGCATACAGGTGTGAAGAGAAGAACGTGTAGATCTGAGTGTCATCCTCTCTCCTGGCACCGTTGTCCAGCATATCTCTCCATCTGCCCTGTCTCCTCATGCTCATGTTGCCCAGGAAGAATGACAAGCTGGAACCCTGCAGAACCTATGTGATGGCTTGTGGGCAAATGAGCCTTTGGGATCATTCGTAGATGCTGACATGATTGTTTTGTTTCCCTCCAGGGGATGTGTGGGCACCAGAGCCCCGAGAGACTGCGAGCCTTCCTGCACAGGGACCCACACAGCCCCCCACCACTCCGCGTCCGCGGGCCTCTCAGCAACAGCCAGGACTTTGCCAGACATTTCCACTGCTCCAGCACAGCACCAATGAATCCAGCCTTCAAGTGCCACATCTGGTAATCCACATGGAGAACGAGGGGGAGCGAGAGAGAAAGGCAGAGGTATGGAGACTGGAGCTGTAGAATTCATCCCTGCTGAAGAATGGCCTGCCCTCACACAGAGACATTCTGGAGCCTAACCCATTCCTCCCCATCCCTTCTTCTCATCCTTTCCCCCCGCCAACAGGTCATGGTGGCAGAAGGTTCCAGTCCGGGTAGCAGGAGGGAAGAGAGGCTAAACATAGCAGCCAGTACAGTGTGTGCTACTCCCCAAATGCTCCCCATGCTCTGCCCCAATTAGGCAAAACTTGCCCTTCAGAGTGTGGGGGCACAGGCTTGCAAGGTTAATAGACAAGCTGCAATCATTAACAACTCTGGGGGGAACCTCACAAGTCCCCATGCACACCTCCCACCCTCGACCACCAGGGATAGAAGAACCCGGATCTCTCACTCTGAAATCACACGAGGGGAGAGTCTCACTGGTTACTGCTTCCAGACGGGAAGATGAGACATTTAATTAATGTACATTGCTAAAAAACTCACCTAGATATGTTATGGCACACCTGTCTTAGCGCCCCCAATATGAGTGGGATGGTCCTGGGATTTTATCTTATTTTCTGCTACTTAGCCTAGTGTCCTGGATCTGACCTGTCTAGCTCTTTGGGATTGTTTTTCCCCCCGGTTATTCTTACCTGTGACCACTAGGGGCCTGGCCCAGTGCCAGCTTAAATGGAAAGCTCAGTCCCATTAACTTCACTGGACTTTGGATCAAACCCTAGATACCACTCCTCCGATGCAGCGGTTGCCTCTCTTTTCTAATTGCTCCCCCTGCTGACTTCTGCCGAGAAGGAAGTTGCAGCAACAGTAGCAGCTATTCTCAAGCTTTTTCGCACTCAGAAGAAGGGGAAGAGCATGCACTGGCTGAGGGAGAAGAAAGGCTGGAACAGTGGAACCCCTTCTGTGGAGAAGAGGAAGGGGGGAAGCAATGCATGGACAAGACAGGGAGTGGAATCTCAGGAGTCAGTGACGTAGAGTCAGTGACGTAGCTATAATGTTGCAAGTAGTGAAGTTCCACCAGAACCATTGAGTTATGAGGTTATGAGGGACTTCCAGATGGAATGGCACTCCAGCACATCACTTGGCCCATAGGGTGGCAATGCCGCTCACACAAATTTGGCCCTCACCCTCTTTGGTGGCACTTCGGCGGTAGCTCAAAGAAGAAGAGAGGGACTGAGGGACTCGCCGCCGAATTCCCACTGAAGACCCGGAGTGCCGCCCCTTGGTATTGGCCGCCCCAAGCACCTGCTTCTTTAGTTGGTGCCTGGAGCGGCCCTGGTCAGGAGGCAATGGGGTGTGGGAGGGTGTTATGCCCCCCCAAGATGTTAGAGATTCCTACTAGTTGCCCCCAGTCACTCCATATGGAGATAACAGATAAGTCTTGTTCCCTCTCACAAAAAGGCATCAGGTTAGGGTGACCATATGTCCCGTTTTGGCCGGGACAGTCTCTTTTTTCTTAAAAAAAGCCCTGTCCTGGCTGTCCCAACTGTTTTTGGCAAAACTGGGCATTTGTCCAGTTGCTCTTGCCAACTGATCAGTTGGCAAGAGTAAACTGGACAAATGCCCAGTTTTGCCAAAAACGTGGGGTGCAACCCTTAGCGGGGCACGGAGGAACATATGTGTGGGGGCGAGCAGCAATGCCAGCCCTTCGCAGGAGGGAGGGCTTGGGAGAGTGGCTCGGGCTAGGCCAGCCCTCCGCAGGTGGGTGGCAGAGGGTCTTGGGCTGGCCCCACACATGTGGGAGAGAGGGAGGCCTCGGGTTGGCCCCACATGGGAAGGGAGGAGGGGGTGCCTCGGGTTGGCCCCGTATGGTGTCCCATTTTCCCTTTGGGAAAATATGGTCACCCTACATCAAGTTAGCTAGGGCCGGGGTCTGTTTAAGGAAAGCTTAGGATGGTAGGGGATGGTTTCCAGGGTTTTTGGGAGCCTCCAGAGGTCAGACTAACCATCCAGATTTTAGAATGCTTCTCCAAATACCAAACTGCTTTTCAGGAATTTTTGCTATCCAGATGGGGGAGTTTTGCTGCTGTTATGTTTTTGTGACATAGTATTATTGTAACCAAATGTCATGTAGTAATGCAGTGTAGGGGGGCAAAGAGTAAAGATGTAGTGGATTTCAGGAGCAGCAAGAAAACTGTCATATAAGAACATTTCTATGTTACTAAGAACAGCCTGAAAACTATCATTTTGGAGGCCCTGATAATTAGACCTATATTTAAAAAAAACAAAAAACCTAAAATTCACTAGAATTGACAAACACAACCCTCCTGCAGCTCACAGGCGCCTGTTTCTTTGTAAAGCTGTCCCTGGGAAATTTTTTAAATGGTGGGAGCTGTTTTATTCTGACCATTATATTACCAGTGTGGTGATTCTTTGGGAGTAGATACTGGTATTTGGGAATGAGCATCAAAATTAAAACTGGAAAAGACCTATTAATTGTCTTAATTCCTATCACTGTGACAATTAGCAAGCGTTGTGGAGGATTCTAAATCTTTGGCAATTTTTAAATTAAGACTGGATGTTGTTCTAAAAAACAGGAATTATTGGGGGAAGTTCTATGGCCTGTTTATACAGGAGGTCAAACTAGATGATCACAATCATCCCTTCTGGCCTTGGAATCTACGAATCCAGTGCCAACCAGGATAGGCCAACACACTATATTCTTCAGGAGCACTTCTTTTGAAAGACTATTCCACTGTTCTATTCTCACTGATTAAAGGCCAAACAGAATGTACGTGAATAAAAGGTTCCTTACCTGTGTTGTTATTAATAACTCTTTTGACTGAAAAATTATAATTGAAATAATTTTTAAAAATTAAATGTACTATTTACTATTAATGCTGATTGATTCATTTTTGAATTTCACTTAGTATGAGAGAATGAAAATAGACTGGTGAATTTCACTTTTTTTTCTGTCAGTTTTATTTTCCAGCTCTCAAGCACTAGGTCATTGCTGTAATATCAGAGTTGCAAATGCTGCAGGAGAATGTTTAAATCCAAACTAAAATCTGTATTCCTTGGAGTGAACAAAGAAAATCTTAGAAACATTTCTACTAATCTTGAGAAAATGGTGTATATCAAACTCACAGTTTGATATAAGTAATAGCACCTATGTTGGTGATTTTCATGCACTATACAAAGAGGGTTAGATATCATTATCTTTATTTTACAGATGGGGAAACTGAGGCACAGAGACACTAATGACTTAAACAAGATTACACAGCAGGTCAGTGGCAGAGATGAGAGAATAAACCATAGGTGAAATCCTGGCTCCCTTATGACATTAATACAGCTGGATTTCACCCCATGTCTTCCAATTCTTACTCCTATGCTTTATCCACTGCATCACACTGACTCCCTTTAAAAAAACAACCTAATATTATATATTTAAGATTACTTCCAATGAGAAACAAATTTGGCTTTGTGGGGTTTTTCTTTTGTTTGTTTGCTTCCTCAAAGTGTTGGCATTTCCTCCTCTGCCCCCACAATATTTTTTCCTTTTTTTTTTTTTTTTTTTAAATTGGAAATTCAGGTCTTGTCAGCCATGCTTTCCTTGGAAGCCTCTTGGACTACCAGAGAGCTAGGATCTTTGTGACATCAGAGAAATCATGCAAATGAAACCTGATTCATTGATATGGAAATAGTGTTTTTTTTACTCTGTTTAAAACAATGTGATTGTTGGCAGTGATGCTTTTGTTTTTTTAAACATCTATTTAACAAATTCAAATACCTGAATAATCAGTGTGAAGCAAAGCTCTTGTAGATAGGGCACACCTTGCCCTTCAAGTATGGGCTGTGAGGTCTGAGAATTTACATATCCATGTCTTCCAAGAAAGACCTCCAGCAAAACAGGAAAAGCAAGACTTTATTTTCCTGGTATTTCTAAGGTTAAAAAAAAAAAAGAAGAAGGTGGTGAATACCTTACAGCTTAACTACACATGGAGTTATTCAGGGACAGCTATTATTGAATAACTCCATGTGCTGACACACCCTTACTTGGATTGTAAACTCTTTAGGCAGGGCTCCCTTTTTGTTCTGTGTCTGTACAGTGCCTAGCAATGGAGTCCAGGTTTATGACTGGGTGCCACCTTAACAAATCCTGTTAGGCTTTCTTTGTCCTTCATGAAGAAGAGTACAAGCCCAATGTTGCTATCCTTTGCAGGTCACTCTTAAAGTGTTTACTGATTCCACACCCAAACTTTTCCTCTTTGTTCAATTTTGTTCTACTAATTCTTAGTCCAGTCACCTCAAGAAAGACTCCCTGAAAAATACTCCTCTTTTCTTTGCATTTATTTCCTTCAGATACTACAGCCTGACCTAATGAATTGTGAGCAATATATACGGGGAATGATTCAGCTCATGGTGGATTTTTTTATAATTGGTATCTCAAAGTGTATTTAGTTATTTTACTAATAATTTTCATAATCAAAAAAAGATTTTATGTCCCCAACAAACCTATTTTTTATTATTTAAACTGATTCTTATAGTAATCTACATTGAGCTCTGTTTTGACTTTTTTATACCTTGTTAATCAGGGGAAAAACTTTTTCTCTGGAATGTTAGTTGAGAAAAATGTTTGTCATTCAGTAGTTTCTTTTCCAGCAATGTATGCAACATAACTGTTTAACCCCTTTACACTGCTGCTCTTTCAAAGACAGAAACATCTTTAAATTTGGACTATTTTTGGCCATTACAGAGTCTGACTTTATTACACAGGACATAGTTGGCCTGTGGAACTCATTGCCTCAACATATTATGGAGATGCAGAGTATAGTGGGATTCAAAGCAGGCTGATACGTATCTGAGTAAGGGCTTGGCTACACTGGCAAGTTACAGTGCAATAAAGCCGCTCACAGCGCTGTAACTCACTACCCGTCCACACTGGCAAGGCACGTACAGCGCTGTCTCTCCGCAGATACAGCGCTGCTTGTACTCCACCTCGCCAAGAGGAATAAAGAGTATTGCGCTGCCACTGCTGCACTGCGGCGCCAGTGTAGCCGCCCAATGCACACTGATTGGCCTCCAGAAGTATTCGGCAGTATCCCACAATGCCTGTTCTAGCCACTCTGGTCATCAGTTCGAACTCTACTGCCCTGGCCTCAGGTGACCAACCGTCAGACCCACCCTTTATATTCCCCGGGAATTTGAAAAATCCCCTTCCTGTTAGCACTCCACACCTGGCTGGATGAGCAATCAGCGAATCTTTCCAGGTGACCATGCCTCCACGCGCCAGGCGAGCCCCAGCATGGAGCAATGGCGAGTTGCTGGACCTCATCAGTGTTTGGGGGGAGGAAGCTGTCCAGTCCCAGCTGCGCTCCAGCCGTAGGAATTACGATACCTACGGGCAGATATCAAGGGCCATGATTGAAAGGGGCCATGACCGGGACGCTCTGCAGTGCAGGATTAAGGTGAAGGAGCTGCGGAATGCCTACCGCAAAGCCCGCGAGGCAAACAGCCGCTCGGGTGCTCCCCCCACGACCTGCAGATTCTATAAAGAGCTGGATGAGATACTTGGGGGTGACCCCTCCTCCATGCCGAGCACCACCATGGACACTTCAGAGCGGGTGGTGGAGGAGGAGGAGGAGGAGGAAACCGGGAGTCAGGGTGCTGGGGCGGTTGGAGACACCCCGGACTACCTGGGTCCATGCAGCCAGGAGCTCTTCTCGAGCCCGGAGGAAGCTAGCCAGTCGCAGCAGCCGGTACTTGGTGGAGGACAAACTGGTGGAGGACAAACTGAAGAGCGTGTTCCCGGTAAGCGCTTTATTTTTTGGGAAGGAAGATTTTCGGGAGAGGAGGGTTAGGGCTGCATGCATGCCTAGATGTGGAATAGCGCATTGATGTGGTCTATCACTTCGCGGTAATCGGCCGCGGTAATCTCTTCGAAAGTCTCATCCAGAATGTGGGCAATGCGCTTGCGCAGGTTTCTTGGGAGAGCCACCGTGGTCCTTGTCCCAGTCAGGCTAACGTGTCCGCGCCACTGTGCCGCGAGGGGCGGGGGGACCATTGCTGCACACAGTGAAGCTGCATATGGGCCAGGGCGGAAGCCGCATTGCAATAGAAGACCCTCCCTTGCTTCCCAGGTCACCCTCAGCAGTGAGATATCTTCCAGGACGAACTCCTGTGGAAAATTTTGGGACAGTGTTCAGTGTAGGTGCCCCCTGCAGCTGTTGGCTCTCCCCAAGGCACAGAAACCCAGAAGACAGTACAGCCCAGAAACAATCAGTCCCCCTTACTCACCATTTTGGGGCTCCCGTGGGTTATGTCCGCTCTCTTTGGGACAGGAAAATTATGCTATTGTGTACACTGTGTGTGCCCTCCTCAAGTGCGGGGGAATGATTACTCTGTCTGGTTTAAACAATGCTGCCTCTGTTAAGTGTTGCATTTTGCCTTTACAGATGCAACCTTGAGACATCAGCCGTCCGTGTTTTCACCGGCTCAAAGACTGCAAAGACTCCGGCAGAGACCGCGGAATAGCAAGGAAGACATGCTGCACCAAGTAATGCAGCAGTCTGTTAAAGAAAATCAAAAAGCGCAGGAGTGGAGGGAGAGAGCGCAGAAGTGGAGGGAGAGAGAAAGCAGGATCCACCAGGAAAACGCAGCGCACCGGCGGCAGGCCATGCAAAGCATGGATCGGCTGATTAGCATAATGGAGCGCCAAGCAGACTCTATCCAGGAGCTCGTAGCCATGCAGGCGGAGCACTACCGTGCCCGCCCCCCCCGCAGCCCTCTCCCCAAAACTCTTTACCTTGTGCCCCCATGTCACCTCCAACCCACTTTCTCCAACGTGCGGGTTCTTACCGCCCACTGCTGCCCCCAACACCGGTATCTTCACCATCCAGCCGTGAACACTACGACCCTTACCCACTGCACTCAACCCCCATCACCATGCAGTATAGACATCCTGAAGTGCAGCACTCAATGCACAGCACTCCAGACAGGACATACGCAAATCTGTGATTGTACCGTTCCCCATCCCACCCCACCCCACCCCATTGCCCTTTCTTGATTCCCAAACAGTTGTGTTTTTTTCAATAAATTAATTTTCTTTTCAATAAATGGATATTTTGGTTTTAAAAACATTCTTATTATTGCATAAAGTAAAAGATACCTTAGCCCAGGAAACAGGCACTGCAAATCAGCGAAGCAAACACAGATTCCTACCAACATTGTAACCACAGGGCACCAGACATTACTGCTGGTTTTCAGCCTCAAATTGCTCCCTCAAGGCATCCCTAATCCTAGCAGCCCCGTTCTGGTCCCGTCTAATAGCCCTGCTCTCTGGCTGTGCAAATTCAGCCTCCAGGTGTTGAACATCGGAGGTCCATGCCTGACTGAATCTTTCACCCCTCCCTTCACAAATATTATGGAGGGTACAGCATGCGGATATAACCGCGGGGATGCTGTTTTCGGCCAAGTCCAGCTTCCCATACAGAGATCGCCAGCGGCCCTTTAAACGGCCAAAAGCACACTCCACAGTCATTCGGCACCGGCTCAGCCTGTAGTTGAACCGTTCCTTGCTACTGTCAAGGCACCCTGTGTAGGGTTTCATGAGCCACGGCATTAGCGGGTAAGCGGGGTCTCCAAGGATCACAATGGGCATTTCGACTTCCCCTACTGTGATCTTCCTATCGGGGAAAAAAGTCCCGGCCTCCAGCTTCCTGAACACGCCAGTGTTCCGAAAGATGCGTGCATCATGCACCTTTCCGGGCCACCCTGTATTAATGTCAATGAAACGCCCACGGTGATCCACTACCGCCTGGAGTACCATAGAGAAATACCCCTTCCGATTAACGTACTCGGAGGCTAGGTGCTCCGGGGCCAGAATAGGAATATGCGTCCCATCTATTGCCCCTCCACAGTTAGGGAAACCCATTTGTGCAAAGCCATCCACAATGTCCTGCACGTTACCCGGAGTCACGGTTCTTCTGAGCAGGATTTTATTAATGGCCCTGCAAACTTGCATCAGCACGATTCCAACGGTCGACTTTCCCACTCCAAACTGGTTCGCGACCGATCGGTAGCTGTCTGGAGTTGCCAGCTTCCAGATTGCAATAGCCACCCGCTTCTCCACCGGCATGGCAGCTCTCAATCTCGTGTCCTTGCGCCGCAGGGTGGGGGCGAGCTCCTCACACAGTCCCATGAAAGTGGCTTTTCTCATCCGAAAGTTCTGCAGCCACTGCTCGTCATCCCAGACTTGCAGGACGATGTGATCCCACCACTCAGTGCTTGTTTCCCGAGCCCAGAAGCAGCGTTCCACGGTGCTGAGCATGTCCGTGAATGAGACAAGCAATTTCGTGTCGTACGCGTTACGTGACTCGCTATCATCGTCGGAATCCTCGTCGGACTCCTCACTGTCACTTCGGATCCTAAGGAATAGCTTGACTGCTAAACGTGACACGAAGGCGAGACTCGTCAGCATACTCCTCAGCAGTTCGGGCTCCATTTCCCGCAGACCGAAACGGAACACACAGATCACGCTGCACAATAACCGTTGAAAGATGGTGCCAAATGTGGACGGAAACACAGGGATTGCTGGGATGTGAAGCGATGCATCACGGGGCATTGGGACAGGACCCAGAATGCCCCGCACCCTTCCCACAAGCCACGGCGCCAGAATGGGAAGAGGTGCTCTGTGGGATAACTGTCCATAATGCGCCGCTCCCAATGCCGCTGCAAGTGCTGCAAATGTGGCCACGACAGTGCGCTGTCAGCTGTCAGTGTGGACAGACTGCAGCGCTTTCCCTATTCAGCTGTACGAAGGCAGGTTTAACTCACAGCGCTGTACATCTGTCAGTGTAGCCAAGCCCTAAGAAAATATTTGCAGTGACATTGGATAGGATCAACTCTTAGGATCAGACCTACTGGTTTATGGATAAAACAAACACTAGCTGCCTGCATTAAGAAATACCTTCCCCTGTAAGCATGTATTTGTATAGTTATGGTGGAATTTGCAGCTTCCTGTGAAGCATCTGGTAATGGCCCCTGCTGGAGACAGAATACCAGACCAGATGGACCAGCTGCTTCCCTTTGTGTAGATCAGGGGTCGGCAACCTTTCGGAAGTGGTGTGCCGAGTCTTCATTTATTCACTCTAATTTAAGGTTTCGCGTGCCAGTAATATATTTTAACGTTTTTAGAAGGTCTCTTTCTATAAGTCTATAATATATAACTCAACTATTGTCGTATGTAAAATAAATAAGGTTTTAAAAATGTTTAAGAAACTTCATTTAAAATTAAATTAAAACGCAGCGCCCCTGGACCGGTGGCCAGGACCCGGGCAGTGTGAGTGCCACTGAAAATCAGCTCGCGTGCCGCCTTCGGCACACGTGCCATAGGTTGCCTACCCCTGGTGTAGATAGTTCCTTTCACTCATTCTCATGTGAACAATCCATGTCACTGATTTAACCATTAACATACTTGGAGCAAGTACCTACAGGGTGAGTCACTCAGGATCCTTGCGCTGGGTGGCCCGTTAGGTATTTTGGCTGCCACACTGTAACTAGGAACTGGGTCTCTGTCACCTTAGCAGCACCAGGTGATAAAGGAATCAAGACTGTGACCCATAGGTAGGTCTCCAGCATGGCAATGCAGTGCATAAGCCCCTTTAGAGCCCCCTGGCCCAGCTTACTGGGGAGTGCTCTGCTCTCCCATAAAAAGCAGATGGGAGATAGAGGATGGAGATCCTGAGATGGGGAAGTCTGGTTTATAAGAGATTCCACAAGCTTTGGATTGAGGGTTTATTGAGGGTTGTCAAGGGGGTTGGGAGATGAGACAGGTCTGGGTGATGGGGAAGGTGCCTGTTGTTGTCACTTGGTTCACAGGTTCCCTGGGGTGTGAGTAGTGAGGAAAAGCACTGCTGCTTAGTAGGCAATCATGAAACGCAGGTAGACATTCAGGTTGTCTTCATCCATGAGCATGGCAATGATTTCTGGTTCTATGTCACGCATAAAAAAAAGAGCATGATGCTGCCTGTGTTCAAGGAGATGGCCAGATCCAACAGCAAATCCTTCACCACTGCGTTCCTCAGTCTTTGTGCATCCTCATTCTGCACCATGTCAATCACCTCCATGCCTTCCCCTGTTGACGAGGCCACAAAGGTTTCTTCCATTTGCTCCCAGCCTGCAACCCGAGAGGGGGACATAAGCTCTCCTCTCTATCTCTTTCCCTGTCCATCCTATCTGTTCTCTCATTCTTTTTGGTCTCTTGCTGCTTCTATGTCTGTCTCTCCTCTCCTCCCACTCCTTTCTCCATTCTCTCCTCAATTCATCCTCATCCCATCTCCATTCTCTCACTCCTTCACTCCCTTCTGCACTCAGTCCCCTCCAGCCCCCCCAACTGCTTCCCTTCCTGTCCCCTTTTCTCTCTTCTGAACTCCCTACCCTCACTATCCTTCCTCTCCCTAGATGTCTCCCCTTAGCCTATCCCTCACCATATTGTTGTCATAGCTGCCAAATTCTATGTAGCTCCTCGTGTGACATGCTTATGGATGTGTGTGAAGTGAGTGAACTTTTTCTACACCAGAAAAATCATCTAATGCTAAAAATGAATGCTACACTGCCATCCAAGGCTATGAAGGTGCTCTCACCCACCTGTGACCCAAGGTCATTATCCCTATTTTATAAATGGGGAAACTGAGGCAAAGCGGAGGGATGAGACTTGCCCAAGGTCCTACCGCAAGTCAGTGGCAGAGCTGGCAATGGAACTCAGGAGTTCCAGGCCTGTGCATGAGCCACATGACTTGTCCCTACAGCATTTTCCCTCCTCCCTTTCCCTCTTTCAACCACAATCTCTCATCTAGTCCCTCCCACCTTTACTTCTTCATGATTGGCCCTCTCTCTCTCTTTGCTCTCACCCAGCCCTTTCTCCTCCCCTTTTCTGCTGTCCCTCTTCCCACAGGGATCCAGTGCCCCTCTCCCAGAGCCCTTGCTCCCCCTGAACTTGTGAACTCTGATCCCATCTCCCTCATTGCACAGAAGGCTGCTGGAGGTGGAATGTGCTCAGGCTCACAGCCTGCTCACCTCTCTCTCCCCATGTGAGGCAGTAAGCAGTGAGGCCAAGTGAGGGTGAGGCAAGGGGAGGAAGCCTTGGATGGATGCCTGTTCAGAGAAGCTCTGAGAGCAACCCCTGCTGGGAAGGAGAGCTGAGTGGATAAAGGGGAAACCTTGCTCCCTGCCTATCAGTGGCATTTCAGCTGGCATGATTGAGAGAATGGCAGGCTTGTATCATTTAGTAGTTATGACTCCTGGATGGGTTGTCAGCAGCAGGGAGCAAACCTGAGACCTCTGGATCTTAATGCAGGACTGCTGCCTGAACTAAAAGACAGCTTTTTCAGCAACAGTTGTAGCAGACTTACCAATCTCTAGTACCACTCAGAGGCCCTGGCCCAGAGCAGGGCCTCATTGAATTGAGGCATTGCACATATAGATAACTAAAAAACAAGCTCCTCTGATATCCCCTCTCTTTATATCTACCCTTCCCTTATGCTGTCACTCCTTATCACCCTTCTTCCCTCCCCATCCCATTCCTTTCCACCCCTCATTCCTCTTTGCCAACCCCTATTCCCACTTTTCTATCCATTCCCCTCCCTCTTTCTCCATCTCTAGCTGTCACCTTGCACCCTCCCTTCTTTTTAATCCTCACACTCTAACCCCTCCTTCACCACATCCTTTCTTTCTTCCCACTCTGCCATCTTCTCAGTCCATCCTCTCTCCCCATTGGCTCTCCACACAGGAAAGCCAGAGACAGCCTCTCTAACCTGATGGTGGGCTCCTTCCCTCAAGCTTCCTGTCCTTGACTCCATGGAGCATGGTCTGGCTTTTTGATGGTATGAAGGCATCAGAGAACACGAGGAAGTGGGTGGCCAGGAGTACGGCCAACAGATAGATGGTGTACCCCAGGGAAACCATCAGGATTGGATCACCCCTCCCGTCCAGCAGGAGATGCCTGT
Source organism: Platysternon megacephalum (assembly GCA_003942145.1). Classification (NCBI taxonomy): domain Eukaryota; kingdom Metazoa; phylum Chordata; order Testudines; family Platysternidae; genus Platysternon; species Platysternon megacephalum. Next base: position 201,367 of record QXTE01000342.1, read on the forward strand.
ACTCATTGCCCCTTGAATTAATGAAGGACTCAGGATCCTCCTGGCAGACTGACTCCAGCTCAGGGTGGGCTATGACATCATCAGGCCCTTGTGACATACCATGATGTCATACTCTGTTATGCATCTGCCCTGTGAACAGGAGGAGAGATGGGGGGAACAGTCCCCTTCAGAATGGAGCTCAAGGACTCACAGCTAACAAGTACCTAGAATGTGGAGAGAGTGGGAAAGCACTTTGGGAACCTAGGATTATGATTTACTTACAGCAAAGACTGTACAAAACTAAAAGGGAGGCGAAGGGAATTGGGCTAGCAAACTGTAAGATCATAATTAAAGGGAGACCATTGATCTGAAAATCACACTTCACTCTGAACATGTACCTATTATTGTTACAAGTTTCACTTCATACACTATAACAGAAACAGACTTCACAAATCATATTTTTCTCTGTTTTTGTGCAAGGGGGAAGGGGTTGTGTAGTAGTTTCCCTGTATTACCAGTTAGCTAGAATCCCTGTTGTTTGTGTAGGTCTTTCACACTGCACCAGTGGAGAGAAACACATTTTTAAAAATAGGAAAATGTACTTGTAAAACCATAAAAATGTGAAAGGGGCTCAGGGGCAGAGGTGGGGCCTGAAACTACATTCTACTTAAGAAGAAGATTACTAGATTTCAAGATGAAGCTTTAAATAGAAGTATGTGCCATAAAACAGCCTCCAGATGGTGCTCTAGCATCATCAGTGAAGACACACAGCTGCTGTTATTGAGTAGTTTTATATTATAGATGAAAAAGTTATTTTAGGTCATGTCTTGTCCATCACTTCTCTTTCCCCCAGCCTCTAGAAGATTGTCCACTACAGTTTAGCCTTCAGGTCTTTGTCTGGACCACATTTATATGTCCCAAGTGATGGGGTTTCCAGCATGTGGCTTGGGAAGCAATTTTCTCTAACCATTTTCAAACTCATGGTGTAACCCCAGCTCCATTTGCCTTTAGCAGATGCCTACAAAGTTTGTGGAATTTTAAACAGAAAGTTTTGCACCATCATTTATAGGCTGTTCCTCTTGCCCTTTTCCCTCCCTCCCCTGCGCATTTTCTTATTCCTCCTATTTGTTTCACATTTTCTACCTTTCATCTATGAATATGGGACAGACTCTTGGGCTATTTACTCTGACCTGGATATAACTGTTGGGCAGTAGCTGGTTAACAAACTTATCTGTGTCAAACCCAAAGTGATCTTATACTCTTTTTCAGGGATGCTGCTTCTACACTCATGTATTTGCTTCTTTCCCGGGTGCCTAGGATTTTTAGCCTCATTCTCAGGATACCGTTTCTTTCAAGCCTAGGAATTTATCAGAAGACTGAATGGGCTGGAATATGGAGATTTTCTATATCATGGGATGTTCTGGGGCCATCTCCAGATTCCTGATTGGGACTCTGAAACAATCAAAAAAGAGACTTGCCCCCAGATAATCTTTCCCTGTTTCTACAATGAGCCCAGGGTGTGCTGGCTGGGACAGGACTTCAGGAGTTTGTACATATACCCTGCAGTGCAGGTGAGATCAATAAAAAGCACTGTTTATGAATACCACTATCAAGTCTCAGTGCCTTGATTCAAGGATACTCTAGTACACAAGACACCACAGGTTTCATATGATCCCCAGATATAGGCAGATATGGTTCAAGGGGAATGAGACTGGGCTATGGAGTTTTTCATCTCTTGATCACTACTTGCAATCATCTTGTCCCTGTTTAAAATGGGTGCAGTGGCTGGAAAGGCTGGAAAGGGCCCATGAAACGGGAACAGGATGATTGTATTATCTTCCCCCGATTACACAAAGTTCTGGCCAATCCCCTTTCACTTAGCCCACAGAAAAATGAATCTGGCAGCAGAGCAGACATGTAACTGAGATAGCACAAACCCATACAGAGGTGCTGTAGAGAGTGACAGGACTTTGGGTTAATGCCAGCACTACTTAAAAACAGTTCTTATTAGGAAAAACTTTTTCACTAGGAGGGTGGTGAAGCACTGGAATGGGTTACCTAGGGAGGTGGTGGAATCTCCTTCCTTAGAGGTTTTTAAGGTCAGGCTTGACAAAGCCCTGGCTGGGATGATTTAGTTGGGATTAGATCCTGCTTTGAGCAGGGGGTTGGACTAGATGACCTCCAGAGGTCCCTTCCAACCCTGATATTCTATGATTCTTGGCCGAGCAAAAAAACCAGGAAGTAAAATTCTTAAAAATAGAGACTCTGTGCAGGGTGGAACTGGGGGGTACCTAGTGGTGAGGATGAGGCAGGTTGCCTGAACAGCCCCATCAGAAGGAGGTGCTCAGGTACCACCCTTCCAGCACTTGAGTGCATGTTGCTCTGACTCTATGCTCCCACCCCCAGATACTAGCAGGTGCTCAGCTCAGAGGGAACTCAGGGTCTGTAAGGAACTGGAAGGCATTGTGGCAGTGGGATGTTTTTGCCCTAAGCCATCAAGCTAATAAAACACTCAGCACAGGGAAATTATGAGTGAGCCAATACACACAGTGGAGGAGCCTGGTAATTTCATAAGGCTCCCAAGCAGCTAGTATGGTGCAATCCAGTTTTTTCCCACATTTTGAAAGCTGACCCCCTCTCCCCACTTCAGGAAAACGACCCCAATCACGGCCTGTTGCTAAAGGCCTGCCCATCTTCTGCTCTGGTCAGCTAGTCTTTCATTCCTCTCCCCACCCCCACATTTGGGAAATGCTGGTGTCAATCTTAGTAATATGATTCTTCCTAGTCTTTCCTACATGCTGTGATGAACAGCATTCTCCTTTGGCAAATCGCCCTTGGTTCACTATAGGGCCCCTGTCTGGCAGGCTTTAGCAAGCTCACCAGCCAAGCCCCCTGCTGTGGAGGGTTAAGTTATCCCTCCCACCTGTAACCTCCTCCAGAGATCTGCAGCAATAGTTCAGGGCCAACCAAGTGCTCAAATGCACAACTTTAGTTCTGGCCCTTATATTTTCTCCTGTACAGACAGCACAGTGTAGACGTTTCCATTACTTGTCTGTGTATAACACCAGACCAATTGAATGATTAAACTTTTACATATTTTTTTCAGTGAAAGGGATATGGGTCAGCTCTGAAGCTGGGATCTGAATTGAACATCAAGTTGTTCAGAGGTGGGATTTTGGTTTGTGTCCCTAATGAAAATAAGTATCAAAGAGACTTTAGCTATGTACACAATATCACTTAAGTTGGCAAAATTTATGTTGTTCAGGGGTGTGAATATTCCACCCTCCTGAGTAACATAAATTATGCTGGCATAAGCACTAGTGGGGGATGGATTAATTATGTCGATGGGAGAGCTGTCTCCCACCGGCATAGAGCAGCTACATGAGAGATCTCCAAGCGGCACAGCTGCATCAGTACAGCTGTGCCACTATAAACTCTCTAGTGTAGGCATAGCCAGAGTAAAAAGGGGGTAAGGGAAGAGTGAGAGTGGGGGCTTGACTGCACTAGGAAGTTTTACCACTTTAACTGTGCCAGTACAATGAAATGCACTCCACCTCACCCCAAAGTATAGATAGAGTTATATTGGTCTAAAGGTGCTTATACTAGTATAGCTGAGACCATGTATGCACTAGGAAGGCTTTACCAATATAAGAATACCAGTGTACTATACTAGCCAAGTGTTCCTATTGGGATTGCAGCTTATGTCAGAAAAGCTGCACATTTGCTAGCATAGCTTCTTCCACCCCCACTCCCAAGTGAAATAAGCTATACCTGTAAAAGTGCAGATCTGCTGCTATAACTATGCCTGTGCTCAGGGCTTTTGCCCGCACAGCTCGGTGGGTCAGGGATCACACCTCTTCACACTCCCTGACTCACCGAGCTGTGCCAGCAGAAGTCTGTAGTCTAGACTTGGCCTTATTCTGGTTCAGTTATGGGAATAAGATGTACCAGTATACGACCCCTTCTTACTGAAATAACTGTGTGCACAATAGGGGCTTTTATTGATACAACTAGTTTGGTTTAAAAAAATCACACCTCTAATCAAACTAATTATACCAATAGCACTTTTAAATGTAGTCCAGGCCTGAAAGAATGAGACCAGGAGACAGGGAGAGGGTGTGAATGAGAGGAGGAAGGGGGGCAGGAGAGAAAGGAGAAAGAGAGAGAGAAAGGTGTGGAGAAAGTGAATACGGAAGTGTTATTTACCCAATGAAATTAATAGGCAGCAGATTTAAACCAAACAAAAGCAAGCATTTATTCACACAACACACAGTCAACCTGTGGAACTTGTTGCCATGGGGTGTTGTGAGGGCCAAAAGTATAACTGGGTTAAAAAAAGAATTAGATAAGTTCATTGAGGACAGGTCCATCAATGGCAATTAGCCAAGATGGTCAGGGATGCAACACCATGCTTTGGGTGTCCCTGACCCTCTGACTGCCAGAAACAGGGACTGAATGACAGAGGATGGATCACTCAATAATTTCCCTGTTCTCTGTTCATTCCCTCTGAAACATCTGGCACCGGCCACACTCAGAGGACAGGATACTGGGCTAGATGGACCATTTGTTTGCCCCAGTATGGCCATTCTTATGTTCTTAAGTAAAGGGAGCGAGGTGAGCAGGTGTGTGTAGGAGTGGGGAGGGGGGGTGAAAGCCCCCTAGCTCTGACATTGCAGTGTGAATGGCCGTTCTGCATTGCTGGCTTCCCTGTCTGAGCTAATTGTTCTTTGTACTCAGAGTCTCCTCACGCTTGGACTCCCCCAGCCTGTGCGCTGACAGATCACAAGGCAGATTAAACACCACTTACCATTTCTGAATTAGGTTGGCTTCCCCCGTGCCCCTGGAAACCTCACTGCACGCCTCCCCCTCCTGCTGTGGCCTACCCCCATTCTGTTAACATCAACCCTAACTCCTAAAAGCTACCAACCCCAGCCCACCCCCGCTCTTCACCATCCAAATCCAGAAACAACTGAATTTCTGTGCCCCTTGCAATGGGAGTCTAGGTGCAGCTCCTTGGGGACTGGCCCTACTTTCCTATAGCCCTTGCAGAAGGCAGCCCCGGGTGCGAGAGAATAACCTGTACTGGATTTAGGGTTGCCAGTCGTCCAGTTTTCGACTGGAACGCCCGGTCAAAAAGGGACCCTGGCGGCTCTGGTTGGCACCACCGACCGGGCCATTAAAAGTCTCGTCAGCGGTGCAGCGGGGGCCCAGGGCTAAGGCAGGCTCCCTGCCTGCCCTAGTTCCACGCAGCTCCTGGAAGCAGCTGCCAGGTCCCTGAAGCCCCTAGATACATGGGCAGCCAGGGAGGCTGCGCCAGGAACCACAACCAATGGGAACTGCGGGGGTGGCACCTGCAGGCGTGAGGGCAGTGCGCGGAGCCTCCCTGGCTGTCCATGCACCTAGGGACCGCACTGCAGGGACCTGGCAGCCGCTTCCTGGGAGCTGCAGTAAGCACCGCAGGGACCCTGTACTCTGAATCCCCTCCCACACCCCAACCTGCTGCCCCAGCCTGGAGTCCTCTCCTGCACCCAAACTCCCTCCCCGAGTCTGCACACACACCCCAACATCCTGCCCCAGCCCCCTCCTGCACCCCAAACCCCTCATTCCCGGCCCCACCCCAGAGCCCACAGCCCCAGCCAGAGCCCTCACTCCCACCACAACCCAACCCCCTGCTCCAGCCCAGAGCCCCCTCCTTTACCCCAAACCCCTCATCTGGGCCCCACAGCAGAGCCTGCACCCCCAGCCAGAGTCCTTACCCCCCCTGCACCCCAATCCCCTGCCCCAGCCCGGAGCCCTCTCCTGCACCCTGAACCACTCATTTCTGGCCCCACCCAGAGCCTGCACCCCCAGCCCAGAGCCCATACTAACCCCCCTTCCCCAGCTCAGAGCCCTCTCCCGCACCCCAACCCCCTGCCCCAGCCCAGTGAAAGTGAGTGAGGGTGGGAGAGAGCGAGCGATGGAGGGAGGGGGGATGGAGCGAGCGGGGGCGGGGCCTCAGGGAAGGGGCGGGGAAGGGGTGTTTGGTTTTGTGCAATTAGACATTTGGCAACCTTAACTGGATTCCTGTGCCTCCTAAATGGATTCTGGGATAAGCTGCTTAGAAGGGAGAGGAGGAATGAAGCAATGAAGTAGCAATGTAGGAATGTAGCAATGAAGTAGGAGGAAACCAGGATAAGGGCATTCAGGAGGCTTGCAGGTGACTACATCTTTCAGGGCTCCCACCTCTACCTAGCAAGTCTCTCTGACATGATCTAAAGGGAGGGAGAAACAAAGGCCATATCTCCCAGCCACTCTCCAACAGAGGCAGGTCCAGCCACTGCACATGGATCAGCAGGGGGAGAGGGCTAGGACAGAAGGGTTAATGTACCCTCTTCCCCACCGAGGTGAGTGAGCTGGCACATGAAATCCAGTCAAGCAGCTCTCCGGTCCAGTGGAGCACAGAGCCATCAGCTGCACCAGGGGGATTATTGCTCTCCACATCCGATGACTCTCCTCTTTTGAGGCCAAACTACAATACGTTTGCAGGCGGGAGGTAGAGGAGGCTGCAAAGTCATTCCCAAGATGGGGGAGTGAAGGCCTCGAGGCAAAAAGGAGCCAGTGGAGGGAAGAAAAGAAATGGATTAAGAGATCATATCAGTGAGGTTTCTGCATCCTCCCCCCAGGCGCTGCTCCTCAAAGGACAGGAGGGAGTTAAGCTACACAAAGACTCCCTCAACCTGTCTGTGAGCACTAGGTGCAGCAGACTGGGACACTGGCAGAACTAGGGGACTATGGGGGCCCAGGGCTGGAATAGCTTGGAGGTTGCAGGGCAGGACTGAGGGGCATTGGCAGAGCTGTGTGGGGAGCCCAGGGCTGGAATAGCAGGAGAACTGCAGGGCAGGACTGAGGGGCACTGGCAGAGCTGTGGGGGAAGGAGGGAAGGTGTGGAGGACTGGATCAGCAAGGAGTGCAGTTAATTTGGATTGAGGTGCATTTGTGGAGTTATATAGGGACAGGAAGTCAGGCAGACTGAGCTGCAGGTCAGCAATGCAGTGCATTGGCACAGGTGTGTTGTTGGGAGTACTAGGGGGTGCTGCAGGTCAGAGACAGGTACATTAGGAAAGCTCTATGGGAGCCCCATGACTGGACTAGTAGGGAATGCTGCTGGTATGGACTAAGTGGAATTGGCAGAGCTGTGGGGGAAAGTGGGGCCAGGGCTGGAATAGCAGTGGGTGCTGCAGATCAGAATGTAAACCTATGGGGATGGAGGTGAAGGAGTTCGTACCAGGCTCCAGGGGAATTGTCAATGAAGTGCCTCAGTCCAGAGACCACAGTAAGACTGGCACAGTGATTACAGACTGTGATAGGAACAGCATGGTATCTGTGCTGGGAGTCAGTGAGTACACTGCAAGGTCTAAGCGGCCATTCCTCCTGGGGCAGATAATCCACTACAGCTCTCTGTCCTGCTTATTATCAGGGTGTTAAGCGGTTCTGTCAGAATCTGTTTTTCATGCTTCTCATATGCATTCCACCTCTAGGCATGCCCTCTTAGCTTTTTGTTTTCTCATGCAGCATTCATGGCCTGTAAGGGGGGCTTGGGGGAAAGGGCAAAGTAGTACAGAAACCTGACATGGGGCTTCAGCAAATAACCCCTTTCCAGCTCTGACACAGAAAAACATCCTGCTGCCTCTGTTACTGCATGTGCCAGCAGTTCACTGATGCCTTCCTGTGCAAATAACAAGCCTGGACCCTGTTATCCCAGTGTATGGCTTGCTTCTCTCTCCCTACCTGGCTGTAGCAATAAGATGGAAGTTATGGTGATTTGGGAGCTATAGGAAGGTCATTTTAGAACCTTTGCACAGACTGTGTCAGATATATGTTTCCTCTGCAAACTTATGTTCCTCTTCAGTATTGTGCATGAATACCACTTCCTTACCTTGCCCTCTGCCTCTCTCATCCCGGCTTCCATCTTCTCCTCTTGCCTTAATTAGCATTACAACAGTTTTAAAAATATAATAAAAAGCCTATAGGGGCCACCTGCCATAAATTACCAAACAAAACTAGATCCCCCACAGAACACCAAACTCCCCTCTCCCCACACAGCTGATTTCTCACAAAGGCTCCCCTCCCCAGCAGTCCACATGAATAGATGGGACTTGCAGCATGCTCTGAGGATCAGGAGACTAGCAGTAACATTTTCAAAAGCGCCTAAGTGATACAGAAGCCTAAGTTCCATTTTTAAAAGTGACTTAGGGACTTAGGAACCTTAATCTCATTGAAAGTCAATGGAACTTAAGTTCCAGAGTTCCAAGGCTCTGGTTTCTGAGAACACTTGGTTCACATTTTCAGGTTTTTCTCTGGTTAGCAACTTATTTTTTAAAATAAAAGAAAGCAAAGACTTTTGTGTAATCTCTTGACTCCAGGATCTGGAGCTTGAAGAAAAACACCAAATAGTGTGAAATGCATGCTAAAATCACAAGACTGGGCAACCTCTCTTGTTTCTCTCTACTCTATTCCCTTGCTCCCTTTGTTTGTCTGGCAACAATCTCTCCTCTGTCTCCTGACACTTCATTGTTACTCTCAGAGTGGAAGCCTCAGCAGAAGAGAGCCTCTATTTTCCACCTCATTAGCTTGCCATCCCTTTTCAAATCTCCACTAAAATGTATCTTCTTTCCATTGAACATGAGGCAGCTTGACGGAGTGGTTCAAGCACAGGACCAGGGAAGGATTCTCCTCCCCCAGCTCAGCCCAGCATGGCCTGCCCCCTGTACCAACATTAAAAGACCAGTAACACTCTGTAGCTGGTAGGGAGAACGAGAGAATTCCCTCAGCACAGGTACTGCATAAAGCACCCAACATAGTTCTCTGAAGGATACTGCACAAGTCCAGGTAGTGGGCATGCCAGGGGTGAAGGGAGCTGGAGGAGGCGGGGAGTGAGATGGAGGAAGGAGCGTGCCCGTAGCACAGTTTTATGACATTACCAGTAGTGCTACTGCTCATAGAGATTCTGATGTACTCAAATGGTTCCAGGAGCTGTTGCTTTCAGAAAACACCAAATATATCAAGATTTAAGATGAAATCATGAGAACTGGCAACATCAAGATCCATTAGGGATTGGGGAGGCTGAGGTACATGATGGGCATGTAAACTTCCAGGTTATGTAGGGTAGGGAGGGTGTCAGGAGACTGGGTCATAGGCAGTTTGGCCTAGTGACAGAACAGGAGTCAGACCTAGTGGGCAGAGTGAGGGCCAGAACCAGAGTCAGAGTTTGAATGCAAGAGCCCAGGGACAAGGCAGAGTCAGAGCCAGGGATCAGAGCCGAGGGTCAGAACCGAAGTACCTGTAGTCTGAGGAGGCAGGAGCTGGTTGGGACAGGACTGGAACAAGGCTGGGTGCAGGGCAGGGTCTAGGCTGGAGCAAGGTTGTATGCAGGTCATGATCTAGGCAGGAGCAGGGCTAGAAGCAAGATGAGCACCAGAAGGCATGGGCATTGAGCAGCCAGCAAGCTCCTGCTGCTGCTGGGCCTAAGAACCAGCGTTCTGGCTTGCTCAGCCAATCAGGCAGGGTGGTGTGTCAGGCAGCCTCGCTAGCTCATTTGGCCATACTCCTGACACTGGGGCACTCAGAATTGTATTGGGGACCCATCCAAACACTGTTGCACTCCTGCCCTAAAGTGAGACATTTATAGACTAAGAGTGAGGGTCTAGATAATACCTTGCACTTCTCCCATCCCGAAATACTTTGCAAACCGATGTACAAGCTATATAAGGATTTCTCACATGCAGCACTGAAATAAAACCATCTCCACAGTGAGACCCAGCAGACGTATTCCACTAATGATAAGTCTTTTCACTTCTAGATCTCTTTTCCATTTGAGTGTTCAATCTCCCTGTGAGATGCAATAGGCATGCAAGGCCTTACTCATAGGCCTGGTCTACACTACGATTTTAGTTCGAATTTAGCAGCGTTATAGCGAATTAAGCTTGTACCCGTCCACACAACGAGGCCATTTAATTCGATTTAAAGTGCTCTTAAAATCGGTTTCTGTACTCCTCTCCGACGAGGGGAGTAGCGCTGAAATCGACATTGCCGGTTCGAATTAGGGTTAGTGTGGATGGAATTCGAAGGTATTGGCCTCCGGGAGCTATCCCACAGTGCACCATTGTGACCGCTCTGGACAGCAATCGAAACTCGGATGCTCTGGGCAGTTGGACAGGAAAAGCCCCGCGAACTTTTGAATTTCATTTCCTGT